>OX328130.1:40422614-40575114 GCA_946811695.1 Gonocerus acuteangulatus | reverse complement strand
GTTTCAAGATATTTTAGAAAATATACTAAGATCCGAAAACTTTTCATCTCCATTATTAATTTTTTTTCTAATACTTCCTAACCCCTAACCATCCCTAACCCCTAAACGCAACCAAAATTTAGATATTTTAGATTAGATGAATGTCGAACATCTGGAACAAGTTCCAGCTGAGTCAATCGTTTCAGAATACCCAAACTCGATGGTGTTTCAGTGCTTCTCGAAAACGCTTACAGATATCGCTTTAAAATTGGTTTCAGTCGTTTTCCTGTCTTAAGGAACCTAAAACTACCCTTATTTTCGTGATCTATTCCTTCCGAATTGCATCACGAGGGAGGAATCGCACTAAATAAAATATATTTATTTTACAAATAATAATATTTGTGAACATAATAGATTTAACAATTTTATGGATTATCTAGAAGATGTTTACAATCTGGACACTTGGATCTCCGAAACATCATTACTCCCTTCCCCGTTGTCTGTTCACATGTCGGATCGTTGCATAAGAACGCCATTTTTTCATAAAATAATCTAGTTTTCATTGTAGAAAATTGCTGTAATTGACTCGTCCAAGGCAATCCAGTTATCTGTTGACTCCCCCACGTTCAGATTTTTCCTTGATCAACAATTCTCGAGATCCTAAGGGCCTCATAATACCGGGTGTTTCAAAATAAATATCTGAGTTTTAACGCTTAATAATATTTATAGTAAATTTAATAATATTGTTGTAAACTTACAGGTATATTCAAACCGTTTTGTGTTTATTGCTACCTTTAATATCACTAAATTCACATTAAATTGGTGGGATATCAAAAATAAAAATTACACAATTACGTCAACCCCAAATCCTTTATTCGAACCTCTTGAGGAAATTTAGAGTATTGAAAAAAGGATTTGGAGAGGGAGTAATTGTGAATTTTCTATTTTTAAGCGTTTACCAGATTTAAGTGAATTCAATCAGTTTTGTTTGTTGTTACTACCAGGATCAAAATCGGATAATCTGTTCCCCAGTCGCTTATTAGACTTTTTTATTAATATAAAACTTTTGAACTGTTGACTCTTGTGAGCATTGAAAGTGCATTAGCCTAAAAGCAAAATTAATGCTGATGTACATGAGTAAGGTAACGTTGAAAAATTATGTGTACAAGCAGAGAAAATTAAGGGGTTTTCCGCTAAAAACACGATTGTTTTCTAAATAATTTTTAGAGCATATATACATATGTCTGGAATAAAAACAGATAGAAACATGCGACTGACGGGTTTTAACTACATTTTTTGCCTGGTTTCGGCCCTTTGAGTATTGTCATTTACTTGCGATACACTATCTATATATAATAAGATATATACCACGATAAAAATTACTACAATATCCTGAGACACCCCGCCCCATAATATTTTTTTCAGCAATGAATTGCGAGTTTATTGGTGGTGTTTGGGTGATTCTAATTTGCACAGTTGACTGTGAAGTCCTTTTTCCAAAATTTGAAGTTATTTGTGCTCTCCTATCACTTGATCACATATGTATGATGCATACCATACGTGGAACACAAAGATTGGTAGAACTTTGTGAAAAATATGTGTCATCAAATTGCAGTATCCTTGACCATGAATAATCCTATAATAAGCGAAACCATATTATTGAAAGCTGAGTCAGAAAACCAATTTTAGCGAAAAATAAATAAGTATAATCTTTATTCGAAGAGTAACTTTTTTGTGCTTTATTGATAAAAAGTCTGACTCTTTGGAACTGCGTAACCTAAGCGTCTTTATATAAAATGCTTACATCTGGTTTTAATAATAGAATTGATTATTAGAATCGAAACCTTTATAGACAGGTTATATTTCACTTTACTTTCCTATATTGTAAAATAGATGCTAGAAATGAAGTACCTAACTAGAGGGAATAAAAATTAGAAATTCAAATATATGAAAAATTTTCTGATCTTGCTATATTTTCCTAAAAAGCTCAAAAACATGGTGAAAGGTGGCCATTCGAAAGCTTACTAAATTCTCTACAAGAAAGATTCTGATGTAGTTTTCGATGGGGCGAAGTCCATCGGAGAAATAAGAGCTTAAAGCTTCCAAATTGGTAGTTTTTTTTCTTTCCAACGGGTTTTAGTCTCTGTTTAACTCACTTTTTAATGGTTTATTTTTTCTTCTAAATTGCTTTTATCATTAAAATGAGTATTTTAGTAAAACAAGGTAAGAAAATGAGAAACGTGTTGGAAATTGTGCTTTTCTAGAGCGAACGTTGAGAAGGCCCTAAGGGGGAGTCCCACTTTAGGATACTTTCAGTTTCCTGTTGTGGCGCCTTAAATCCTGCTTATCTTTGAGATTTTATTTTATATTATTCAAGAAAGATCAAAACCTGCTAATAACTGCTTCTATTCCTTTATTAATGGCACTAGGGATATGAACGGAAACGCGCTAAGATGTCCCAGTCCCTGAGTCGGATTATTTGATTGTTTATTATTATTATTTGAGTTGGAGTGTGTGATTGTTTAAATTTTTGCTCTAGGCTAAAAGCAGGACGAAGATTTTGGTCAGATCTACGAATGTTGGTCAGTTGTCCAAAAGAACAAAAAAAAAAAAAGATTGTTGTCCTAAAAATATGAAAACTAACAGAAATTATCAAACAATATTATCAAACAGAATAAAAACAAAAAGGAAATAAAAATATAAAATATTTGCCTAAAAATGCTTAGTTATATTTTTGAATAAATGTTTTCATGTTTTAAATGTGTTAGTAGTGTTTGTATGTATGGGCTACCTTCCATCAGTAAGTCATGTAAGTCGTAAGGAATGGTTAGTTTGCTGCGTTTTCTACAGTGAGTTAGTATATGTTTGACGGTTAGAGTTCTGTTGCATATTCGACAAGTGGGTATTTCTTTTCTGTCTAGTAAGTTGATAATATAAAAATTATACTTGTGACTTGTAAATCAAGATGAAACTCCGTAAAAACATAAAGGGAAATCTCATTTATTTAAATGTGTAGCTGAGTCTAATTTTAAAATAGAGTACATTAGATTGTTGTGGAGATAAACACTATCTTCCTTTAGCGATTTATTCAATATGTAGGAAACGAAGCATTTTCAAGGCGAACTTTTGACAATTTGCCCAGACAATTTTATTCTTTATAGAAACATTAGAGATAATGCTGAGAATTTTAGACTTTTTGTTGCATCATTATGAGGCAGGAAATCCTGGTTACTTCTCTCCTTGCCACCATTTATTATATATCGTATGAGCGAGTTTTTCCGAGCTTCGTGAATCAACCACAAATTATAGAAACTTCGTGGTTCAAATATGTCATTAAATTCTCGCGTAAATAGGAATTACATTATGTAATCCTGTAATGTTGGCAGAAAGTGATCTAAGGAAAACGATGATGAGTTCTCGTTGGATTACGGCTAAGGCCGCACCTACATTGAACCCGTATTTATCCGTTATCGTTTCACAGCGGCTGACGTGAGTGCCTACATTGGTCCCGACCCGATCCGATCTAGTCACAGCTCGTCAGTAATGAACTCGTAGTGAAGTGAAAATAAGTGATTAATTTAGGAAATACCACCTAATAATCATAGAAAGTTTTGATTATCTTGTTAGAGGTATAAAGGAGGATTTGAGAGGCCAATCAATCTTCGGGAATTAGTCCCGAAAAAAAAAATCGTAGTGTAACAGATAACTTTTAAGTTTTACGTTACGATAATAGAAGCATTAGTATTAAAATTGGAAGGTTATAAACATTGGGAGGTTATAAACATCTTTCTATGTAATTTAAAATATAAGTTGTTCTAAATTGTATTAGCTTTCATTTTTAAAAAATGCATTGAAATTGGTTAAGATGTAGAGACTGTAGAATTTTTTGAAACACAATATGTCGTTTGGCGCTAATGGCCCTAGCAGTCGAAGCAGCAAATGAAAAATCAGGCGGCCGGAGCATAGTACTGACCACACTATTTCCCTAGTGTGCCGTATGGTCATGAATCAGATGTATCTGCCCCTCTATAGCATCCGCCCCTTAGAGCCCTCGTGGCCTGTTTCGGGACTGATTTTTTTTTTCACTTGTGATTTATCTTTATGTACAAGGTCATAAATGCAATATGACTGTTAATATGCAATTAGTTCATGCAAATACACGCTTCTTGGATTATCAAGCACCACTGTCATGGTCTGAAGATGCTGAAACTCTGTGGTGGAATTAAGCCATTGCAGTTGCTCAAAAAAAAAAAAAATTTTTTTTGAAGAAGTTTACAAATCTTTTTATATCCTATAAATGACTTTCGTTACAATTTATGTCTATCTATCTACATATATTAGTAGGCACAGTTTTTTCCCCACAAAACTTGATATATTCCTATTACAAACGATTCGTTTGTTAACCAAGATAATCGATCCACCCGGAGTTTTTTTTTATTCCAATCCAAATTACTAATTTGTCCTCACCGGCCTGAGGTGTTTACTCTCGATGGGGTTTCCAATCATAAAATATCAAATTCATTGACGTTTATTCAGTATTTATACAGGACATTTGAAGAAAATTATTCAGGAATGTAGCTTACACTATCTTTCTGCGGAATGTGCAGTTTCTGCGTGACGGACTTCTTTCTTTTGAGGATCCTTTCCCAAAAGGGTGTGCTATTTATAACCCCCCCCCCCCCAACGATCAGTTCACAGAAAGGCCCGACCAAGCACTATGCTATTTCGACATACTTAAACCTTTGTATGCCTTAAGGGGATGTTTGTACTCTGCCAATAGTCCGACCCTCATTACGCGAACAAAACATCAAAACGGCTTGTTTAACGAGGGACAATACCTCTTGTCGCTGTTTACTTTCCATAACATTCTATACAAAATATATTTTGCCAGTTTTCTCCTTCCATAAGGGTGAGCAATAAACTTCCTATCCTAACCCAAAAATACTTGATAGGGGATGTGGCTGGAGCTCTGAGCAAAACATTCAACACTGTTTATAGCCTTGAAACAACTTTTATCCTTAGATATCTTGCTTGTCATCAACCCGCATGTAAAAATAAAAACTTGAGAAATAATCTCAGATTCCCAAAGGTCGCAAAACAAGGAAAACTACTGTTCAAGAACTAATCATCAATATTGACTTTATTAGTGTCAGGTATTATTAAAATATATTTCTTGTACTGCGAGACAATTATGAAAAATATTTGGTTCTAAAGTAAAGGATTTTCTCGACGTCCCTGTTGAACTTTGGTACCCCACGACTACCTAAATAAATATAGGAATAATTGATATGACTCCTTTTATATTTTGAGCCCCATTTGCTGAGGATCATTTGCTTGAGCTTTAGTGTTTCTGAGGCACGGAAAATGCCAAGGCTTCCCGGGCCAAGATGTAAACAAGCCTCCAACAGCCGGCTCTCTCACGACCAGAAACTGGTTTTGAAACATAAAAGTTTCTTTCTTGTTCTTTTTCTTTTAGTCGTGTTCTAAATAAATTTAAAGAGTTACACGTCCTGGGTAGAAAATATTGGGCTTTCAGAAATATTAAGTCAAAGAATAGTTGGGATTCGGGTGAGAGAAACAATCAAATTTTCGTAAAAATCTATATAGAGAACGTTTCGGCATGCTCTTCGGCAGAATAGCATAGAAATGAATTCCTAGGGGTTGGAGGAAGACCAAAGATGGAGGAAGACCACCATCGTCACCTGGCTGCTGTATTTGGTCCATGGGCGTATATAGGAAAACCTTTCGGGGGGAGGGGAGCATTTTGGGGGTATGAAATACTAATAACTAAAACTAGGAATAGTTAGCCAACTAAAACGCTATTACACCCCAAAAAGCATTATATTTTTTAAATTATGTGATCCTATTTAATTTATTTTTAAGGTTTTTATGACACATGTTATTTCATAAATATCGTTCAAACGCCTACAGGGGTCCAAAATAAAGGAGAGGGAATCCTTAGACCCGATTTAGTGGAAGTGGAGGAGCATTCATACTATAGTGAATTCATACTTATGTTGTTTCTATAACACGAATATCAAATGTATTGCTTACATTTTCACACTGGAAACGTAATGGTCACATTTTTGTAGCTCAATAGATTTAGGGAAAGATTCTTAAAATATGTGTGTGGTTATGTGGAGGGGGGGATTTCATATACGAAAAAATAATTTTATAACAAGAAAGGCAAAAAATTAAACGCAGAGAAATATTCCCGGCATATTGTAAGAGAAATTTCAAACGATGATCTTTTTGTATCGGACTATTAGCGTCGAGCTATCAACAGGTTTTCTTAATGCCAGTAGCACGTGGACGGTCACCCATTCGGGTATTGCAAACGTTGCATAAGTAGTAATCGGATTTGTAATAGTCCTGCGATAAGCAAGCGCACTAGGCGGCTGGCCGGCCAGGCATTTCTTACCACTATTCTCTTGTCTGGAAGCAGAAGGAAGGAGAAGATCGCCTCGTGCTTCCGAAAGTCTGAAACCGTTCTCTCCATAAGTATGCTTAATAAACTTCCTCGAATCGACGAATAGGGAGTAACTATAGATGAAATATTTTCGAACGCAGAGGTTGTTGATACGGTAGTAATATCTTCGTCAATTCGGTTAATAGATTGAAATAATGTGCAAATTGTTTTTGAATTGTTTATTACTTTTGAAGCTTGAAATGGTGCCTTCACTTAATTTTCTACAAACATCGATCCCTACTACGAAATAAGAATAATGTCGGAGGAAAAGATTTTAGAGGAGTTTCAAAGAGCAGAGGATATGAGTAGAGGACATAGGCGAGTAGAGGACATGGCTTATATGGTATGTAATTTTGGGGGGGACTGGGAGCGTTTCCGGGCAGAGTTGGGCAAACGTTAGCGCGCGCTAAAAGCTGATACCTCTCCGCTAATTTAGCGAAACTGTAGAAAGCCAGCGCTAATCTATTTATGAAATACCGTAATTGCTAATAGCTTAAGCTATAGTTATAACTTGTAACTATAGCAATTACGATATTTCATAAATAGATTAGCGGTTAGCGCACTGCCGCCGCTAACCGCTAATTATTAGCGCTGGCTTTCTACAGTTTCGCTAAATTAGCGGAGAGGTATCAGCTTTTAGCGCGCGCTAACGTTTGCCCAACTCTGTTTCCGGGGTATGAAATACTAACAATCTAGAACTTGGAATAGATAGCAAACTAAAACGCTATTACACCAACAACAAAAAAAATAATTTTCCTGAACTAAGTGATTTTATTTAATTTATTTTTTTTATGATGCATTTTTACCGATGAAATCAATATTTTGGGGGAGGGGGCTGCAGCCGCCCCTTATATACGCCCATGGCAGAGGACGAGCCGGAAGAGTTGGCTGGACTCTTAAATGTTTTAAAGGATACCTAAAGATCCAATCTGTGAAACGTTTTTTTTTCAACGAATTCTTTAATGTGCGCAACCTGAATGGCTACATTTCTTCCAAATAAGATAAAATTCGATAAATCATCTCACTGTTGGACTTTCGCTCAGACTCCAGGATGACTGGAGGAAATGTCAAGCTGGCTGGAATAAGCAGTTGGAGGCTCCAGATAAAGAACCAAGGACGCCGCTTCGTTTGCAATCCAGAAGTGGTCGGAGAGGTTTTTATAACTTTTTATTGTATTTGTTTTTTTTAATTCGGGTTCAACATTTATTTTATTACCTCATATTATCTCCGTTGAATGGTCACGGATTAGAATTTTTATTTATTTTGTACAAAAATCGAAACCTTGGAGAAGTTGTTCAAGGAAACAGATTGAATTCAAATCTGATTTTTTGTACAATTAAAAAAAAAAACAGTAGACTTAACTCAGTTTTTAGAACGAATCCAATAACAATTTCAAGAACGTTTTATTATCTTAATTTCCAAATAAATACATCTTCACCATTAGATTCGAGAATCATGTAGTTATTTAAGTTACAAGAAGTTTTTTGTAATATTTTTGAGCGACCCACTGTTGATCAATCCGACCTTCACTAGTAACAGTACTTTACAAAACGAAGATTCTTTCAATACTGACTTACGCCTGCCCTGTATGGTATGGGACAAGCCCATCGAACATCAAACGACTTCAGACTTTAGACAAGACTTCCGGATTGCAACGGGCGCCCCTTGGCTCGTTCAAAAGACCTTACTCCATCGAAAACTGGGGATAGAACCCATTCGCATTTCACATCGAAGAACTGTCTGGAAGAAATCACGACAAACTGGCTCTTTTCTGTTGCTAACTACCAGAGTTGGGCAAACGTTAGCGCGCGCTAAAAGCTGATACCTCTCCGCTAATTTAGCGAAACTGTAGAAAGCCAGCGCTAATCTATTTATGAAATATCGTAATTGCTAATAGCTATAGTTACAACTTGTAACTATAGCTTAAGCTATTAGCAATTACGATATTTCATAAATAGATTAGCGGTTAGCGCACTGCCGCCGCTAACCGCTAATTATTAGCGCTGGCTTTCTACAGTTTCGCTAAATTAGCGGAGAGGTATCAGCTTTTAGCGCGCGCTAACGTTTGCCCAACTCTGCTAACTACCAACTTGCAAAAACCTAGAGTCCCGATGTCTCGAGCTGCACCAAGACATTTTAATATTATTTGTAAATAGTTATTTTATTTTTTCCATTTTTTTAAAAAAAACTATTGCAGTTGGCTGAATTATTAAAATAATAATCGAGCCAGCTAATAAAATATTTATCCTAGTACCAAATGATGAGAATATCCGGAAAGTATATGGCCTTCATATATTAAGATTTGGCCATTGCATTAAAGGATCTAGACAAATTAGATTCCGGTAAAATACGTGCAGTTATCATCTTGAACAAGTGATTGATTCCGAATAGGATATATATATATATATATATATATATATATATATATATATATATATATATTAATGTTATTTTAAAGTATTATTCTTTTAACCTGCGCCATATATATATATATATATATATATGATTGATTTGTGAGACGGCTTCTCTCTCCAGCGGTGTTCTTCCTCTCCTTACTGCAATATTTCGTCGGGTTCATCTCCGACTTCTTCAGGATGCTATGTGTCGTCCTCGGTGGTTGTCATTCCCTTGACAACCACCGAGGACGACACATAGCAGCCTGAAGAAGTCGGAGATGAACCCGACGAAATATTGCAGTAAGGAGAGGAAGAACACCGCTGGAGAGAGAAGCCGTCTCACAAATCAATCATGTCAACCCCAGCGAAGTAACGTAAAACAAAACATATATATATATATATATATATATATATATATATATATATATATATATATATATATAATTCGCTGGGGTTCATTGTATATGCCTATACATAGGCTACAAATTGTTTTTCTTGAGTACAACTTTTATAGCTTATTCCTACTTTTACTAACACCTATACTTAATTCTGTTCATATTTTTTTTTTATTATTATTCATAATACGAAATTGCTATAATAATAATCCTTTGCTAATTAATTATTTTATTTTTCAGGTAAGATGGCAGACATTAAATCCTGTAAATAAACTTCGTTCACGGGAATCGTAAGATGAATATTTTAATAAAACAAGGTACGTAAATGTAATTCATATTTGTAATAATGTTTTTCTAGAGGGAACGTTGAGATGACGGTCTGAGTAATTTCGGCTTAGTATACTGTCAGTTTCCTGTGCACTGTAACGCCTAAATCTTGCTTTCTGTCGATAAGGTGTTTCAAGCTTTCCAACTTGCTCTAGGGATGAGAACGTAAAAGCGCTAAGATGACGCAGTTCCTGAGAGTCAGGCTTATTTTTTGAGCCTTTGACACGAATTGAGTCTTGTTCTATCATCAATTGAACTAATTGCACGGCCTGCATTTGGTCACGCGAAGAGGATTTTGTTCGACTATAAACTAAATGTAGATTACGTTTCGTAATGAGGAAACCGTCGAGAAAATCTACTGACCTGAAAACCGATTGGAAACCTCGACTCGCTAACTGTTTATTTTAATAGTTTCGCTCCAAATTCTAGACAACCTTCGTAAAGAAATCTAGGGGCCTTCGCCAGAAACGTTTAGCAAGCAATTTTTGATAATTTAGTTGATGGAATACATGAGGAATATTAAATTGTGCATATATTTATGTTCATATCCATCCAAATGACGAGTCATAAATATAAATAGAGGCGCGGTTATAGATCTACTTTTCATAGATTAAAAATGTGCCAACATTTCGGCTTGAGATCTTGCCTTTATCAGTGCTGTAATGAAGGATGTGCTGAGCTATACTAATAACAAGTTGTTTTTTTTTATAAAAGAAAATATACTTTCATAGAGGAACATTAATTCTGACAGATGTAAAATATGTGTTACAATTAGTGATTAAATTAAATGCAGATAAATACTATTTTGAACATAGAGTATGGGCTACTTGGAAATAGGTGCTAAGTAAATAATTGCAAAATTATTGGAAACCTACTGATGAGAAGAGAGAGAACTTAACAAAAAAGAATTATATTCAAATAAGAGACGAGAATTTGAACCATGGCCATTTATTTCATGGCCTATGGGTCCATATACTTTATTTCATGGCCTATGGGTCCATATACTTTTACTATCAGGCTGTACCGTATGAAATGTCAGTTTTGGACTTGCCGATTTCCTTCAATGTCTAGAAACTGTCGTGGCTCCTACTCCGAGTTCTTTGGCATATTCCCTAGTGCTTTTTGAGGGACAAGCTTCAACCCTTTCTTTCAGGTGGTCATTGTCAAGCTTGGTTTCTGGCCTTCCTCGCTCCTCGTTGTCAAGTTCAAAATTTCCACTTCGAAACCTGGAAAACAACCGGTAAACAGTTCGTTCATTCACCGTTCCCTCCCCGAACGCCGTGTTAATGTTCATACACGCCACAGCAGCGCTATGACCGAGCTTAAATTCATAACGAAAAATAATACAAATTTCCGTTGAAGTCATAATTTAAGTTTTATTTTTTTCTCAGAGGATCGTTCTCACAATACAGTACGCAAGTTACTGATTAAATAATAGGAATAAAAGAGCTTTAATTCTATATGAATAACAATGATGTTTGTAAATAATGAAATAAAAAAGGGAAAGGATTAAATCGCAAAGTAAAAAAAACTGACATTTCATACGGTACAGCCTGATACAATTTCCCAATCGGTTCCAAATATATGAATACATCCGAAATACATATTATATATATATATATATATATATATATATATATATATATATATATATATATATATATATATATTATCTTGCTTTGCTTTGAGATTTCATTTTACATTCTTCATTTAGCAGGAGCGATTAGGATTAGGACAAGACATTAACTGATTCTATTCTAAGCTTCTCAAATGCCAATAGGCATAAGTCTGAAACACGCTATGACTTTTATTTTATAGTTCTTGTTTTCTTATGTATTCCCCCCTTATCTCTATTATCTATTTTTATTTATTTATTGTTTCATTTATTTTATTTTATTCATTAGTTTTTATTTTATTTATTTTTTATTACATTTGTTTTGTCTTTATTAGTTAGGGTTTTTTTTCTCTGATATAATAGTTATTTTTTTTTTGTCTTTTTACTTTTTATTCATAAATTTTTATTTTATTTATTTTGTATTGCATTTTTTTTTGTCTTTGATACAATAGTAATTTTTATTTAGTTTCAATTATTTTGTATCTTTCTACTTTTTATTCATTAATTTTTAATTTATTTATTTTTATTACATTTTTTGCCTTTGATACAATAGTTAGTTTAGTTCTTATTTTTCTTTTGTTTTCGATTTAAACGCAACGTTATAGATAAATGAGTTTGTCGCCTAGCTTGCGGAAATCTATAAATTACGCAAATAAACAACCCAAATCGCTCCATTGCCCTTGAAGTTTAGATCGTCATTAAGAAATAATATTGACCGTCAAGTATCAACCATAATATTGACATGTAGATATATAAAGGATCTTATTTTTACCGGGATGGGTACGTAAGCACTTGACTATTTTTAGTGCTTTGGATGCTGAATTATTCATGAACTGCTCGTTCAACGCAGTGATTTTTTTTATTTGGAGCCCATTTAGTACAGACGGCCTTCGATTTCTAAATCTTATTGCATTTCGATTAATATCTATATTCTCTTTATATTTGTCAAAATACATTGGAAAGTGTATGGTAAACTAAAATAATTTGGTTTTGGAAATTTTGGGCACTTGGGCTGCATTTTACAGGTTTCCTTTTAATATTATATATATATATATATATATATATATATATATATATATATATATATATACACTCTGAATACAATCATTTAAAAATAAAATTACTGCTTGAACTCACTAAGAAAAAAGTTAAGATGCAACCTAGATCGTTCCAGACAGAAAGAAATTTCTATGACTGAAAGTTGAACCCAGCAATTACTTGTGGCTAACCTCAATATGGGAAGTGCAAAAACTACAATCTCATGACCACAAGCAGACATCAACTCATTGAATTCTATGACCTACGATTATGTGAAGCTTTCTTATCAAAATATTTGCGGTTATCACTCGTTTGATGAGACGGTAGTTATTATCACTCGTCTGATGACCTTAGTAGTTCTTCTAGAAATGAATGATGAAAGTTTCTTGAATTTCACTGAATATGTGGTTTATCATTAAAGTCGGAGAGCCAGCAACGCACTTTTCATGAAGTGTTTTATGCGCCCTGAAATTTTGCTATAGTGTACCTCTTGGGTAGATAAGAAGGTAAGTATGTGTTTCCTGGACATACCTTGGAACACCAGGTGTTGCGCATAGGGGAAAGGTGCAAAACAATATTGCCCAAGAATAGTTTTTTATTCAGAAGCCAACTATTATTAAGGAAAAAAATTACAAATTAAGGCAATTTTAAAATTAATAATAAATAAGGCAGGCACTTTTAAGGGGGTTAAAATGTAAATTAAAAAAAAAAAAAAGTACCTAGTTTTTATTTTAGCGCGGTTCCTCCCTCCCCCATAGGGAGGAACCCCGCTTATAAGGTTGATACAATGAAACAATCCGGAAGTGCCGACAAGAAAATTTCGCGTTTCAGAACCCCTAGAGACCGAAAATAACGGTGGTTCAAATTTGTATATATATATATGTATATATTTATATATATATATATATATATATATATATTTGTCTGTTCGCTCATTTTTGGCTTCCCTGATGGTCCCCCCCCCCTGATGGTACAAAAATCAGTCGTCCAATTTGAAAGGTCAAGATCGTTAACCAGCAAAATCCGCCCACTGGAAGATGGCGTTTGGGGCGAAATTCGCGCAGAAAAAATCGTAACGCTTACGTTTTTGAGTTCATAAGCTTGTAAGTACTCTTTTTATAGGCTTCTTGGGCTAGGAAAACGAATGAACCCATTTTCAAGGCGATAGCTTTAACCGTTTTCGAGAAAATTGGAACAATAGTTTTTGAATACCGTTTTTGGTTTGGGTACTTAGAATCACGGGATTCAGTTGAAACATTATCTGCATGTTCTACTTTCATTAAAACTAATATGTTGAAAGTTATGTTACGTTTGGAGTTAAGGAAGGGTTAGAATAAAATATTTTATGAACAGACATGAAAAGTTTTGGGAACTTTGTATACTTTCCTTAATATCTCGAAAAAGGTTGAGAATCTTGGGAAACGGAAGAATACCATTAGAAAGCTTACTAAATACTCTACAAAAAAGGTTCTGATGAAAGTTTTGATTAGACGATGTCAATCGGAGAAATAAGTGCTTAAATCTTTAAAGTAATTGATTTCGCTGATTCGAACTGTTCTTTTTGTCTGTTTTTATTCCTTGTTATTTTTTGACTGCTTATAGTTGGATAATGTATTTGATAATAAATCAGGTTAAGAAAAATAAGAAAAACAATTTAATCTTAGAGATATGGATTTCCAAGATATAGTTTTTCAAATGCCTAGCGGGGTCCTTCCTAGGGCGGGAACCCATGCAGGTAAGATCGTAAATAAGACCTTTCTTGAAAGTAAAGATGGAACTGTCAACTTTGGTCCTCCTCTGCCTCCCGGCACTTTCATTGCTGACGAAGGCTACCAATGAGTAGCCAAAACGTCCTAAATATATATTTTTTTAACAAAAATCGTATTGAGGTTTCTTTAGCCGAATCCCAACCACTCCATCTTTACTTATCACCTCGACGGCTAACTATCTAATCTTCATGTTTTCTATGTGGACCCAAAATAATAACAGCTTCTATTTTAATCATTTTAAATGAGTCTAGATATAAGAACGGAACCGCGCAAAGATGATGCAGTTCCTGCGAGTCGGACTTTTTTAATATTAAATGAAGTGCTTTATCCACGCTGCGATTTAAACAGCGTCTTCAATAAACATATTTGAAAATAATTGCAAAAGGGCAGACACTTTTGTGGGGTTTACTTATCAGAAAACATAAAAATAAATATTGCATGTGATAGACTGCAATACACTGCGCGTAACCGTAAGAGTGCATGAGACGACCGCGCAGTGTTGGTTGTTTTCAGTGCTCTCATTGGTTCTTGCTCACATGATCTTGTACAGCTGTTCCGGTTTTAATGGCAGCGCGAATAAAACTCTCATTTCATATTAGAATAAAAACAAGTATTTTTTTTTTTTTTTTTTTTTTTTTTTTTTTTACGTGTTATACCCCTTAAAAGTGTCTGCCGTATTTATTATTCATTGTAAAATTGTCTTAATTTTACATTAAAGATAGTTGGCTTCTGAATAAAACTCTAATTTTGGGAAATATTTTTTTGTACCTTTCCCCTATGCTCAGTACCTGGTGTTCCAAGGTATCTCCAGAAAACACATATATACCTTCTTATGTATCCAAGATTTACATTGTAGCAAAATTTAAAGATGCATAAAACACTTCATGAAAAGTGCGTTGCTGGCTCTCGGACTATTATAATTGTAATAGGCCTCTAATTGGTGACCGTGAATATGTGGTTTATCATTAGTATTGTAATAGGCCTCTAATTGGTGACCGTGAATATGTGGTTTATCATTAGTATTGTAATAGGTCTCTAATTGGTGACCGTGAATATGTGGTTTATCATTAGTATTGTAATAGGCCTCTAATTGGTGACCGTGAATAATCGGTATGGCTAATTGTTGAAAATATTTCACATAATCTTTTCTGAGGGAGAAAAGTAAAAGACTTAGGTTAAAAAGTTGATGGAAAGTGTCAACAATTTGGGCTTCTTCATGAATCATAAACTCCACTTAGTACATTCCCAGCTCGACTACTTTCCTTAAATTCTTGGAGACCACAAAGAAAAAGAAGGAGAGCTATTCCATCAAGACTTAAGTGAACGGGCGAGACCTTATCAAGAAAATTGGAATGATAAAATTTTGAAAGATCTATTATATCTTTCTTTTATCCAGAAGAACATTCTGAGGCCAAGCTTAATTAAAACTTAATTTACCTTATTATGAGCATCACCTCAAACAATAAATATTTCATTTATTTATTTCAACTCCGTTTCACATAACGTCTTGGTTTTCAGGCCATTTTCAAATACTAGAAGAAAAATAAAGTATATGTTAACTTCACAATAAACCCTCTTATACCATCATTTATATTAATATAATCACCCTATGTCCATATTTGTATATAATTTATAACTTAATTTACCTTAAAACCAGCAGCCTGTTTATTAAACACTAGGCCTAGAATACAGTGTTTAATAAAGGGACTGCTGGTTTGAATGTAAAATAAGTTTTAAATTGTACATAAATATTGACAATGGTTTTTTAAATTAATATAAATGGTGGAATAAGAGGGTTTATTGTGAAGTTAACATATACTTTATTTTTCTTCTAGTATTTGAAAATTGCCTGATGGCCGAAACGTTATATAAAACGGAGTTGAAAAAAATAAATATTTATGGTTTAAGATGTTCACAATAAGGGGTTTTAAAGATGAAAGATTTTTGTTGGACCCTAAAAAGAGTAAAAGAACGACAAAGTAATCCACTGCGTAGGCCATTCGACGACAAAACAGTTCCATACAAGCAAAGGACGATTTGAAATCTATGATGGCAATCAATCGACCATTATCATATTTTAAACTTATAAGGACAGGGACTAACTATTGCATATGTTATTATAATACTTTTATATTCTGTTTTGATTGATTTATATGATCTATTATGTTTTTATTCTTCATCTTATTTGCGTTAGTTATTAGTTTTTATTATTAATTTATATATATATATATATATATATATATATATATATATATATATATATATAGATACATATTCACACACATACCTACACACATAATTTTATTTTTGATGATGAGCAATATTATTTTAGAATTCTTCTCTCCTCATGCTCCACGTTTTCGGAAACCATCACAAACACGCGAGAAACGTGTGGATTAAAAGGAACTGAATTTCTCTTAGGTCCAACTAAATCCAGCTTGTATCATTTACATTTCTTAATGCAGAACCTACTTTCTGCACAATTACATCTCAGAAGGCTATTCGCAGCTCTTTAATTATGGAATTAAGTAGTTTCGGCATCCACGTTACCTAATCCACCTCCGGATGAAAGATTTCTAGTATAGGTACGTTTCGACCGAAAGTTCCAGACGAACCCCTATCCGTGTCTCCATACCTTCCAACGACCCTTGCTCCATCTCCGGCTCCAGAGGTCCATTAGAAAGGCGGACCAGGGAGATTGGTTCCAGTACTGGAAAGGAAAGCACCTTGGGGTATTCCCGGAACGAGATCTAGTTAGTTAGTCCAGGATAGTTATAGATGAAGGCAAATTGCTGGTGTTTCGTAATCAGGATCGTCAGGTGGTCACCAGCTAGGCTCTAGGAAAAATACTAGCGCCCTGGTACCATGAATGTACTTATTTTCTTTTGCGAGTTCTTACACAGATTTTTTTTCGTGATAGATAAAAACTAGATAAAATTTGGCACTGAGGGAGGAACCTTGTACAAACATTTGTTGTTATTTTTGCTGATGACATGTCAACCCTTTAGATTATTAACGCCATTCTTTTATGAAGCTAACACATATTTTACTCTCCTGTTTTTGGTTTTCGCGTATTTCCTTCTTCTCTCTTGGAAGAAAACCGCTTATGACATCGACTTGCAGAATCAGCCAACCGGAAGGCCTAGTTTATGGGCAAAATTCGCGCGAAACATAATCGTTGCGCTTTATGCTTTTCCTATGCCGGTTTCCAAGTACACTTATTATTTGTTCATTAGGAAACTTATTATTTCAACGTAGGAAAACGAACGAAAACGTTTTCAATGCGGTATCTGTAATCATTGTCTACAAAAATGGGTGAAACTAGATTTATCTAACTAATTTTTGGTTTGATAATGACAAGTACTAAGCTCATGTAAACTATTCCTTATAACACATGGGATCGTATGCCTGCATGATTGGACCCAATGCCTGCATGATTGGATCCAATGCCTCCATGATTGGATCCAATGCCTGCATGATTGGATCCAATGCCTGCATGATTGGATCCAGTGCCTGTATGATTGGATCCAATGCCTGCTTCATTGGAGGCCTACATAATACAATTGTAGAGTGGAGTTAATTTTCAAGACCATCACTTTGCTCAAATTGATGTCTATAAGGAAGAAAATTCGGGGGCTTCACGTGAACCCCCGCCTCGAAGTCTTCTCATTCGACTCAGTTAATTTCTTGGCTCAGTGTTAATCGTTTTTTTTTCTTTAGCGCACCTTACTACAACATAAGAACCTTTCATTTGAGAATGAAGGGAGATTAGACACTTAAAGTAAAACCCATGTTCTTAGAATTGAGAAAAACCTAGAAGCGAAGAGAAATCAGCGAAACGAACCCAGGAAGGCCATCGTTGCTTCACGTCTCCGCAGGTTCCATGCTAGAGAAAACAGCAACAGGCCTATAACCTTGGGTGTAGTCTGAGGATGTAACAGTTTTACGCTTTGGATAATAATTATATTATAATTTGCATTTATTAGTCACGAAAGTACGTCCTGTTCAACAACTTCCATGTTAGAAATCTAATGTCATTTTATGCAGATCTATGTATTGTCTGAGGATATTTGTTTGTTTCGTGAATTTTTTAGACCAAAAACTATAAGATTAATATTTCACATTTTTAGTAGTGCGGCGTCATCCAGGAGGGGAGCAGCTTTTACTGCTTTGTTTAAGTTATATTCATGTGTGGAAGCCGTTATAAATTGATCTATGAATCTACAAAATTATTCTATCGTTTTAGCGCGGTTCCTCCCTCCCCCATAGGGAGGAACCCCGCTTATAAGGTTGATACAATGAAACAATCCGGAAGTGCCGACAAGAAAATTTCGCGTTTCAGAACCCCTAGAGACCGAAAATAACGGTGGTTCAAATTTGTATATATATATATATATATATATATATATATATATATATATATATATATATGTATGTATATATTTATTTATATATATATATATATATTTGTCTGTTCGCTCATTTTTGGCTTCCCTGATGGTCCGATTTTGATGAAATTTGGTACAAAAATCAGTCGTCCAATTTGAAAGGTCAAGATCGTTAACCAGCAAAATCCGCCCACTGGAAGATGGCGTTTGGGGCGAAATTCGCGCAGAAAAAATCGTAACGCTTACGTTTTTGAGTTCATAAGCTTGTAAGTACTCTTTTTATAGGCTTCTTGGGCTAGGAAAACGAATGAACCCATTTTCAAGGCGATAGCTTTAACCGTTTTCGAGAAAATTGGAACAATAGTTTTTGAATACCGTTTTTGGTTTGGGTACTTAGAATCACGGGATTCAGTTGAAACATTATCTGCATGTTCTACTTTCATTAAAACTAATATGTTGAAAGTTATGTTACGTTTGGAGTTAAGGAAGGGTTAGAATAAAATATTTTATGAACAGACATGAAAAGTTTTGGGAACTTTGTATACTTTCCTTAATATCTCGAAAAAGGTTGAGAATCTTGGGAAACGGAAGAATACCATTAGAAAGCTTACTAAATACTCTACAAAAAAGGTTCTGATGAAAGTTTTGATTAGACGATGTCAATCGGAGAAATATGTGCTTAAAACTTTAAAGTAATTGATTTCGCTGATTCGAACTGTTCTTTTTGTCTTTTTTTATTCCTTGTTATTTTTTGACTGCTTATAGTTGGATAATGTATTTGATAATAAATCAGGTTAAGAAAAATAAGAAAAACAGTTTAATCTTAGAGATATGGATTTCCAAGATATAGTTTTTCAAATGCCTAGCGGGGTCCTTCCTAGGGCGGGAACCCATGCAGGTAAGATCGTAAATAAGACCTTTCTTGAAAGTAAAGATGGAACTGTCAACTTTGGTCCTCCTCTGCCTCCCGGCACTTTCATTGCTGACGAAGGCTACCAATGAGTAGCCAAAACGTCCTAAATATAGATTTTTTAGCAAAAATCGTATTGAGGTTTCTTTAGCCGAATCCCAACCACTCCATCTTTACTTATCACCTCGACGGCTAACTATCTAATCTTCATGTTTTCTATGTGGACCCAAAATAATAACAGCTTCTATTTTAATCATTTTAAATGAGTCTAGATATAAGAACGGAACCGCGCAAAGATGATGCAGTTCCTGCGAGTCGGACTTTTTTTATAAATGTAGTTTTGACTGGTTTCTGTCGCCAGTGGTGGTTGTTTTTAATGAATTTTCTTCAATATTTTAACAGATTTCTACAGATCGCTCAGCTCGTTCTCTTTTTTGTTGGATATTTGCCTGACCTGTGCTCGTGTCTCTAGTTTTATGTTTTCCCGTTCGTTGGTGAGGTTCCACCTATTTGTTGTGATCAATGTCTTGTTTTGTTCTAATGACTTATTTTTTCCTCGATTTATTTTTATAACCTTCCTTGCGGTTCATACTTTTGGGGCATTTTGTTATTATTATGGCCTCCAGGACTAGTCGTTGTTTCCTTCTTCTTTAAATGATTGTTACAAAAGAGCTAGAACAGAAAAACTTCCCCTACCCGCGGAAACACTTTCCCGACCCGAGTAAATGAAAACACCACTTTTGAAACGTAAAGTACTGGTTCCTTGAAATTCAAGTTTGAGCTTGTTTTTTAGGATATTTATGATTCTTTTGAATGGCCACTTTCTACTTGCTACCATTTCTCAACACATCTTACAAATACAAATCATATTATCCTACAAATTACTTATAGATCATCAAAATTTCTCGTCAGTACTTCCACATTGCGTCAGCAGATTGAAATCATATACGGAATGTTCCTCCCCTAAGAGGGTTACACTTATACGCCTAAACTATGAAATTAATACAGATATTGTCTTTTTGTTTATTATTAGCAATGTTCTTAACTTAGCTTGTACACCGCCGAATTGGCGTCAGGAACACCATCCAAGTTTGTTGACATCTTTTGGGAATCGAACCTTCCCCTTGAGCCTTGCGGTGCGTGGCACGAGTCAGGTAGGCTTGTGGAAGGAGTCAGGTGAGCTCCTGGATATAAATAGGTACTGGAGACCGGTTCTGGAGTCGGGGCGTCATAACCCAGATGGGCCTGCCTCCCCGACCTTTAGACAACCCAACTCAGAGACCTCAAGACTGTCGCTCCAGGCTCTTCAGATCAATCCGATATATTTCATTCTTGTTGTCGGACTTATCTCACGGATTTCTGCATGATGGAACCAAAAAAAAAAAAAAAATCCAAAAAAACTGTTTTTGAATACCTGTAGGTTACGTTGTTATTCAGCATTAGCCTCAAATTTCAGTTGCAACTGTTTTGTCAATCCTATGCATTGCAAAGGGTTTTTTACATTCATTTTATGGGTGGGTTAGGATTGAAGAAGGACAGGTGTAAAAATGCCTAAAATTATGTCATAGCAAGCCGTCAATGAATTTTGAAGCATTTTGTTTTTAAATGAAAACGTAGACTTTTTTTCTTGGAACATAATAAAAATGATGGTGCGTTTTATTAATTTTATTGTTTTTTATGTGACCACCTCTCATATTTTATACCTTTATGGTTTTATTAC
Organism: Gonocerus acuteangulatus; assembly: GCA_946811695.1. Lineage (NCBI taxonomy): Eukaryota > Metazoa > Arthropoda > Insecta > Hemiptera > Coreidae > Gonocerus > Gonocerus acuteangulatus. Next base: position 40,554,108 of record OX328130.1, on the reverse strand, counting down.
TTTAAACAATATTTATGATTTGCCTTAATTAGATGCAGATAGATAGCCGTCAAGGTGATAAGAATACAAGGAATAGTTGGGATTCGGCTATATATATATATATATATATATATATATATATATATATATATATATATACTTTTTTTTTTTTTTTTTTTTTTTTATTGATGTTTTCCGCCGATATATATATACCGCCAAAGCTGTGTAGGAGAACCTGGAGGTACCCGTGGCCAGTTAACAGTCGAAAATTTGCTACGGCGCACAGTGGGGTCACATGACATTTCGTGATTCAAAAAAGGCTACAGTCTCTAAATCTTAACTGATTTCAATTCACTTTTTTTTTAAATGAAAGCTAATAAAATTTAGAACAACTTTGTCTAGCCAGATTTTCGATTCTTATTACTCCTGTTTATTAAATTACGTGTAAATAATAAGGCGGTTGGCCTGTCGGCTTTCGCTTCACATTTACTAGCCTTTTGAATCTAAAGGGAAAAGTAATGGAGGAGTGTACTTCCGAAGGGACACTCGTAAGCGGGTAGGATCGCCAGTGTCCTTCCATAATGACACCCGCAGTGAAAGTGTTAAAGTGTATACGTAATTTAAATCCTAAGCAGTTAATATTAAATGTTGCACTATCAAAGCAACATTTAACGCAACATTTTTCTTGAGAAATGGTTTTCTTCATCAATTAAATAAAACGTTACCCAAAAAGATCGATAAACTTGCAAATCTTTAGAAATTAGACATGAGGATTAGCGAAATTGTCACTGCTCGTTCGTTATCTGCTAAGCCACTATCTCCAGACTCATTGTGACTCGAAGAACAATCGAATTTCTCAAAGTTCATCTAACTCGGTCACTGTCGTCCTCTCCAAGTCCATGATACTCTTGACATTACTTAACATTCACCAATTAGTGTTAGTTTTAGCGATTTTCTTCTCTCCTTTTATAGGTAGGGGGAACCCCGCTTATGAAGTTAACCTCATGACGCAATCCGGAAGTTTTGGCTTGAAAATTTCACGTTTCAGATCACAAAAATAACTGGGATCCAAATTTTAATATATGCAGAGTGGAATTGCTATGGAATCTAAGTGCTGTTTTACAATTTTTCATTTTTCGAATGCAAAGTGATCTATGTTCCTGCGACAATGCCTAGCTAAAAGATCTATGTGCTACTCTTGTTGGTTGTAGTTAGTTTTTGGTTGTAGCAGGGCATTGGTGCAGGAACATAGATTACTTTGCAGTCAAAAATGGTAAATGTGAAGACGCTGGGTCTCCACACCGATCGTTTTGAAATGTTGCACTATAACGTATTTTGATACACTGAAAACGAATCCGTTAAAAAAAAAAAGCTCGCTCTCCACTAGGAAAGAAGTTATGAAGCACTAAAGTTCACTGTTGTGCGGGTTCTGAAAGCTGACGTAAACAACGTATTTGTAAACGTGCGCATGCGCGGAGATGTAAGATTGGCATACAAAGAACTGTTATTTGAAATGTTTATAAACTATTTATTCACAAATCATTGTAAATTTGGGCGTCCTCACCTGTCGTAACATGTCGCTTATGGGCATACGTGATGTGCCTTTCCGCTCGCTCAAGAAGATATTAAAACTCTAGTCAATCCAACTCGCTAAAATTATTAGAATTCTATTATGTAAGATTGGCAAACAAAGAACTGTTATTTTAAGTATTTATAGGCTATTTATAAACAGCAGCGAAACAAAAAAATTAAAGAATGGTTTATTATTTAAAAAAAATATTTTTGAATAAATAACTGGAGATAAATTTAAATAATTGATAATTGGGAGACCCGATGGCCGTGAGGGTTAAGGCGCGAGCACTTCACACTCCGTGCCAAAGGTCGTGGGTTCGATTCCCACTAGGGGTGGTGGCTTTTCTTTCGAAAAAAAGAAAAGGCATCACCCCTATCCTGGCTAGGAAAGGGTGGTAACCTATAGATAACCCGTCCTAAAATTCGTAGTTAATAATAAATGGACGTTAAAATTTAAATAATTGATAATAAATTTCAATTAGACATCCTTATTACGGACTTTTCCACACCCGCGCATGCGCATGTTGACAAACATACGTTACATTCCCTTTCAGAACCCGCACAACAGAGAACTTTAGTGCTTCATAACTTCTTTCCTAGTGGAGAGCAAGCTTTTTTTTTTGACGGATTCGTGTTTAGTGCATCAAAATACGTTATAGTGCAATATTTCAAAACGATCGGTGTGGAGACCCCGCGTCTTCACATTTACAATATATATATATATATATATATATATATATATATATATATATATATATATATATATATATATGTTTGTTCGTTTGCTTTCTAGCTGGCACAAAAATCAAATTTGATACAAAAATACTTCGAGCGATTTCAAAGGTCAAGTTTGTTAGCAGCAAAATCCGTCCGAGCGATTCTTTGATGATCGTCATCACTCGGTTTGCTCGCTCACTTGATTCCGCAGCAGCAAGCGACAAACCCCATCACACTCGATCTTCCTCATTTGGAGTGAGTGTGAGTAAGTAGTGTAATATTATTTGTCTTTAATTGGGGTTTTCAAAATGTCTTGCGGGCCGGAGCAAATCATGCAGCGGGCCGTTTGTTGCCCACTGTATATATCAGATTCTGTTATCAGTCTGAAATGTGTACTTATCAATAAGGCTAGACTTGAGCTCGCGGTCGAATGAATCGCTCCGTATCGTCCTTGAATGCAACGAGATGCAGCTCCGTCGAGCCTCCGAGCAATGACCTTTGCATCCTTGCACTATCTCCGCTCCATGAACTTAGATCTCCCGTTTCACCGATCACTTCCTCTTCGGCCTTTAGGAAGCTCAAGCGTTTATATGCGAGGATCGGAACGGTCCATTTTTATGGCGATATTATCAAAAACCTCTGAGAAAATTGAATATATTTTTCCCCTTTTGGCTCAGGAAATATTTTCGGGGGGGGGGGGGGGGGGGAGGGGGTAAATTATCCATAATTTTAACAATTCTTGTGAAGCTCATGATTAGATAACTTTTATAAAGCCCCAATGAAAAGACAAGATTATGAACAAATTTGCTTAAAAGATCTGTTATGTCTCACTCATTATTAGAAATACTAACTATATATGTCATCTTGTACTTCCAAATCCTAGACAGTTCAATGATAATGTTTTAATTGGTGTGTAATTAGTCATTGTCTGTAATGAATCCTTGTTCTTCTCTGCTCGTACAATACCTGTTATCCAATGATGTTGTCTGTTTCAAGCCAATGGATAACAACACTTTTAGTGTATTCGTAAAATAATTGTTGAAAATTTTTGGTTAATCCTGCCTAGCAACAAAAATCACAACAAACATTTCAAACTAAAGGAATAGAAGCACTTTAAAAAGCTTGAACGCAGTGAAAGTATGCGTTTATCTGAAACAAATTGCTTTCCTATTTTTGAGACGGCTCAATGTTTATAACAAACCTAAATAAAAATGATTTCTTATAATTTTAAAAATCAGTCCTGTAACAGAAAACGAAGGCCGTGAAGGGCAGATACTGTAGAGGTATCTGATTCCTGACCACTAGGGATACTAGAGAAATAGTGTGGTCAGTAGTATGCTCCGGCCGCCTGATTTACACTCTGCAGGTACCCATCAATAAATTAATTAAAGGCTGGGTTGGCCTAGGGGCGGCCAGGGCGGCCAAACCCGACCCACGAACGAAGACACTAGAAAATAAAATCTTGAGTGCCCTTCAGTTTCGAACTCCAGTTAGGTTCAGAAACTAGCTTATCATAATATGCAAACATAATATTGCACTGGTATTTCTAAAGCGACAAAACTTAAAAATCGGTGTTTTTCAGTTATGACTAAGAAAGGCATTGGTAAATATCTCTTTATCAACCATCAAAACTGTATGTAGCTTTAGAGCTTGTATACTTTTTATTTTTAGTTGCTTTTTTTTTTTTTTTTGTGTGGCCCTTTAAAAATACTAGTGCGATATACTGGTATTTTCTTTTTTTTTCTCACTTCTTCTTTATTTGCAATAAAGATGGTCATTATTCATGGCAAAAATACTTCAAATAATGAATAAATCATTCGTTATTCAAATATTATTTGTTTAAATTTGAATGAAGAATAAATCATTCATTATTCAATAGTTTATTCTGATTAATTATTTGAATAATTTGTAAATAAAATCTAAACGTCATTAACAGAATAATGAATAAAAGTAATTATTCTTCATTCACGAATGATATTATACATTTATTTTTTATTTATTTATGTGGAATTAGAGCTAGCAACTGGGATTAGCTCTATAAACACGTAGAGTGCAAACAAAATAAAAGATAGAACATCAAACATAAAACATTTGAATAACAAATGAAATTACTGAATCTATCAACATTAATTCTATATAAAACAAAAAAAAAAAGAAAGGCAAAAAGAAAAAAAGAAAATAATAAAAATATCAAAAATACATTTATTCATTATTCTTTATTGCTTATTCTGAATAAGATTGAACAAACTCACTCCCCATTATAATTTTAACGCCCCTTTATTAAAAACACACATTCTGTGTGACGGGTTATCTATAGGTTACCTCCCTATCCTTTCAATCGAACCTGGCACGAGGAGGCTAAATGCGATAACAATCACGGCAATCGGACTACCAAAGAGCTACAATTTTTATATTATATTTATTATAATGTTCTCCGTTTTCGAAGGTCTTGCAGAATAGATTTATTTATAGTTAAAGTGATCTGAGCCATTCAGCACCAAAGGTTTACCCATTCATACATTCTAGCCCAAAATGTTGAATGAGATTAGAACAGCGCATCAAGTAATCAGGCAAGCGAATCAGTCGTGGGCGTGCAGTTCCTCTCCGTGACTGCACACTGCACGTCACACATGTACTCATCGCTCTGATGCAATTATGCAGTTTTGCAAGCGGCTTTTTGTAAGTTACATAACAGTTCGGCACTATGAAAAAATAATTCATTCATGAATGGACTTATTCTTTAGCGATTACAAAAAAGTATTTAGAATAATTTTAATCAAATAGAAGAACTGGATATTTCTTCAGTGCTATTTGTGATATGTTGTATTCTACTGTAATTTTTAAAATACACTGGAAACGCATTAAAACTATATTTCTTGAAACATGACGTTTACTTGAAAACCTAAAAAATCGGACACACAGAAACTTCGTTATCTTAGCGTGTTTTCACATAATGTTTTAGCGCGGTTCCTTCCTCCCTTCATATGGAGAAAACCTGCTTGTTAGAGTAGAGCTCATGACCCAATCCGCAAGTGCCGACTAGAACATTTCACGTATCAGATAGATCAAGAACATAACGGTGGTTCAAATTTGTATATATGTATATGCATGTGTGTATATATATATATGGCTCAAAAATTGTCCAATTTTGATGAAATTTAGTATAAAAATCTTTCACATAATTTTATAGGTCCAGCAGAATCCGTCCACCAGAACATGGTTTTTGGGGCGAAATTTGCGCAAAAAAATCGTAGCGTCTTAGTTTTCGCCTTAATATGCTTGCGAGTGCTCTTTCTATAGGTTCTCTAACGTATGAAAACGAATTAAACCATTTTCAAGATGATATCTGAAACCAAATTCAAGAAAATTAGATAAAAATGGTGAACACGTTTTTCAAACTAATTTTCGGTTTGGGTACTATAGAATTAATACAACAGCATAATGCTTGTAAATGTGGTAAGATTGAAGAAGAGTGTAACTACTTCTCATTTCGACGAATAGATTGCGGTCCTTCCTACAATGGCGAGATTATATCATGAAGAATAGCGATTAAAGCTAATTATCTTTGCTTTCCTTGAAGACAATCTATATTGCTGATTCACTACAATCTGTCACTCTCGGATAGTCTTAAAAGAAACAACAATATAAAATAAAAATTGAATTAACTCAATATATATATATATATATATATATATATATATATGTGTGTGTGTGTGTGTGTGTAAAAATATATAACTTTGTCTGTTCGCGATCAAAAATGGCCCGATTTTGAAGATATTTGGTACAAACATAGTTTGTCTAATTTGAAATGTTAAGTTCATTAATCAACAGAATCCATCTAGGGAAACATAGTTTTATGGGCGAAATTCGAGCGAAAAAAGTCGTAGCGCTTACGTTTTTACGTTAATAGGCTTTACAACTACACTTTTTATACTTTACCTAACGCAATAGAACGTATGAAACCACATTTTAAGCGATACCTCAAACCGTTCTTGAAAAAAGTAGTTCTCCTGCCTAATTTTCGGTGTGGGTATTCTAGAACAATTGATTCAATTGCTCTAGACATCCTAACTATATTAGTATTAGAAAAAAAAAATTATTATCGGGCATGGGGAGATTTGTGATTTTCGTACACATTATTAAATATGATGAAAACGGCTTGAATATCGTCGCAAGTGTACAATGGCCATTTGAAAGCTTACTAAATTCTCTGCAAAAGTGGTTCTGAAATAATTAACTGAAATAATAATCAATGGGACGAACTGAGTTGGAGAAATGAGTACTTAAAACATTGACAGAGTTGACTTCGTTGCCTTTAACGGTTCTTTGTATTTGATAGTCTCAGTTTTTTATTGCTTGTTTTTATTTATTTCTTTTGCCGGTAAAATTAACGTTAACATCCGCGAACGTTTTTCCCCGCATACTGTTGTCTAGAGCTCTGAACAGATGGTAATTAGACGGTGACAAATCAGGGGAATATGGTGGGTGAGGTAGAGTTTCCCAGCCAATCGCTTATAATAATAATAAGAGTTTGCCCCGTGTGATCTTGCGTTCGGTCAGTTTATTGGGAACCCACTTATCAAGTTTTTTGGTCTTACCAATTCGATGTAGGTGATTTCTGATGGTTGACGCGGAAACATTAAGTTATCCAGCGATTTCAGTGCAAGTTTTTCGTGGATCTGACTCAATGATTTCTGGCAGGGCGTCGTCATTTACAACTTCCGGCCTTCCACTTCGAGGTTCATCCATGAGCGATTCATCTCCTCTACGAAATTTTGAAAACCAGAATTGCATCTTCCGATCTAAGAAAGTATCCTCCCCAAACACCTGACGCAGTTTACGAGCAGCCTCGGTGTCTTTTAGGCCTAATTTAAACTCGCAGACTAAAATAGAGCGAATTTGCTTTTCAAGAGAGATCGCTGTAACTCGGGTGCTGAATATTTTACAGCTGATTAATGCCATCGCCTGTAAATATATATATATACACGATTTTTACTTTAAAAATTATTTCATAGACTAAAGTTTTATATTATTTTTGGGTAGACTGTGTTTTTTTTTTTATTGCTTCATTAAAACCCGTGTCAACTCGGGTAATGTCATGAATCATAATAAATAACTATTTCTTCCTCGAAAAGATTGTTTTTACCTTGCTTCTTACAAAGCTACATCTATTTTAATATATCTGTAGTTAATAAAATTGATATAAAAAATCGCCTATTTTTGGTATAAATGTTAATATAAATTTGGTTAAGCTGTTTCCAGTGTTATTTATAAGAATTAAATTCCACCAATTTATAGGAAGCCTATTTTTCACCTGCTGTATTCTTTCCCCCAATTTATCTAAAACAATCTCCAGAAGATATTTTCGTAGAAAGCAATAAAAAAATATGTTTACCCTAGGAAAATGTCATTGCTTTCGATTCTAATTTTATAAAGGAAAATCCATAATATTGTTTATCTCCTCGAATCAAAGGGCTTCTGACGTCATTGTCTACAAAGAGGTATATTTAAGGGTTATATTCCAGATTGTGCCGGATTCCAGGTGTCATACCTCTTTGTTTGTTTTTGCTACCTCTCTGTCACTCTCGGCAACCTTCCAAAGATATATATACCTACCTCCTGTCCCTAACCTCGGTCCACTCCTCACGGATATAGCCCAGCTGTTTGGGATCTCCTGCCTTGTGGATATTACTTTTAAACCAAATTACTCTGAATCATCAAATATTTACTGTCGTCATTATTAATTGTTAGGTGTTTGCGACAGGTATCCATTTGTTCTTTCATTTTATTTTATTTTTCTTGTTATATCCCGGCACCTACAAACACACCGGGAGCGAATCCGCCCCATATTAACATTTATTCAGAAAAATTATTGTTGCAAGCTTTCAAAAAGAGGAAACATTTCTTTTTAATTGAAATATAAATTATTAATTTATGTCCAATTGATATTAATATTTATATTTAATTAATTTTCTAATCCAATATCTAAATTATCATTAGTTTATTTTAAATATTTACTACTAGTGCGAAATTCGCGCGAAAACATCGTTACGCTTACGTTTTTTCGTTCACAGGCATGTAGTTTCACTTTTTGTAGATTCGTTAACCTTAGGAAAACGGATGAAACCATTTTTAAAGTAATATCTGTAGCCATTTTCCGGAAAAGTTGCTAAAACTAATTTTCGGCTTAGGTAATTAGAATCGTTGGATTTATTTGAAATATTTCTATATGTTTTGAAATTCATCCAAACTAAGACATTTAAATTTTGACTAAATTAGGACTTAAGGGAGTATTCGAAAAAGGAAAAAAAATACATCAAAAGGCATGAGCAGCGTTTTAGGATTTTTGTATAAATTTTCTTAAATATTTCTGCAACGGTTGGGAAATCGTCTTAAAGCGACAGTAACTATTAGAACGCTTAATAAATGTTCTAAAAGAATGTTTCTGAAGTAACGTTCGATGGGACGGTAACATCGTTTAAAGTTATAGGTTCCGTTTATTTGAACGGTTATTTTTGCCTGTTTCCCTTATTTTTTTTTTTTTTTTTTGAACGGGTTCTTCCTCAATTTACCTCAATTTATATTATTATTTTTTGTGAATTAAATTTAACAGATAAATTAGTATTTTAATAAAATATGGTAAGAAAATGTTTTTATTTTTTTACATTCAGTTAAAATGTGCTTAATAGTTTGTGAAACTTCTCAACTTCCCAGTTTTGGGGAACTCCACAATTTTTTATCTCAAGATTAGATGTAAACAAACAAAAATTACTCAACTGTAACCTTCCTTTTGAGTCAAAAATATAAAGAATATTGATGTAAATATAATATTACAATAATCACATAAATTTACAACGTGGGTCATTTTGGGTTGCGCCAGAAGATAGGATTGAAAAATGAATTGTTCAAAATTGTTTCATGCGTGCATCCTTCGAAATGTGCTAAAACAAGCAACATTGTGCAATTTCAATAAACTAAAAGGATTAATGCATTTTTCTTAGTCTTGAGCTAATTTTACGAATGCATAAATAAGTTAAGCGAAACATAAACACTGCATACTATATTAATGAATGCGTCACTAAATAATTGACTAAGAAGTATCAATGAAGTAAATTGACGGACATCCTTTCGAAACGCTTACTTGACGACACAACACTAAATAAAGAAAATTAAAAATAGATAACTATGTATATTTCCAACATAAATTAGTTATAACTATAATTTTTTGAGAATCTTTTACGGACTGAGAAGCTTAATAAATTTAATGAACACCTAATAAGTGAAGAAATTGCATAATATTCACTTGCCGAAAGGAGCAAAATTCCTATTAATTGTAAGGAGGGGAGAACTGGCAGATTGCCACAAACTAAATACAGTACCCATGCAGTTAGTTCGTGGGCTTCCTCTCCTAAGCCTGTTTCTTTCTGCGGGTACAATTCCTGAATCGACGTTTGGGCGGACGAAACACATTTCTTGCTGTGTATCTTGAGACAAGTTGTGTTAATGTAAGTGGTATAGATTCTAACATTATGTAGTGTTTTTATTAACCTATTAATAATTTCTAAACAATAATAATGAATTACAATATTCACCATTATTATTATTATTAATTTTTAATTATTGTGTTAAGGCGTAAGCACTTAACACTCCGTGCCAAAGGTCGTGGGTTCGATTCCCACTATGGGGTGACGGCTTTTCTTTAGTAAAAAGAAATGGCATCAGCCATATCCTGGCTAGAAAAGGGTGGTAACCTATAGATAACCCGTCCTAAAATTCGTAGTTAATAATAATGGACGTTAAAATTATTTATTTGTTGATTTAGAGCTCGCTAAAGTTCTAGCGTTAAAATTATATATTTGTTGATTTAGAGCTCGCTAAAATTCTAGCGTTAAAATTATTCATTTGTTGATTTAGAGCTCGCTAAAGTTCTAGCGTTAAAATTATTTATTTGTTGATTTAGAGCTCGCTAAAGTTCTAGCGTTAAAATTATTTATTTGTTGATTTAGAGCTCGCTAAAGTTCTAGCGTTAAAATTATTTATTTGTTGATTTAGAGCTCGCTAAAGTTCTAGCGTTAAAATTAAAGTAAATAAATAATTATTGAGCAAAATGTTTCCTCATTGCAAGGGATTGGCCTTTTTTTAAACTTCCTTTGTGCTCTATATATATATATATATATATATATATATATATATATATATATATATATATATATATATATATATTTACCTCCAGTTGTTTATATGACAATACAGTAAAAAATAAAATAAAAATATAATTCTTAATAAACAAAGTCTAGTGGAAAAACATCCAGTACATAAATTCATAACTTGTCAAATTCAAATCTAAGTAATACTAAGCAAATAGGTGTTGAAATAAACTAACGTGCCTCTTTTTAGTCTATTAATTTATTGACTACCATTATGAATATTTAATTTTTAGTGATAATTTCCTAGTGTGTATTACATAAAATTGTATTAGTCTATTGTCTGTATATTATCATTCTGTCTATTGTATTTTCTATCCTTATTTAAGATTTCACTCGAGTGATATTCTAGGCGCTATTTCGTAACCGATGAAAGCTTAGCACATGTTCTACAGTTATTGCCACGCTGGTCTACGCTGTTCAATCATGAAGCATATGATGTACAGCCGTTGAATGTCTTGAACGCTGTACAGTAACTTTCATCATACTTTATTTCAATTAACTTTTACAAACAAAAAAAAAAAGAAGCATACTTTGGAGGTTTCAGGCAAACTCATACTCCTCCCTTCTTCTTGATCATAAATGTGTAGCTAATTTAGAAGATATAGTCTACCGTTGAGATGTAGAAGGTGTTGATCATCGGGGTTTGGGTCTTTTTGATTCAATAAAAACTACATTTTATTAGTTAAAATGTGTTTATTTACGCCAAAGTTTCGGCTTGATATACAAGCTATCTTCAGGGCTATGGAGAAGAGGGAGAACTGTCCCGTTTCGTGGAGGCTACATTTCTGAGGGTCTCCCTGACAGTTCTCCCTCTTCTACATAGCCCTGAAAAAGGCTTGTATATCAAGCCGAAACGTTGGCGTTAATAAAATACATTTTAACTATAAAATGTAGTTTTTATTGAATCAAAAAATCCCAAACCCCGATGATCAAAACCTTCTATAAATGTTTAGCGAAAGCCATTCCTTTCTTGGAGCTTCTTTAGTAACTTTGCGTCCTGCCGGCTGTATCTCTGTGTGCATGGATCCAGAACAAATTTACGGTTTTTCCCAATGTATTCAGAATGGTGAGATAATTGAACTGAGAATGACATCGGTAGAAAGTGTTTTTACCGTACATGTATTACTTATTAAGTGTTTAGCCTCGGAACAGATAATAATTTCTATATTCCTGGAACGGACGAAAGCCGAAATTGTACGTTTATAACTCCCAATCAGGCGTAAATGAAGCTATCCCCAGGGTAATTATCCAAAGATTGCTTCACAGATCTCGCGTCCTTCCCCGTTGTGCAACGGGTTGTTGAACTATTGGGGAAAAAGTAGTTCATAATAAGGCAGTTCGCCTTCCACCGATTCCATACTCCGTCGGACGTGGTGATTTTCGTCCGGGCAATCAATCAATCCTAAATAGTCGGTGTTTTACTCTCAATCACTACAATCAACAGCCGGTCCTTCAATATCCTCAGGAGGCCAGATTTCCAATTCGCCCAAATAGGGTGCTGGCGAATATATCATTAGTGACAGATTCGCGTTACACGCTCTCTATGGGAATGACAGAATATCATTGAGTAGACGCGACGAATTAAATGCCATAAATAAATTCTCTACCATTATTAACACATTGACTAGTAACAACAACCACACATCTCGGGCAGACACATATCCACACATTGACTAGTAACAACAACCACACATCTCGGGCAGACACAAATCCACACATTGACTAGTAACAACAACCACACATCTCGGGCAGACCCATATCCACACATTGACTAGTAACAACAACCACACATCTCGGGCAGACACAAATCCACACATTGACTAGTAACAACAACCACACATCTCGGGCAGACACAAATCCACACATTGACTAGTAACAACAACCACACATCTCGGGCAGACACAAATCCACACATTGACTAGTAACAACAACCACACATCTCGGGCAGACACATATCCACACATTGACTAGTAACAACAACCACACATCTCGGGCAGACACAAATCCACACATTGACTAGTAACAACAACCACACATCTCGGGCAGACACATATCCACACATTGACTAGTAACAACAACCACACATCTCGGGCAGACACATATCCACACATTGACTAGTAACAACAACCACACATCTCGGGCAGACACAAATCCACACATTGACTAGTAACAACAACCACACATCTCGCAGACACAAATCCACACATTGACTAGTAACAACAACCACACATCTCGGGCAGACACAAATCCACACATTGACTAGTAACAACAACCACACATCTCGGGCAGACACATATCCACACATTGACTAGTAGCAACAACCACACATCTCGGGCAGACACAAATCCACACATTGACTAGTAACAACAACCACACATCTCGGGCAGACACATATCCACACATTGACTAGTAACAACAACCACACATCTCGGGCAGACACAAATCCACACATTGACTAGTAACAACAACCACACATCTCGGGCAGACACATATCCACACATTGACTAGTAACAACAACCACACATCTCGGGCAGACACATATCCACACATTGACTAGTAACAACAACCACACATCTCGGGCAGACACATATCCACACATTGACTAGTAACAACAACCACACATCTCGGGCAGACACATATCCACACATTGACTAGTAACAACAACCACACATCTCGGGCAGACACATATCCACACATTGACTAGTAACAACAACCACACATCTCGGGCAGACACATATCCACACATTGACTAGTAACAACAACCACACATCTCGGGCAGACACATATCCACACATTGAGTGGGCTCAGAATCATATGAAGATAGTTCAAGTTTTTATTTTCTAGTAACTCTCTAAAATGAATAAATTTCCGGTGATTTTAGCTCGGTACCTCCCTCCCTCCGTTGGGAGGAACCCCGCTTATGAGGTTGATCTTATAACGCAATCCGGAAGTGCCGACTAGAAATTTCAGCCCAGTGTTCTCGTAAATAGTTTAAGAACCCACAGAACTCATAGATCACGAAAATACCGGCGATTCAAATTTATATATATATATATATATATATATATATATATATTTATATATATATATATATATATATATATATATATATATATATATATATATATGTGTGTGTGTGTGTGTGTGTGTGTGTGTGTGTGTGTGTGTGTGTGCTAAAAAATGGTCCGATTTTGATGAAATTTGGTACAAAAATATATCACCATTTCATTAACCCGAGGAAACTTTTATTAATAAAAAAATAAATTAGCTAATAAAGGTAACCCCCACATCTACACCTAATTACGTTATTTAAAAAATAATAATGTTTACACAAAAATCTAGCTAATCTTCCACTTTTTTTGCTTTCAATTATAATTGTTGCTTTCATGGACCCTGATTCTATTATGCTAACGTGTTTTTTTTTTGTGTTTTTTTTTTGTATTTAAAAACTAATTGTGTTTTAGTTATAAGTATATGCAGCCTTATTGAAAAAAAAAATCGTTCAGGCAAATTTAGGGGGCGAGGTTAGCTCAGTGGTAGAGCACTGGACTAATAAGTTGGAAGACCTGAGTTCAAATCCCGAGCAAGCGCTAACGATTTTTTCTTTTAGTGTTTTTGTTCATGGGTTGGGCGTCCCTGACCGTTCCTAGGCCAACTCAGCCTTTAATTAATTTATTAATGGGTGGGTACCTTGGTGCTAATGACCCTAGCAGGCGGCCGGAGCATAGTACTGACCACACTATCTCTCTAGTGTGCTGTATGGTCATGAATCAGATACCTCTATAGTATCTGCCCCTCAGGCCCCTCGAGTTTCTCTTAATTTTTCGGTTTCACACAGCTATTTCTCATCTCGAGTGAGATCTACATGAGGTCTACATGAGGAGGCCCGGATGGTCCTTTGCACTCTAGATATGCCGAGAAGAAGACATCCGGTTCAATTGGCTTACTCGCACGTCTACTCCGAACACGCGAAAACGTGACTGACACGTGAGGCCGTCGTACTGATGACCTTACCAGTCCATGCACCATAAAAATAATTGCTCTGCAGAAACTGAGTTTGTAAGAACACATCAGAACTTTCCATGTATCATTAAGATTCTAGCATGTGAATATTAAATGATGATATGAAGATAATTAGAGCGTTAAAGTGATTAAAAGGCAAGTAATGGTTCGGGATTTGGCTAAGAGAAAACGTAAAATTTTCAGAAAAATCTATATTTCGAGCGTTTCGTCGTGCTCTTTGGCAGCCTTCTTCAGCTAAAAAATAAATAAACACAATCACAAAAGAAAATATTAAAAACACTAAACGAAATTTTAAATCATTAAAATAGTTTACAATACATTTGTTTAATGAGTTATCTTGTGTTCGGTTAGCAGGGCCCAGACGCACCTCACGCGTTTACTCGTGTTCCACTCTTAGTACCCTTGACGTTTCTTACGATTTAACTCGTGGCCTTCTTAACCTCGTATGTCGCTTCGAAAAAATCAGAGGGACCTAGCGAGAATACGAAGCGTTCTCAGCTTCATTAAATCCACGTCAGAGATCAATGTCTTTTCCCTCTGGCATCTAAAGAAGTCAAAATGAGATGACGCATTAAACTTTCTGAGCATTTTTAACATATAATGACAATTAATATATCGTAAAGGTTAAACTAACTGAAGCTTTATATCTCAATTACCATATAATTCTTACTCGTGTTGATTTTATAATTTACGGATAGGGTCTTACCCGGTTCTTCAAATATATAAATTTCTGTTACATCAAATCTTCGTCTATTAAAAGAAATTAAGTCCATGGACACTGAATCCCTGATTTAGTGAATATTATTAGAAATAGAAAGTCTAATAAAGTATACTGCCCAATCCGAACCAGAGTTCCTTGTAAAGGTTTTACTGTACCTATTATAAGCTTTCTCCATCTATAGTTTCATTTAGTTAACCTGAATTCGGATTTTATGTATCACACCTATATTTATATTTTTTTTTACTCTATCTTCTTCGTATGGCTCTTTCCAAAGGAATGGAGCTATTGAGATTGCACTCATGAAAGAATATTTGAAAACATCTTTATATATATTACGTTCAAATTGAAACCTCAGACATTGGTTGCTATTGCTACCTCTAGAGGCGCTGAGCAGCTGTATTCGGCGTCTGCGCTGTTATGATTGTGGGATGTTTGTACATCCCACAACGCTTTATAAGCATTGTGGCATTCCTTACTCGCACATCCTACGGTCGGATGCTGTGGCTCATCTAAAAAATCTGATTCACTCAATGTGGCAATACGAATGGCTTGGAAATAGAGATAACAAATTAAGAGAAATAAAATCTACTACCTCGGCATGGAAAACCTAGTCCCAAGCAGCAGGCGGGATGAGGTGGTTCTGTCGAGAGTAAGAATTGGCCATAATAATCTCACCCATTCTTACTTATTCAAGCGGGAAGAAAGGCCTGAATGTACAGTATGTGGTGAAGATCTAACAATTAAACATATTTTCACGGAGAGCCTACGAGGAGATTCGAAATCAACTGGACATTCTTTGACATACTTGGAGACGACCATGAATTGTGTCGGAGAACATTGAGATTCCTCAGGGCTACAGATCTGATCACAAACTACAGATCTGATTTCATAATTGAAATTAAAAGAGAACGTAGAACTAGAAAATAGTCGTGGATGGGTGTGTCCATCTGTGAGTATGTGTGTGTGTGTGTGTGTGTGTGTGTGTGTGGGTGGGTGGGTGTTATTCAGAGTGTAAGCGTTTAAAATTGCAATTTTAAGTATTTTTTAACCAGTTTTAATCCTTACGTTATATCCTCTATTTAAAACTACTTAATAAATATATATTGATTCGATTAATTTTTTTTTTTTATTCTAACAATACATTCTTTGGCATATTTAAGTGTATACAGGAACCAATGACCCTAGTGGTTGATGTGCCTTAAAGGAAAACAAAAAAAAAAAAAAAGGCTATATATGTCAGGTGTCCGATGGATATTTTCTTGCAAGTTTACATACTGACAGAAATAGCTAGACATTTATGTCATTGATATGTTGTATACTACAGTTCCGAATGTGTTGAAATTTGCGAAAAATATGCGGCCTATCGTAGGTCATGGCGCAAATAATCAGTGATTGCATCTGTTGGTTAGAAGTGTCGACAAAACAGCTAGTAGCCAAGATATTTATCTCTGACATTAATTTCTTCTCTTTATAAACAGTCTTTACACCTGATGGTACAGAAGTGTAGTCACTTATAGCTCGTGATAGAAATATATCTCTCAGATATAAATTGTTCGCAGTTTACATTAGTCAAAATTTCTGTTTGACATAAATATCCTGCAATAACTATCAGTTGTAAACGTACCCTATTCAAAGGAAATTAATCAAATCATTTATGATTGAGTCAGTTGCTCATGTAAAAAGTCAAAACTATTCATCCTTTTGGAATGGTATACGCTATCCACCTTCTTAGGAATGTGGTTGATTATGCAGCTCCTGCATGACAGCCGTTTTAGTGTTTTATTCGTCGGAACCAGAGTTGGGCAAACGTTAGCGCGCGCTAAAAGCTGATACCTCTCCGCTAATTTAGCGAAACTGTAGAAAGCCAGCGCTAATAATTAGCGGTTAGCGGCGGCAGTGCACTAACCGCTAATCTATTTATGAAATATCGTAATTGCTAATAGCATAAGCTATAGTTACAAGTTGTAACTATATAACAGTTGTAACTATAGCTTAAGCTATTAGCAATTACGATATTTCATAAATAGATTAGCGGTTAGCGCACTGCCGCCGCTAACCGCTAATTATTAGCGCTGGCTTTCTACAGTTTCGCTAAATTAGCGGAGAGGTATCAGCTTTTAGCGCGCGCTAACGTTTGCCCAACTCTGGTCGGAACTATTGCTACCTCTGATTTATGCAGCTAATTGGAATTGTAGTAATAAAATAGGCTCTTATATCAGTAATTCGTGGTTGTTTTGAAGGATAACCATAAATTCGTAAATTAAACCCAATCATAAAACATTTACGCCCTAAAGAAAATAATGAGACAAGCCATTTGGAAGGTTACTTTCACACCATTTTAAAACATTTCTGAGCTCCTCAAAGCTTTCTCTCATTCTTCGCTTCAAACTCACAAAGTGTATGTTTTACTGCCGATAAAATATATAACGTATTTGCATACTAAAGTTTGGTCGGGAACATGTCAAAGGTTGCAATATATAACCATATATATATATACATTTATATTTTTATATATATATATATATATATATTCTCCTGTAGGCTTCCTCGCTAGGGCATCATCTTCCTCGTCTCCCGGCTTCTTTCTCCAGCGGTGCTTCTTCCATGGCCGTGGAAGAAGCACCGCTGGAGAAAGAAGCCGGGAGACGAGGAAGGATACGTTATATATATATATATATATATATATATATATATATATATATATATATATATATATATATATATTTTTTTTTTTTTTTTTTAGATGGAACGGCATTTTTCTCCAGCGGTGGTACTCCTCCTCACTTCTTCCCGGAATTAATTCGATGGATTCATCTCCATCTTCTTCAGCCAGGTACTTGTTTCTTCCTCGGTGCTAGCCGAGGGAATGGAACTTGTTTCTTCCCTCGGCTACCACCGAGGAAGAAAAAAGTACCTGGCTGAAGAAGATGGAGATGAATCCATCGAAATATTCCGGGAAGAAGTGAGGAGGAGTACCACCGCTGGAGAAAAATGCCGTTCCATCTAAAAATACTATCCCAGCGACGAAAAATAACATCAAACATATATATATATATATATATATATATATATATATATATATATATATATATATATATATATATATATATATATATATTTATTTATTTATTTATTTATTTATTTATTTTTATATTATACTTATTTATATTTATATACTACGGATAGAATTACCTTAAAGTAAAAATGTACACCAGGTATGGCCAACCTTTGACATGTTCTGGGCCAAATTTTAGTATGCAAATACGTTCGCGGGCCGCGTAGATGGTTCGAAATAAATTAACATCGGATTTTAAAGTAGTGTTCATAATTTTAAGCGACAAATATCAAACATGAAATAATACGACAATGTTATTATAATACAATTTATTAAAATAACTGCCATAATGTATGGATTGACTAGAGTTTTGATAACTTTTCATTACTATATTTTTTGATTACGATATTTATTTAATATGGTTTCTAACCTTAGATAACCTCTAAAGAAGTAATAGATAACCTCTAAAGAAGTAATAGATAACCTCTAAAGAAGTAATAGATAACCTGCCAAGAACCTATAAGCTAATCCATAAGTATCAAAATCCCTGTTTAAAATCACAACAGGTACTTCAAAGTAACTGGATGTGGTCTTCGCAAAAAGAGCCAACGTCGACTTTTTCTTATCAGCCCTTCCCGATAGTTTCGGACCGACGTCATGAGTGGAGTTTCTTCCCTATTTAGAAGGCGGAAACACGCTAAAAAGGCCTGGAAGGAACTTTAAAAACCGGAACAACTAGTTTGAAAGTGAAAACTTCAATGCAGCCCCCGGAACTCTGGGAGATAACCTTTAACATCTTCAAAAGGTCAATAATGCTTCAAGCTGGATACATCAAAGGGAGGTTTTTATTTTTTTGTTCTATCAGATTTACGGATCACCAACTTGATTGTCCGACACGTTCTTAAATATTGGAGAGAATCTTAAGTCTTCACATGGAATACTCCGCCACGGAGGAGCTGCATAACTAAGCACATTCTTCAGTAAGGAGGCAGACGCCAAAACTCCAGAAAAATGGAATTATCATAAATGCAAAATAAACGTAAATAGCTTCGCTATTATATATTAATTGACGGTGATTTTTTTTTTTTAATTTTGTTCAGGAGTAATTCCCGACTTCTGATGGTAGAATTCATTACTTAAAAGATAATCATCCCACAGGATTACTGTATGGTTTTTATGACAATATCGTTTAACAAGATAATTTATCATTAATATGAATATTCTTAGTCTTAAAAACAATAGATTTTTCATAATTTTTATTATTTTATTTAATTTTCATGAAATTAAATATGCTAGAGGACATGGATTCGATTCCTAGTAGGGGTGGTGGCTTTTCATTCGAAAAAAGAAAAGGCGTCAGCCCTACACTGGCTAGGAAAGCGTGGTAACCTCCCGTGGTAAGCGTGATAAGCCTTCCTCAAATTCTAAATTAATTATAAATAGATGATAAAATTCAAATAAATAAATGTTTATAGTAATTTTCGCATATACGTGATTGGAAACAAATTACGGGATTTTAGTATCTACATAATTTAAGAAAGAATTAATCACTAAATAATGAGCCGAAAATGAAGAGAAATGCATTCATACATAATGCGCAAACAGCACCCATACATTATGACAGTTAACCAAACACAGGCGATAAAAAGAAATCGGACAATTATTATGTCGTTTGCCCTAAAAATCCAAAGAAAAAAAAACTAATATTGTGGCCGTGAGAATTAAAGTAAAATATAAACGAAATTCTACTGTCCTTCCGACGACAGCACCAAGTTACTAAGTTCAAAATGACCTACATTGAAGGTTTGTCTCGACCTTCAAGATACAAGCTATATATTGTCACAGTAAATCCAAACTCAAAGCTGAAATGGTGCCTTTTTGTTACGTTTTTTACCTCACGTTTACCTTGTAATATTTCAGGTAAAAAAAAAAAAAAAAAAGAAGAAGTAACAAGAACAAAAATCATCAATTTTTTTTCGTTTTGTTTTAAAGGGCTCCCGCTAGAGATGTCAATTGAATCATGTTTACATGGGCGTATATAGAAAATAATTTCGGGAGGGGCTGGGAAAATTTCGGGGGGGGGGGCTGAGAGCATTTCCGGGGTATGGAATACTAAAAATTTAGAGCTTGGAATAGTTTTAGGCAACTAAAACGCTATTACACGTAAAATAAAATATTTTTTATGAACTAAGTGATCTTATTTAATTTATTTATTTATTGTTGTTGAGTTTCGCAACAAGGGCGACGACCTCATACGAACGGCAGAATCAAAGTCAGTCAGTTGGTAGTCAAGTGATAGTCAGTTGGTTATAAAATAAACGAAGGTAACAAAAAGTATTAAAAAAGAAAAGACATAAAATTTAAAAAAAAATATATATAAAAATATTATATACAATAAAATAATATAGAATAAAATGTTTCCATTAAAAATGACATATAGTTATACTTTCGAGTGAATGTGAGTATATTTTAAATATGTTAGAAGTGTTCTTATTTAATTTATTTTTAAGGGTTTTATGACAAGTTTTTACCATCAAATCAAAATTTCGGGGGGGGGCTGCAGCCCCCTCAGCATGTTTATTCCACATTGTGTATCAAATACATCAAATAGATTACGGTATACTAAAATATGTTTTTAATATATCATATTTTAATAAAAACTATTCATATTACAATGAAATAAAAACCTCATATCTTATTGTGTTTCTTTTCTCTAATACTCGAATCTAAACAAACCAAACTCTTCTTTATGTTGTTACTTAAATTTTACTATCCTTTTTTTTACAATATTACTTTTATTATTAATTTTTGCCTTTTGTTGTTACAGTATGGGAGACGGAAGCCTACTGTACGATTACCTGGTCTTCGGAGGGCTGATTGTGGGCTCGACGAGTATAGCTTTCTATGGAAGATTCTCAGGGCCCAAGGAGAAGACCAAGAGTGACTATGCGTTCGCCCAGAAGAGCAGCATGTTCACCATGATGCTGTCTATCGCCAGGGGATTTCTTGGTGTCAGAGTCTTTCTTGGTATGTTTCAACTACATAAGTATGTAAACTAGATTTTACTTTAGTGCATACATGAGAAAAACAAATTCAAATTTCCTTAGAATGGATGGGATATTGGGTAAAAGGATGTAAAACTGATACATGAATAGTCCCAATGAGCATTATTCAGATAGATTTTACTTTTTGGTTCTCAAATTTTACAGAAATCAACTTGAAAATTAATCAACTTTTTTTGTACCAATTGAACATACGTGTGATGGTTAATTTTTGTCGCTAGTTGGTCATGCACCTACTACTGAAGAACATTGAATATTTTTTCTGAATATTTAAAAATCAATCACGCAATTCCAAATAACGTCAATTCATGTCGTCATTATACCGAGTCCCTCTACAGGAGCAACTTCAGGTGCGGGCCTTTCTGGAAGCATTTCAAGTGACACAATACCACCTTCAATATCTTTCCTAATACCACCTTCAAACCCCTTCCTAATACCACCTACTAAACCCTTCCTAATACCACCTTCTAAACCCTTCCTAATACCATCTTCAATATCCTTCCTAATACCCTCTTCAATGTCCTTCCTAATACCACCTTCAATGTCCTTCCTAATACCATCTTCAATACCCTTCCTAATATCATCTTCAATACCCTTCCTAATACCATCTTCCATACCCTTCCAAATATCATCTTCGATATTCTTCCTAATACTAGCTTCAATATCCAGCAGAATACTCCCTTCAATAACCTTTCGAATATCACCTTTTTGTTTATACGCACAAATACATAATTTATGTTGTGAATGTTTTGGTGAATACATTTTTATTCACAAATTTTAATGTGAATTTATTTGTATTCGTATATTTAAATGTGAATGTTTTTGTAATCACTTGATTTTTTGTGAATATTCACAATTTTTATATATATTTAGAATTTTTCCTCTAAATTAAATTTTATTTACAGAAAAATTTGTGAATACAATTTTATTTGCATTTATATATATGACATATGTGAATACAAATAAATTTGTATTCAATTTTATGAATTGAAGTGGGGTATTAAAGGCAGAATCTGGTCCTTCTTGAAAGAATTCTTGACAAACCGAACCTTCCAAGTTCGAGTAGAAAATCGACTCTCTGCGAAATTCATTCAAGAAAATGGAATACCCCAAGGGTCAACACTAAGTGTAACTCTCTTTCTGATAGCTATCAATTCTGTGTCAGAATTAATAAGCCGACCTGTCGGATATACATTGTACGCAGATGATCTAGTTATTTTTGTGAGATCCTCTTCATTGGAATTCATAAAATGGAGGCTCCAAGAAACTGGACCCGACAAACAGGCTTCTCTTTCTCAACTACGAAAACCCGAGCTCTACATTTCTGCAGAAAAGTTTGCCACTACAATCCACCAATATCTATATTCGATCAGCCAATCGATTATGTGGACAAAATGACGTTCTTGGGTTTGACCTTCGACAAGAAGTTAAACTGGATCGAGCACATCAAAGATTTGAGAAACAAATGTTCAAAAAAGCTTTTTCTTCTAAAGTGTTTAGCGCATTCCAATTGGGGTGCCGATCGAGCAAGCCTTTTACGAATATACAGAGTCCTCATAAGATCGGAACTCGATTACGGGTCGTTCATCTATTCCTCCGGTAATCAAAAAGCTCTCCGGATGCTCGATGTTGTACATAACGAAGCAATGAGGATAAGTACTGGAGCATTCCGAACATCACCGATCGAAAGTCTTCAAATGGAATGTGCAGAACCTTCTCTATACAATAGGAGATATTTCTTGGGACTTTGTTTCCTAGGCAAACTTCTTTCAAGAGGAACACATAGACTTCTTTGTGAAACCATAAAAACTCAACAACTACCGGCAAGTAATAGTTTCTGTTGTAGGATGAGGAAAACTTTAAATTCCCTAGAATTAGAACTTCCTAAGTTTTGGCAATCCAATCAAACAGTACAGCCTCCGTGGGACACTGATAAAGTACATATTGACAAAGAAATGCTAAATTTAAATAAAAAAGAGAACCCACCAAATATCATTGCTGAGTTTTTAGCACACCTTACAAACTATTTGGGCTATGAACCAATCTACACAGATGGATCCAAGTCTTCAAATGGAGTAAGATCTGCCTTTATAACAAGATCAACTCAAAAAGTCACTGCTCTACGAATGGAATGCAGCTCGTTTACTGCTGAAGCAGTTGCTATCTATGAAGCGATCAATTATGTAACGACTAATAAAATTCCAAAAACTGTCATAATATCAGACTCATTGAGTGTCTTAAGTACCCTGCAAGAAAGGGAATCCACTGAAGGTCTTATTCGTTCATGCAAGTATCTTTTAAATAAAGCAAAGAAGGCAAATCAAACGGTGGCATTCATGTGGGTTCCATCACACAGCGGCATAAGAGGTAATGAAGAAGTCGACAAACTTGCATCATCATTATCAGCCAATGATGAAGTAATTGATAGAATAACCTATTTAGACTGGAAAACCCTGGTAAAAGAAAACCTCTACAGACTCTGGACCAATAAGTGGCTTGAAATGGAGGAGAAAGGACTCAGGAAAATAAAGGACATTCCGAAGCGATGGCAGACAAGTGAACGTTCTTCAAGGAGAGAAGAAGTTGTCCTGTGCAGATTAAGAATCGGCCACTGTCTCCTCAGCCATGAACATCTCTTCCATAACCTATATCCACCTACATGCAGCTGTGATATAGGACAACAATGGACGGTGGAGCATTTCTTGATATCATGCAGAAACTACACTTCCTTGAGAAAATCCATTGGAATTGGATCTTCTCTTGCAAAAATTCTTGGCGACAAAGAAGAAGACATACAAAAACTTTTTGTTTTTTTAAAAAATTCAAATATGTATTCAAAATTTTAATTTTTATTTTTTATTATTATTTGTTTTAAAAAACAAATCCACTAAAATTGTAATTATTTATAATTATGTATTATTAACATTTCTTAACTTATATTTGAATCATTTATCATAATTATTATTATAAGTTATTTATGTAATATTATTTTCATTTATTCATACATCAATTCCCTGCTTACAATTATCACATTTTCATATATTATTATTGTATGTTCATTACCACTTTAGTATAAAATATGTTTTTTATTTATTTTCTTACCATGCAATCGCCAATGATCCTACAGGATAGAGGCAAAATGAAAATTAAATAAATAAATAAATCTTATGAATACGAAATTATTTATATTCGTATTTACAAATAAATGAGGTACACATAAATTCTTATTTTTATTTCTAAATAAAATTATGCCAACTCTAATAACCATCCAATGTAGAGTAGGACGGTAATGATGCGGACTGTAATGACATTTGCTACAAAAATATTTTTAATTTTTTTTCTAAAAGAATTATATTAATAAAGTATATTGTAAAATACGTAGTTTTTGAAACACTATTTAATTGTTAGACGAAAAAAAAATTTCATGGATGTTTTGAGTAATAAAATGGGAGACGGTAATGACCAGCAAAATACTCCAATCGTGATTTACCAGATAAAACATATCGCAAAAACTGATACGTACAACATTTCTCTTCTGAACCTTTTGGACAACAAAAATCAGTTTGAGAGAGCTGCTCCAACATCTATTTGGAAACAATTTGCTCCATCCTGATAGGTTTTCTCGTTAATTCAAAAAGGCGGACGGTAATGATGTCAAAACTGAGGGACAACTTTTAAGGCGCTATTGCGAAGTTAGATTTTTTTTTTTAATTTATTTAAATGTATATGAATTCACCTTAAATATTATTATGTTAAAATGAAACATCACATGAGCAAAAAATATAATATCCTTCCCCCCCCCCCTTAAAAAAATAGTAAAGTGTAATAAATGTGTCCAGGGACAGCGGACGGTAATGATTTTGGGCCTATAAAATTAATAATTTTGACATTAAATTTTGAAACTCAGAATTTAATTTTGGTAGCTTTAATTTCCTCTTTATTCCATTAGTGATTCCAAGAAGAAAACCATTTAAAAAATCTGGCCGTCTTAATTATATCGCCAAGGGACAAGAATGTAAAACTATTTGAATAATGCTCCAATACAAGTAAATTGTGTTTAGAAGATGTTGAACTGGTTATGCGTAGAAAGGAGTAAGGTTAGGTTTTCACCATCAACCTTTTAAAAAATATATTTTTAAACAAAATAATACTATTAAAAAACAAAACATCCCTTTTATTAAAACAGTTTTAGTTGTGAAAACTAGTACAATATGCTTATAAACAAGCTTAAGTTGACGTAAATAGCAATTTCTTGTGAAAGATGGCGGAGCTCTTAAGTTTCTTGCCAAACAGTATAACCTCTATGTGAAGGGGAAAAACAGTCCACACGTCATCATGTAATTTTATATCCCTTTTTTTTTTAGCTCTTCAGTTAACCAATCAACCATCTAACTAACTTATAGCTTCTGTCCCTCTGTCGGAATTGTCCAACCAAAGAATTAAAGAAAGAGGTTATAAAATTGCATAACATTACCAGGGATGTGTGGACTGTTATATTACCTTCTCGCGGAGGTTATAATTTTTCCTGGGAATCCCAGGGCGCCGCCATTTTCCCCTCCCACCAGAACCATCCCTTTTCATCTACTAATATATGCTTTGATGACAGGTTATCCATCAGAGCTGTACTACCGAGGAAGTGCCATGTGGGAAACCCTCTATGGTATGATAATAGCATTTCCTCTTGTCTGCTTCTTCTTCGTCCCGGTTTATTACAGCCTCAACATAACTTCAGTTTATCAGGTAAGTAAGCTCACACTTTTTAATCCTTAAATTTCTGTATTTCATTTTATTGTGATCTGTCCATTCTGGTTCACCCTTTGTGTGTGTATACTTACTAAATTGCCATATGTTTTCAGTATCTGGACCTGCGGTTCAAATCTAGGATAGTCCGCTGCCTCGCGTCAGGTACTTATGTCTTAAGGAGCATCCTCAACCTTGGAGTTACAGTATTTACGCCATGTGTAGCTTTGAAAACTGTCATAGGACTTCCTTATTGGGCATCGATTACAGCCATTGTTGCCATCTCAATTTTCTTTGTTTGCATGGTAAGGAATAAAATTATTTTCATTTATTTAAAATAATAATTGCACTTGCTTATTCAATTATTTTTTAAAACAGTATTATTTTGTAGACAATAATTTACAATAAAATTAAGAGATTAATTGTTATTGCTTTAAACAGTCTAACCATGCCATTGTCATGAAATTCGATTAGATTTGATTCCGATTTTATTTTTTGGAAAAAAAATTATCCTAAAAAAGGCTAAAACAGCATAACTTTATTTTTCTGAAACTTTTTAGGGAGGTTTGAGAACTGCAATAATCGCAGATGTGGCACAACTTCTGATTATGTTCGGCTGCAGTGTTGCCATCATTATCCAAGGAACTATCAGTGCTGGAGGAGTCGTCAATGTGGTCAATACATCCTATACGCATGATAGGCTTGATTTCTTTAAGTAAGCTAACCATTATTGAAACCATTTATTATTATTAACCATTTATTTACTTTGTATTGTTATAAATCACTTCGAAAATGAAAGAAAATGAGTGGTGTGAAATTAAATATGCATGAAAATATTCCTTTTTGGAGAACAAAAACTCAGTTTTTAATGTGTTTCCTCTTTGACATAGGTTCAGTAAGTTCCCATCATAAACCCACAGACTTTGAAAACAGTTGAAAAATTTAAAAAAAAAAAAAATGGATCAAAAAGTCCTCTTTTTTTCTGAAAAAAAAAAAACAACATAAAAACCTGTCTTTCTTAAACAGAACTACGAGAACCGATTTTCCAGATATCTCCTTAAAACATATAAAATAAACAGATTATTAAATTTTCTTTAAAAATAACTCTAAATCTTTTTTCCCCCTTACTTTGAATCATTTTATTTTTAATATATAAAATAATTATTTTTTCTTTTGGACTTAACAAAATGTTGGAAATAGTTCAAATATCACAAACTGTTTAATGACATTTATTGACCATTATTCTGCATTTAAAGTGAAAATTAAATTGGATTATATTTGCTATTAAAGTCTGTAGAAATTGATGTCAAGGTAAAAAAAAAAAAAAAAAAAAAAAAAAAAAAAAAAAAAAAATTATCGTCATTTTTATTGTTTTGGAAATATTTTAACTTGTTAATTTAAAAGGGGTGGACAACCTCTTTGTAATATTTTTTTTTCATCGTTTTTTTTAAATAAAATTTGGGCTGTTCACCAGGGCCGCCACATCTCAGAGCCGGGCACGGGCCCCCACTTCTCAGATCCAGAATGAAAAGTCTAGTACTTTGCTATAGGACTTTGGATATTTTAAAATTATTTTCATCTTGAGTTTTGACCAAAATGAGAATAAAAACCGACAATCAGTGCTGCAAAGGTACTTTTTTTCCAATTAGCAAGGATCGACCCGGGCCCCCACGGTGCCCGGGCCCGGGACAACTGTTCCCCCCCCCCCATGTGGCGGCCCTGGTGTTCACTACTTTTATCACAAATGAAGCAAAAGCAAGAAAATCACTGTAGGAATTTTGTACCCCGTTTTTCATATCCCTATTCATTTCTAAAGTCTGTGATTTAAGATGGGAAGACTCTGCATATGAAGAACGTGCTTAAATTTACTGTACTTACTTATCGATAATTACATGTTGTTTTTATTGATAATAATAACATTTTTCAGTTTTGACATGGATCCTACCCTTAGAGTTACCACAGTATCAGCGCTATTTGGTCAGCTCTTTATGTCTCTCTCCATTTTTGGATGCCAGCAGAACTTTGTGCAGCGATACTGCAGCATGTCGTCACAAAAAAAAGTAACAAAGTAAATATATTTTGGTAACTCATCAATTACTATTCATTTTTATTCAACATCATTGAATTTCAATGTAAATACAGTTGTTTGATATTCTTAAAATTATTGTTAGAGTTTACTGAACTTTCAGCTAAAATTTTCAAAGATGTTTTAGCATTTTACAATTTTTGCATGAGCATAGGCAATCTTGTTAAGCAATATTTATGAAGCAGGGGATAACTACAAACTGTTCAGGGGATGACTACAGTCTGGAGATTTTCATGAATTTGAAAGTCGTGAGTTTTGAAACCATGTCACTCCTTTCTCTGTTGTATTCCTTTGTTGCAACATTTACACATCATTTATCCATTATTTACATATATTTTTCTTTTTATTTATTCATATTCACAGATTTTCAAGCAGACTTAAATATTGAGATCGTGTACACTTAAATTTACTAAATTATTTAGATTGACAATAAATATTGAGTTAGTAATATTTTTAGAATATTTTAATTTCTCCACCATTGTTAAAGATTTTTGAGGCTGCTAATTCCATAGTCATTCTAAAATTTTTAGTGTCATCATGTAACTATCTTCTTTAACATATGATGTACATTTTATACCGTTTTATTAATTGTGAAATTGTAATTTTATAGATATCACGGTAATCCGGTAATCTGTGTAAAGTTACAAATAATTTGAAGCTAAAAGTTAAGGCTTTTTCTTTTTAAGTGAAATTATTTTCTTTTTAAAGATCATGAAATTTACATTCCAATTCATGGAAAAATCATGAAATTGGCTTTCACAAAAGTAGTAGACACCTTGTATTATTATTAGTCATATCTTTCTTTGTAGTCTGTTGACGCAACCATTGAATAACCACCAATTACATTTTATACAGATCTAATTCATATTATTGATATAAAAAATACTTATTAGTATTTTCTTAAAACGACCAAGATATAATATTTTAATTTTTTTTTTCAGAACACTGATGGCCAACATCCCAATAATGACCGTCCTGTTTTCTCTCTCATGGATTGTTGGCATGGTTATATTTACCAACTATGTAAACTGTGATCCCAAGGCACTTGGATATATCTCGAGTATCGACGAAATCTTGCCATTTTATGTTGAAGACAAATTTTATTTCCTTCCAGGATTCTTAGGACTTGTAATGGCTTGTCTCTTCAATGGTGCCTTAAAGTGAGTATTTTGTTAATTGTATCTTTGAGTGAGTGTTTTGAATAAATAAATATATCTATATATATTAATAGTTTTTGTTCTTTGGAGGCTTAGGGTCGGTAAAGCAGGAGTCTTTTGTATTACACTACTTTATTATTTATGCCCTACATATTTCGTGCCTTTTAGTTGAACCTTTTCAGGGGCACTTCTTGTTAAGAAGTCCTCTCATTGCATGCACCCTCTTTTAATTCAGCAACAAATAACAACTCAAATATTCTAACTTTTAAACTATCGTAGATAGAAAAAAATGTTACCAGGGAAAAATGTATGGTATTTTACATACAAAACAAATTGTTTAAATAATAATTTAATTATAACAAAAACATTTTTTTTACTCAATATTGTTTTTTGTTATAAAACAATGGCAGCGTTTGTGGTAATGAACATGGAATACGTTGCTGAATTCAAGGATGTATGATATCTTTATTTGATGTACTTGTTTTTTATAAAAGTAAGATAGCTGCATTGCTCGTAATGTACCGCACCATGCCACTGATTGAGCAGTGACCGCATCTATTATACTGATATATGCCAAATTCCAAGATTGAAATTAAAAATATCATACATCATTGAATTGAATCAGCAACGTATTCTTCTATTTTTTTGTTTCATAATACGCATTTTTTTACTAGATATCGAGTAAAAAAATGCGCCAAAAATGTTTTTGTTATAAATAAATTATTATTTAAACATTTTGTTTACATAATTGTTTTGTATATAAAATACCATACTTTTTTTCTATCTACAATAGTTTAAAAGTTAGAATATTTGAGGTGTACTTTGGAAGGGTGGTTTCACCTCTTAAACGTGCAATTGGGCCGATATAAAAAGATACGTATCAATTATTTTTATGTGTTTAATAAATATACAATGTTTCATAAAAATCGGCTCTGGACACTTGAGGATGCTCCCTTGTAAGGTGGCTTTTAGCAGTGTAGGGGTTAAGAATAAAATTCTATTATTTGCTATTATTACCATTATTTTTATAATTTTATAATATTTCCTACAAAATTTCAGCTTATTGGTGTCCAACTTGAACTCCCTGGCTATTGTAATGTGGGAAGATTTCTTCTTTTTAATACCAGCTTTCAAAGGCCTCAGTGACAGGGCACAGCTATGGTTCATCAAGGTCCTTGGTATGTAGTTACAACAGTACAACAGTTTTTTTATTTAAAAATTCATTATAGTTTTATCCCTGTTAAGTTTAGCAAAATGGATTAGAAAAAAATATTATCTAATTTATAATATTTTTTTTTTACTTTAAAAAAGGCAGAAGGTCGTATGTATATTTAAACACTTCATCTTCACATAATAAAAAAATTAATTTCGTTTAGAGCCTGCTGCTCAAATTCAGGAACACAAATATGCTTTAGCTCCACCCTATGCAAACCTATGTAATTTACTGTATAACATACAGTCTTCTTTTTCGTACATAGCCACCTTGCCAGCTCGAAAGCTAGCGGACACTTTCTTCTTAACCTTTTTTTTTTTGTAAGTTTAGTCATCGCTAAAGCATATTTATGCTAATTATATTATACTCTACATGTTTCATGCATATAGGCCTCTTTAGGAGCAACTTGACATAATATACTTATACATAATTTTATCCTTCTACAGACAGGGCCAAGTTCAGACGATGGGCGAGAAACATAAACATAAAATAAAGTTTATTATGTGAAGATAATTCCGCCATTTTTAAAATAAAATATTTAGAAATAAAAAGGTCACAATTTTATAACATGGCATGTTGTCATAAATTTCCACAAAGCTTAACATTTTAGACTGTATATTATAATAGAGCACCTATGTGATGTATTTCTATTATTAAATTATTCTTCCAGGTGGTGTTTGCGGTTTGATGATCCTTGGTGTAGCGTTTGTTGTTGCCTTGTTGTCAGGAGTAATTGAAGCCTCTTTGTTGATGACATCAGCAACTAGTGGTCCACTGCTTGGTGTTTTCCTTCTCGCTATGTTCTGCCCTCCAGCTAACTGGAAGGTAAGATTATCTCTTTTTGTTCCAATAAGTTTGATGTATTTTTGAGAACATTGCATAGTAAAAAAAATGCTTTCTTTGGTATTACCAGATAATTTTCTATGATTAAACATCGGACTATAAAGTGTTAGACTGATATGTCTTATAAGAGAAATTAAAGAATTATTTTTAAGAAAGCAGCCTCAATCGCTTTTGTAGAAAATATATTAATAATATAACTTCTGTTTAATACATAATTCATTAAAAATTTTGGTATTTATTAATTAGTTAAGGCCACATCAGATTAAGATCTGCTTATAAGGCGAGCAAACCTTAACTGGAAAAAGTTGTTTGGACATCATACTTGAACCAGTCGTTTTGTGCGATTGATCCTTTTCTCCAAAATGAATTGTTCCCTTAGCCAGCTAGCAGACTTCAACTTGGAAGAAATAAATTAAAAATAATGTTGAACATTAGTAAAAGCAATAGTTAGGTAGTTGATAATGAAATCACCGTTCCGGAAGAACAATGACATAATTGCATAAAATGTGTCAAATGCAAATAAGTCCATAGACAATATCAGGGGAACATAGACGTAACTGTAGTTCCACTCAAGACCACCTGAGAAAATTTGACAGAACACCAGACAAAAAATATGTCTTCTAGAACAACAACAATTTTTAGAGAAACAATGACGTAACTAAACTTATGGTTTGAAATTAGGGTGATCCTAAGCCCTGGTAAATAAAAGTAAAGTATATATTCTACATACACTCAATATACCATTATTTTCTGTACATTACACCATTTTCAATTATATGTTTTATAAACAAATCCAAATTGTTTTTCTACTCTCCTGTATTGTAAAATTGGAGTTTTTTTTTTTTCCTTTTATTCACTGTTCTTCGTGTTGTAGATGTTGATAGTTTAAGATGTATGAGAATTATTCAAATACTTTTACTGCTATCAAGAAGTGATTTGTACATGTCATGCGGTGAGTCTAGATTTTGACGTTGAAGTCATTGTGTTAGTATTTGTTTCACAGTTAGTTCCATGTTACTTGTTTTCCGTTTTTAGTCATTAAGTAACATTGGGATACTCGTTAAAATTTAAATAAATAAATTAGGTAATATTAAAGACAATTTATTTTTGTTGCAGGGTGCAGCTGTCGGTATGGTAGCGAGCCATGCTTTAGTTATCTGGATGACTTTCGGCTACCTGACCGTTGAGCGGCCTCCAGTGCCCCTCCTCCCTGTCTCCGTAGATAACTGCACTAATACTACCTTCTCTTACAATGTTCCTCCGCTCCCACATCCTACTCATCCCGTTTGGACTGAAGACTTCGATATTGACCCCGTTGTCGGACCTGCTGAGCATGAAAGGTAAATTCTAACTGTAATCATTAATTACATTTGGGTGCGGCATGTGCAGGTACCAATAAGAAATGTTGATGTTTCATGACACATATGTCACAAAAACATGCCATCCAAATTTGTGTGTTTATACAGGGTGTCCCCCCAAAAAATGGCCTAGTTTCAGGAATCGATGCAGGATGAAAAATCAAAGAAAAAAGTGCTTTTGCATATATCTCGTTTTTACTTCGTTTCTGAGAAAAACGCAAAAAACTAAAACACAATTGCAAAAAGGCATTCTTACATAATGTTTATATAAAAATCATTAAAAGTATTATCCTCCACCCCTCTATGATTAGCTCTTTTGATTTAGTGTTAGTAGGCTTCCATTTATACTATTTATAAACATATTAACATAGGGGATCGAATGAAACTATTTCTAAGGTGATGTTTAAGGCCCGGTGCTCACTAAAGAAACTGGTTTTATTTTCATCATGAAACCGATAGATAGAAAACCGTAGGTTGGTGCACACATAGTTTCATGAAATTCGTTAAGTCGGTTTCATGAAATTCATTAAATCGCTTTCATGAAATTTGTTAAATCGGTTTCATCAAATTCATTAAAATGTTTTCATGAAAATTGTTAAATCGGTTTCCTATTGCTTCAGTTTCATGTTTCATCAGTGGATCTGTAAGGCCCCGTTTTCCCTTTGGCCTTGTTAAGTGAATAAGGATGAGAGAAAAGGTTGGCTGTCCATCTCTAGAGATGTGAGAACCACGAATCCGCAAACGTTGCGTCTGGGATGTTGGCACTGCACGTGGCTGATTCGTAAGATTCCTGGAAGATCTAAGACCTGACAAGAGTTTCTAGTTCAATCACCTGCAAAAGCAGGAGTGGGGTACAAAGGGTTTAAAAAGAGCTGGCTTACCTCCGACCGGTCAGAGTTTGCATCCGTTCCTGAGACTTCGGCCCAGATGCTGTTCAGAGGTAGGCCAGTTCCAAATTCTCTATAATCTCCCCAAATGATCATATTTGATAACTCTACCTATCTGTCTCTCTCACTCAACCTTTTCTCTCATCGTAGCAATGGTTTATGATATTTATGTTTGTATCCTCTGTGTAAATTATAGTTTCAAAAAGGAATTTCCGCTTCTCTAAAATATTTCCCCATTGTCTATATCTCTAAATCCCGTCCTTGCTAATCAGTCCCTTACAAATGGTGTCAGGTTTCCGGGTATTATTTAAATGTCCAGCTGCAAGCCGGCATTAGATAAGAACCCTGCTCTCGAGATAGGCCGGCGGCTGTACTGCTGACGCTGATAGGACAATTCCTCGAACTGATATCTCGGCGCTGGGTAGTTGTTCATTCAATGTCCTCACGTTTCCTGGTTTAAGGACCGCCGAATACGGATATTTGGTGGTTAGCCCTGTTAGAGAGTAAAGCAATCCCTATTCGTAAGCATAACGTGTTGGGGTTCATTGGAAACGTTGAAAATAGAGCTATACGATGGTGGTAACGGAACAGCAGTTTGCCGATCTGAAAACGGCATTGGATCAGGCGTTGGCTGCAAATGAGCAATTCAGGGAAGAATTCGAGAGGACAAGGCATGAGGGTAAGCAAGGAAAGAGGGATCTTTCTCTTCAGGGAATGGTCGGTCCATGGTCCGGTGACGATTCTGGGGTTCCAATCCAAGACTATCTCAATGGTTTGGAATTAGTGGCAACTAGCGGAAACTGGGAAGATCGTGATAAATCCCTTGTGTTAAGGATGAGACTGAAAGGGATGGCTGCGAAATTTTTGGCCAGCAGATCGGATCTCAAGGGGCCAAATGTAAAATATTCCACGATTCGAGATGCTCTTTTAGACCGCTTTAAGGCGACTATGCAACCTGAGCAGTTTCTCCTTCAGCTTAGTTCAATGAAACAAGAGCGTGGGGAGGATGTCAGAACTTTCGGAGATCGTTGTCGGGAGATGGGTGAACGATCACTCTCAGGTGAGGGATCGGAGGAAGAAGTTATAGGGGCTCGCAAACAACTGGATAAAGTCGTCCTTACATCATATTTAAATGGGCTCGGAGGAGAGATTGGGAGGCTGACGAGACTCGCGTTCCCAAAGGGATTACAAACCGCGATTGAGAAGGCTAGAGCCATTGAAACGGAGTTAGTGCGACACGAAAAGGGAATATTTACTGTAGAGAAGAATCCCCAGGATAACGAAATTCCCAGTCCCGAGGAAGTTGGACAAAGCGAAGTAAGGGTCATTGAGAGGGGTAATCCAAGTGGCTGTTATCGCTGCGGGGATACGAATCATTGGGCCAGGGGATGTCGACAAACAGAGAGGGTTAGTGATATTTCTCCCAAAAATAGTACGAATTGTTATAGGTGTGGTCGTCGTGGGCATATCGCTCGCCAAGGTCGTTCTAAACCCCTCGTGAAAGGAACTTTGCCAAAGAAGGCCCCAAACGCGAACGACTTGGGGGCGACCAGGGGATCGCGCTACGAATTACTAGGCATAGGTGGGGGAGGTGAGAAAGGGTTAAAGGTGAGCACCTGGATAAATGGGCGGATTCATAGGATGATAGTAGACACTGGTGCTGAAGTTACTCTAATCAGGTCTCCTGCCTCAGGATCCCAATTAAGACCCGCGACTAGTAAGATAGTAACTGGTGTGGTAATCCCGGTACGCGGTATTCAAACGGTGAATATCGAAGTTAAGGGCCATCGACTGTCCCACGACGTCATAGTGGCTGACGTCTGCTTAGAAGGAGATGGACTATTAGGCTTAGACTTACTAGGGAAATTAGACGCCCATATAGACCTACGTTCGGGATTGTTAGTCACGGGAGCATCGCCTAAAATTGAATCTCTACCTTCCGTTGGTTCGATAACAAAGAGGGATGAGTTAAAAATGTCTGCGAACCGAGAGTGGGTACGTTTCATGAGTAGGACGGCGAGAGAACTAGAAGCCAAGTTTTCAGGTCATATTTTATCCCTTCCAACTAGCGTGAATATAGGAGCTAAGCCGATAGTCAAGGAGGAATGAAGACACACGGGGAAGAAGGATAACAAAACCAGCTCAGCGCGTCTTTCGCGAGAGGAAACGCTTCCGGCCTTCAGTGAATCTCTATTAGAGATTTCCGTACCAGGGAAACTAGACCAGAAAGCTGTCATAATTGAGCCGTCAAGAGCACTTCCCAATGGGGTTGTAGGAGGGAGATGCATTAACACTCCTCGGGACGGCCGTTCGTGGATGCAGTTCGTCAATTTGACCGCTTCGGCTGTGACATTGCCACGGCTTCTAATGGTAGGTCTGGTAGAGAGAGATTGGGCGGAAGACGGTGGATCTTGTTCGGAGAGGGAACGCGAGGATGGCTCTAAAACTCCTGTTGGTTTCGCCTCGATCGTTGGCGAGAAATTGGGCCATTTAAGTGGTGGGGAAAGGAGGGATATGGAGTCCTTGTTGTCCAGATATTCAGACATTTTTTGTGAACCGGGTCCCGAAGGTTGCTCCCTGCCTGTTCAGCACCATATTGAAACTGGAGATGCCAGACCTGTGGTGAAACGCCCGTATCGTGTGCCTTTCAGTGAACGGGAGGAAATGGAACGGCAGGTTCAGACGTTGCTTGAACGAGGCGTCATTACGCCGTCTAAAAGTCCTTGGCAAGCACCTGTAATTCTAGTCAAGAAAACTTCCCCAACAGGTGACTTAAAGTATCGATTCTGCACAGATTTCCGTGGCCTCAATGCAGTTACTAAGGTCGATACTTACCCGCTTCCGTTGATACAGGAAACCTTAGAACAATTGGGGAGTAGCCAAATCTTTTCCACAATTGATCTTTCGAGTGGGTACCACCAAATACCGATAGCACCCCAGGATCAGGCAAAAACGGCCTTCACGACTGTAAACGGACACTATGAGTACAAAAAAATGGCTTTCGGCCTTGCGGGGGCACCTGCCACGTTCCAACGGGTCATGGACCAACTTCTTGGCCGACTGAAGGGCACCGGGTGTTTCGTTTACCTCGATGATGTGGTGGTTTATAGCTCATCACTGAGGGAACACATTCTCCGGTTAGAGGAGTTGTTCGACATATTCAGAGGCGCTAATCTAAAAGTGAACTTGAACAAGTGCGCTTTTGCGGCATCGGAAGTGACCTATCTGGGACACATAGTTACAGCCGAGGGAGTGAAACCAGATCCTAGAAAATTAGAGGCGATCAAGTCTTTTCCAGCCCCCAGAAATGTGAAGGAGTTGCGAAGTTTTCTAGGGTTGGCAAGCTATTACCGTAAATTCATAAAAGGCTTTGCGGATCTTTCAAGACCGCTGACAGAATTAACTGGCTCACGAGTACGATTCCAGTGGGGCGACAAGCAACGGAAGGCTTTTGAATCGCTAAGAGAAATCCTAAGTTCGGACTCAGTCTTGTGCTATCCGAATTTCAGCGAGCCATTTATATTGTCCACCGACGCATCAGGAGTAGCTCTGGGTGCCATTCTGTCCCAGTACAGAGATGGCGGCGAGAGACCTGTTTGCTACGCTAGTAGGCAGTTGAAGGGTCCAGAACTCAACTACTCGGCAACAGAACGAGAACTGCCATCGTTACCTTTTGACCGTAATTGACAATTTTACACGGTATGCGGAGGGAATACCACTGAAGGGGCAAACAGCTGAAGAAACGGCCGTAGCACTCGTCGAGAATATTATCACTCGACATGGGGTCCCTAGGAGGTTGTTAACAGACCAGGGAAGAAATTTCGTTTCTCGACTGTTTACTCAAGTTTGTAGAGCTCTGGGGATTAGGAAATTACAAACTACCGCCTACCATCCGGAATGTAACGGAATGGTAGAGAGGTTACATCGAACTCTTACCGATTCGATATCCCAATATGTGCAAAGAGACGGTCGTGACTGGGATAAGTGGGTCCCATATGCTCTCATGGCATATCGAGCAATACCTCATTCGTCGACAGGATACTCCCCAAACTACCTCATGCTTGGGCGAGAATTGGTAACTCCGTTTGATTGCTGGGTAGGTCCAACCAATGACGGATCGGAATCAGCGGACCATGTCGAAAAGTTAGGGCATCGGCTGAAAGAAGCCTATAAGGACGCTTTGAGTCGTGCCGAAAAGGCCTGGGCAATGAGGACCCGTTATTGTAATGCCCGGCGTAAGGAGCGACGCCTAGAGGTGGGGGATTGGGTCTATCTCCATTGTCCAGCCGTAAAGCCTGGGAATTGTCCAAAATTCCACTGTCCCTGGACAGGCCCACACAAAGTAGAAAGGGTTCTTTCGCGAGTGAACTATGAGATCCGACTGGCCACTGGATCTCTGAATGTAGTTCATATAAATAGGCTAAAACGGGCCCCGGGGGGAGGAGGGGATTCGCACCCTAAGGTTATGACGAAGGCAGGTGGGGCAACCCGGGAAGTGGAAGGGTCGGAAGATGAGGTCATGGAGCCGGAATGGGAAATTAACCCAGGGTGTTGTTATGGCTCAGAGGACGACTCTTGTGAG
Organism: Gonocerus acuteangulatus; assembly: GCA_946811695.1. Classification (NCBI taxonomy): domain Eukaryota; kingdom Metazoa; phylum Arthropoda; class Insecta; order Hemiptera; family Coreidae; genus Gonocerus; species Gonocerus acuteangulatus. Next base: position 40,515,906 of record OX328130.1, on the reverse strand, counting down.
GACCAAGATGAAATTGAAACGCAGAGTGAGATTCACAGACACTGTCCGGTTGCTGCGGGAAGATCGCCAGAATGTAATGACCCTGCCTGCCCTCTGGGCGTTAGATCCTCTCCTGAGGAAGAAAACAGGGAAATAACCCAGGATAGTCAAGGGGAGGGAAACGAAGGACGGATTGAGACAGGTGGGACTTCCGGGGAAAGTTCCAGTGGTTCAGATAGCGAGAGCCAAGCTCAGCCAAAGGGGAAACCTGATGCTACTTGGACACCAAAGGGGAACACTTTAACTTTTTCTCGTAGGTCCCCATACCCGCTTAGGAGGAGAGCTAAGTTGCCTGAAAATGATTCCTGAATATCTTATTTCAGGGTTGTCGCTGGGGGTGGTCCGTAGAATTTTGAAGGAAGGTTTTCAAAAAGAGGCGCAACTTCAAACGAACATATCGCGTGTTACTAACCTCATCCAAAGTTCCCTGTACCTTTCCTCGTCCCTCAGAAGCCTAGAAACTGGAGTAACGGAATTCCTATTTAGATTCCGCAGAGTTCTTAATGGAGTAGGTGCATCGATGAGTGGAAAGTTGAGTAGAGAGATGCTAGGTCCTAAAGAGTTAACTCTGATTTTGGGGAAGGTAAGAGAGGCTCTGCCAACTGGACTGACACTCCTCTCGGAGGGAAGCCGATATCATGACCAAATTTACTACCAAATTTCTGAAGTACATGCAATTGCAACCGATGATGGAGTAATAGCTGTAGTGGAATTGCCTTTAAAAACTCCGGATCAGGAGATGGTGCTTTATCAGGTTCTCTCCTTGCCTCTTAAGGAGAATAAAACAGGAAGAATGGTTGAAGCTCAGCCGGAGGGGGCGTTCTTCTTGGAGAGCCACAACGAGAAGGCCTACTCAATTCTTCAGGAGCAGGATATAGCCAGATGTCGTCCCGGGATACCATGGATCTGTCCTGCCGAGTTCAAGTTCTTTCACGGACAAACACCATCTTGTATTGTCTCATCGTTTCGCCAGGAGAATACGTCGAAGGAATGGTGCCCGTGGACTTTGGTGAATCCTAGATCTTCACCCACATGGATTTGGGACAAGCACAAGGAGCTATGGTGGTATAGCATGTCTAAGCCCACTCGCCTCCATCTTCAATGCAGAGGGAGTGCTGGAGTAGAATCGCTAGAGCGGGTTCTAGATGGAAGTGGGGCAGCAGGATTCGTAATACATCGACCGGCAGCTGAAAGTGTCGTATCTGTAATAACGGAGCGGATATAGACCGCTCGAAAGTGTAGTAGCCGATTAGTGATTGTGACGACAGTGTTCGGTACAGTTATAAAATAATGGTAACATAAGGATTTTTACCTCCTAAGGGAGAGGTTTTGTCTTGTAAAGATGCCAATAATGTTTATTTTATTTTAATTTTTACAGCGCATCACCTGTATTGTTATTAGCACTAATATTGTTTATTATTATTATTATTAGTAACATAAGGATGGGTAGTGTTAAAGGTAAAGTAATGTTCCAAGGGAAACATGACTTTGAAAAATCGGGGGGTGATGTAAGGCCCCGTTTTCCCTTTGGCCTTGTTAAGTGAAAGTGAATAAGGATGAGAGAAAAGGTTGGCTGTCCATCTCTAGAGATGTGAGAACCACGAATCCGCAAACGTTGCGTCTGGGATGTTGGCACTGCACGTGGCTGATTCGTAAGATTCCTGGAAGATCTAAGACCTGACAAGAGTTTCTAGTTCAATCACCTGCAAAAGCAGGAGTGGGGTACAAAGGGTTTAAAAAGAGCTGGCTTACCTCCGACCGGTCAGAGTTTGCATCCGTTCCTGAGACTTCGGCCCAGATGCTGTTCAGAGGTAGGCCAGTTCCAAATTCTCTATAATCTCCCCAAATGATCATATTTGATAACTCTACCTATCTGTCTCTCTCACTCAACCTTTTCTCTCATCGTAGCAATGGTTTATGATATTTATGTTTGTATCCTCTGTGTAAATTATAGTTTCAAAAAGGAATTTCCGCTTCTCTAAAATATTTCCCCATTGTCTATATCTCTAAATCCCGTCCTTGCTAATCAGTCCCTTACAGATCTATTAGTTCTAATAAGCGATCAAAAACTGGCTTTGACATCCTTAATAAAAAAAATCCTTAATCCAGAACTTGCGGTATTTATTTTTATTTTTAGCCACCACCACAACACAAGAGCATTGTTGTCTGAATCCATCACGAAACCGATGGAAAACAGTTTATTCTGTGTGCACGCTTTAATAAAATAGTTTTCATGAAAGCAGTCTCTTCAGTGTGCACCTGGCCAGTTTTTAAGCAAAATAGACAAAACTAGAATTTGGACGGATGGCTGGGAAATCATGTTCAATGGAGGATAATCATTCAAAAGTTTAATAAATTTCCTAATATAATGGTTCTCATGAAATTTCAAACAGGAAAGCTTCAGTTAAAGAAATCAGTGTTTAAAATGTTAAATGTGTTGGTTTCGTCTCTGTGAATATGTTTTAGTCTTTTTCCCTCAGTTTTTTTTATTGGTTGTTGACTTTTTAATTATTTTCAGCAGTAAAATGCGTTTGTCGAAAAACTAGGCAGGTAAAATGAGAAAAGTCTCCAACCCTTAAAGATAAAAGTGCATCCTTTAGTTTTGAGCTCAGGATCTTCAGAACAATAGTTCAACAATAGTTGAGTGCTCTACCACTTAGCCAAACATGCGCACGATGTATGATCCACTGTTTTGTCCTATTTTATATTGTTTTTTTCCTTGTTATTCCGATAATGTTAACTATTTATCCAAAATCTGAGTGTCATCACTGAGCTGTTTTTTATTAATTGTATTTTAATGAATTTATTTTCTCACCAAAAGAGCTTTATTTTAATAATTTATTTATATTTTATATATGTAGAGCCAATGTATTTTTTTTAAGTAAACAATTTTAATTTTGTGCTAATAGCATCATTTTCTATTTTGATCGTTTGCAGATTTAAGCACATATATTCTTATGACATAATACAGGACAAGTAAGTCATAAAATTAATGATAGCAGTGCATTTAACTTCATAAAATGTCTCAATTAACCACAAATATTTTTCTTAATGCATGCTCTTTCTTTCTTCATGAATATGTGTCTGTGTACTTGGGTGAATCAAATATAAATGGGATTTTATTTTAAAATAAAAAAATAATTTATTGAAAAACAAAAGGTAATTATATTTTGTTTTTCCTCCCTAAGTTCCCAATTTATAAATACATTTTTCTAATTGATAATTTATTTAAATTTTAACGTCCATTATTATTAACAGCGAATTTTGGGACAGGTTATCTATAGGTTACCACCCTTTTATAGCCAGGATGGGGCTGATGCCTTTTCTTTTTTCTAAAGAAAAGCAACCACCCCATAGTGGGAATCGACCCACGACCTTTGGCACGGAGTGTTAAGTGCTCACGCCTTAACTCTCACGGCCACCGGGCCTCCTCTAATTGATAAGGAAGGGTTTTTATTAAAGCATCATAAAGCTGGTTTTGTCAGTAGCCAATTATGTTCGAATGCCTTCACATCACCTTATAATCGTTGACTTCTAGATCTTCTTTAAGGGATCAAAACAAATTGAAATTTCAGCACGATATATCTGAGCTATAAGGTGGAGAGTCTGGTCGAGTCTGGAAAATTGTCTCTATTTTGGAAACTGTCGGAGCTACAGTTTTGGGCCTGGCCTCTGATTTTCTGCCAAAATAGACTGTAGATTATTTTTCCTGATCGCTTGACAACTTCCGTAACTTATTCTAAACTGTTCTGCAATTTCTCATATTCTAATCCATCTCCAAAAATCGTTTGAATTGCACGAATGTTTTTGTCTGTATTGCTGGCCCAAGTACAGCAATAAGGCTGTTGATTTCTTAAAGGACCTTGTCCTTTCTTGAACTCTATTTATAGACAAAACACACGTTTCCTTGACAATATTTGATCTGTGCAATCAATCTCTACAAATTTCAGCCCCTTGAACCACTTTTGAAGAACAAGAAATCCGGTGACTATACATATTGCAGAGTAAGAATGCACCACCTATTGCACCAAGATTGTAAAATAGTTAGCGCTTTGTACTCCTCGTGGCCTGGCCCAAGCATACTTGAAGCTTTGGACTAGTCCTTCCAACTATAGTTGCGTAGGAGCAAAAATCCTGTTTATGTTTGATTCCCCCTCATATGTACGTGTGATTTTTTGTGTGTCCTCCCACAAAGCTCCAATGTTTATGTCCTGCCAAAGCACAGGCTGTATTTTTTAGGGTGTGTCAACAAAATTTTGTTAAAAATTTGGACAGATAGAAGTATTAGAAGTGATGAAATGGGTTGATTCAATGCATCTACAAGCAGAACACTGCTTATCTGTATAGGTGGCGGATTTCTAGAGCGTTTGCTCCCTCCATAGGGGGGAAACTCGCTTATGGAGCAAGCTTGCTTACCTCATGAAGCAATCCGGAAGTGCGTATTAGAAAATTTCATGTTTCAGAACCCATAGATTACGAAAATAATGGTTGTTCAAATTTGTACAAATGTATATATATATATATATATATATATATATATATATATATATATATTTTACGTATGGTTTTTTGTATGTCCACCCTTAGCTCCAACAATGTTTTCGCCCTGCCAAAGCACAGGCTGTATTATTTATTTTTTTTACGGTGTGTCAACTTCCATGGATATTAGTGCTGGGCAATGTTTCTCAATGGTTAGTTCAAAATGTTTACTCCCATGATTCAGGCACACTCTATCATTGTACATGAAATATTAAATTTAGCATTATTTATGTGTAGAATTTCAGTGATGAGAAGAATACTATGCAAGGCAAGAGTCATGAGAGCAATTTAAATTTTTAATAAGAACACATGGGGAAATTCAAATGACAAATATTAAAAAAATAATCATGCATATTCTTCAAGGCACAAATTGAAAGACATTATTGAAGTAATGTGTTTGTTGTGATTGAAATGATTTAATTGGTGGAAATACCTGTGAATTTTTATTACTCCCTCCCCCAAAATTAAGAAGCAATGAGAAAACACGATCAATTCCTGAAAATTGCACATCCCTAGCTTCACACGCCAGCTTTTTGCACTGTTAGATTTTTGTGTGCGGTTTCCTGCATTTGCTAAGACGCTGTTTGGCACATTTTTATACTGCTCTGCTAATTTTATCCAAAGGAAACAAAGTCAAAAATAACTTCACAATTTAATAATTCTTAAAAGCCTAATTAATACCTACATAAATTGAAACTTTTACTCTGTAGTTAATTATTCCAAGAATCCTCCTCAATTACAGTCTTTGCTTTTCCTGATTTCTGGCTTATTTCTCCAATGGTATCTATTTATGAGTGCACAATATTTTGCTGTGATCCCAACTAGATTTCTTGCCGAGAAAGCTAATATACGCATCATTAAGTACTTTTCAATTATCACAAAGTTCTTGCTAACCTTGTAGCACACATTTCCAACATTTATTTAGAATATTTAGAAACGACTTGGAATCACAAATTCATTATGGCACAATATTACTTATATTTATTGTTACTTTCATTTTCCCTAGCAAATTAATCTCAGTTACACTCCATTTTTTTTTTAGTTATTATTTATTTAAATTTTAACATCCATTTATACATAACAGATTTTTAGGAGAGTTTACCACCCTGTTCTAGGCAGGCTTATGGTTTTTCTTTTGTCTGATGCTCACAATAAATGTAAAAAATCTAGTCAAAAGCTTATTACATTTCCTATAAATCAGGTTCTTTTGCGATTTTTGATAGAAGGAGAAATTGGTGCTTAACACTTTTGCTGCGGCTGTCATTGTTTGGGAATACCTCAGTATTGGGTGATTTTTTTTTTTTATTTTTTTTTATTTTTTTTTTATTTTTTATGTAGACCTTTTATTTTCATAAAAAAATCTTTCAGTCAGCCGATTTGAAAACGGAAAACACTGTTGGAATGCCCAAACAATACTGAAGGCAACTGTCATTATCTGGAGCTGTAAAAGTGAATTCCCTCCATTTACAAGCCTTTTGAATCATAACAGAAAAGTAATGGAGGAGTGTCCTTCCGAAGGGACACTCCTAAGCGGGTAGGATCGCCAGTATCCTTCCGTAATGGCACCCGCAGCCAAAGTGTTAAAAGAGTAATTTCTTCTTGGGATACTGTCAGTCTCCCCTGTGGTGTGGCATGAGATTTTGTTTCACTTTGAGATTTCATTTTCCATTTTTCACGGAAGATATTAAAATAAAACATTATCTGTCCCTGTCCTAAACTTCACTAAGGACACTAGAGATATAAACGGAAATATGCTAAGATGATACAGTTCTTGCGGGTCGTACTTTTCTTCGATTTAATTTTAACGTTTTTTTCAATGAAAGAAATTTTTCAAGGTAGGTTGTCTAAATATTACTACCCTTTTAGAATAAGAGGTACTTTCTTTAATTTTTTCAATGAGTGTTCATGCTTGTACAGAGATTGCCAAAGAATAATATTAATTATTTTATTTTATTGTGATAACAGTGATTAATTATTTAGCCACTCGACATAAATCGGCAGATCTAAATATCAATTAAATACCTTCTTGTATTTTTAGATGTTGACAATATAATTTTTTTGTTTGCAGTGACTTCTTGACCCAAATCTACCTGATTACCTACATGTATTACTCTCTAATTGGGACTGCTATTACTGTGATTGTTGGACTGCTTATTAGTCTAGTGACAGGTAAGCGAGCGTTTTTTCATAATTTACCTTTTTATCCAAAAATTATGGGTAGATCCTGCCCTGAACATAACATCAATGTTTAATGTTTATTTAATAGATATCTGTTGTTACAGTTTGATATCTTTATGGTGTTCTCAGTTAAAAAATAAACTGATTTTAAATTATTATTTTCTTTAAGCATATGCTTTAGCGATGACTAAACAATAAAAACAAAAAACGTTAAAAAAAAACGTTACAAAAAGTGTCCACTGGTGTTCGCACATACGTGGTGGCCATGTACGAAAAAGAAGACTGTATGTTATACAGTTCATTACATAGGTTTGTTGGGTGGACCTAAAGCATATTAATATTCCTGAATTTGTGCAGCAGGATCTAAACGAATTTTTTATTTATTTGCGAGCATCCCGCATCGAAAGCGATTCACCCCTGATTTTAATAAAATTTAAAACAAAATACTTTGTGTGATTTGAAAGGCCAAGTTCGTTTACCAGCTAAATCCATCAAGCGGAACATGGTTTGTTGGGCGATATTTGTGTTAAAAAAAAGTCTGTGACGATAATGCTTATATTTTTGTGTTCCAGACAATGTTAAACCATTGTCAAGGAAAATGAAAAAAAAAAAACAGACTTATCTTAGAATTTTTGGAAATATTCTTATATATCTCAAAACCGGTTGGGATTTTGCTGTAAATGTAAAGCATCTATTCAAAAGTGTATTAGATTTCCTATAAATACAGTTCTTATGAGATATTTGATAGAGCTATCTCATTCAGAAATATCGGTGCATAAATAGAGTAATTCTATTTTACACTTGTTTACATCTTACAAAAGATTAAGACAAAACATTCTTCCATTCTAAGCTTTGCAAATGACACTAGGCTTAAGAGCATAGCAATAATAAGGGACTGATTACATTATTGTCACAATAAAGCCTGAGCTTCATATGGTGCTCATAAGGGATAGGGGGAGCACCGTATGGTGCTCTCAGTACATCTATAAGGGCTTTATGAGCACCATAAGGTGCTCATCATATCTAGGGAGAGCACCATATGGTGCTCTCGGTACAGCTGTAAGGGCGTGGCGAGCACTATATGGTGTCATCAGATCTGGGAAGAGCACTGTAAGATGCTCTCAATACAGCTTAAGGACTTGATGAGCCCCATATGGGGCCCGACGTATTGAACATGCTAAGCAGTACTTCATGTTAATATATTACTTACTTTTTACAGTAATCAATATTTCTTTCCTTTTTTGCAGCTTCAAAAGAAGACTGCTATGATGAGAGTTTAGTCCACCCTTGGGCAAGGAAAATGTACAAATGGCTTCCGGGAAAGAAACAATGCTTTGTCAACATGGAAGAAACGCCAACTAATGCACACGCAGGAGACTGCGAAAAGTACAAGCCAAACAAAGTATAAAATCCACGAAAAAATTTAGGTGCTCTCACCTGTGATATGCCATTCCAATTGTTTAGAGCTCATCTAGTGCCTTCTTGTATATAGAAAACTAGGCTGATATGATAGAATAACTACAATAGACCTGTAAACGCTAAAAAAAAAATTATCCTCTCCTTAATTTTAAATGTAACTTATTTGTACAGCGTTATATACTTCCATCAGCCTAGATCCCAATCTGTAACAGTTGTAAAACAAATGTGTCCTCAAGCATAGTACAAAGATTATGCCAATGAGAAACTAAACTTAATATTAGGATAATTGTAGTTTTCACTGACTCTATATTTCTGACATTCTAGTGTGGTTATTCCAGAGTTGTTTTTTTTCTTCAGGACTAAAGTTTATATTGCCGATAATAAAGAACAGCATGTAAAGGTTAGTGTATATTTTTTTACGAAGACAGAGTGGAGCAGAGCTTTTCGAAGATCGAATTTGAGGAGGACTCACATGAACGGAAAGTGATGTGTAAATTTTCTGTTGTCACCCCGTAAACTCATGTATTGACCAGTATTAGAGAAAAAAATAGTGTTTTATTGTAAGGTGTTAATAGTGTATATACTTTGTTATCCTAGGTCGAACGGAGGCCACCTAGTGTATACATAGTTAAGCTTTCTTATTTATCCCTACCTTAAGTGTACATAATACCTCAGAGATTGTAATAAATTTGTTTGATTGCCATTTAAAGCAGTCTCTTATTAATATCTAATGTGTATTTTTTTATTAGATTAGAAATCTAGAAATAAGTTTGTAGCGTTCCTCTTATGTAAGTCGTTTTCTTTTTAACTTTTATTTATTTTAATGCCTTTTCATAATGAAAAGGTAAATTAATATGTTTAAATATAACTTTTGCACAAAACGAGACTGATGACTATCAGTATGTTCATTTTGTAAATCTTGATGAAATGAAGGAGATCTGATGGAAAATGTGTATGAAAAAATAAAACATTTTTATTCTGAATAAAATTACATATTTATTGTACAATTTTCAATATGTCTGTGTCCACTTTTCACAACCCTTGATAATTACAGTGTATTTCTTTGTACTAGAAAAAATCTAATGTACTACATTGAATTAAATAGAGCAGAGTCTAATTAGAAAAGATAGATAATTATCTTGTATTATCAAGAAATCAAAAAAAGTATACAATTTTAGATAAAACCCTAGTTTAGTCCAGAAGACATTCTAAATTTTTCTTACTTTTATTTATTTATCAACTTTTTCTTTTGGCACAATCATAAGTATGAAATAGAATAATTAAAATTCACAATTACGTTTTACAATCACTTATTTAATCTAAGACATGGTTACTCAGGTTTCGAATAAATAAGAGAGACAAAAAATTTTTCTTTGATTGAATGAAATTTTCAAAAGAGTTGAAAATCATTTTTGGGAAGGATGTAGGACAAATCAAAGGCTTTTTTACATCACAAATTTAAAATATTCGTTGGGCATAGGTACTTTTGGAACCAAAGTTCTATCATCAGTGCCCTGCTGGCACATAAAAAAATAATTCTTCATTTAAAAAAAAGGAACAACAAATCTAATAAAAAAATAAGTCCCTTAACCCTTTCTTTGCTGACGAATGAAGCAACTCGCAGCGCCCGGTACGCTCGATTCTTATCCGTCTAACTCCCCCCATACGCTCACCAATCTCTCCTCATCTCGACTTCACTACCGTTCGACTCTTTCCTCTCTCTCTTTCAGAAAACGAGGTGCATCGTCACTCATATCGAAGGAGGCTATCTATACCAACCGTACTATACAAGATCCAAATTGTGACTGAAAAATATAAACAGCAACAATAAGGCTGGAGAGACAAATCTGAGTACGACACTGAAAATAAGCGGGGAGGTCCACCAGTTTCAACAATTACGCATAACAATGCCGATTGTAGTGCTTTATATTTTTTTTTATAGATACTAATAGACTTGCACAATGAAAAATTTCAATTATTATACGAAGAAGATTTGATGAAATCAAAAATTATATATTTGTGAAGAACCGGGTGAAGCTCTATTCGTAAATAATAAAATCACTAGGAATTATAGAATAATTGAGATATTGAGGTTGCTGTTACTTTATCTTTATAGAAAAATTATTAGTCATTACAGATCCTAGAAATGCTCAGAACATTATATTGAAAGCATTATTTCATTATGGCTTCTTTAGATGTCTCAGAGATAAGATATTATAATATCTTACATAGTATAGTACTTACATTGTATAATATCTTACATATCTTAAACACATAAGTTAATTAAAAATTATAATATTCCGTGGATTTAATGAACCTACAAACCATCCTTGATATCGCTATGTCCCACTGATTTTATGCGAGTTAATAGAACTTGGCCAGACAAGCGATAGACGGGGCTAATACCAGCCACGAGTTAACTCGTGTGGAGCATGAGGGGCACCGGCAGTGGAACACGAGTTAACTCGTTTGGAGCGTCTGGGGCACTGCTTTTCGCACAGGAGTTAACTCGTTCAGAGCAACGAAAGGGTTAACAAGCCAAGAGGTCTCAGATACTGAGTATCTGAATCTTGACCCTAAAGCACATTGGGGAGATAGTGTGGTCAGAACTAACTGCCTTATATTCCCCTTTTCAGATACCCAATTAATTGGGTGGGCCCAGACGGTCCTGGGACCCTGATTCAAATCTCTGAACGACGACTCTGGAAGATAAAATCTTTCAGCATGCACATGAGTTTCAAACTCAGATCCTACAGAACTTGAGTCAACTGCTCTACCACTGAGCCAATCTCGTCCCGTACAATATGTCTAAAAATACTTTAATATCCAGTGCAATAAAATTGTTCGATAAAAATATGTAAAATATATTACAACACATATTTGTATTACACTAGTCCTAAACCTATTTCGTTGGAAATTTTGTAGGCCTTCTTATTACCTGTCACTTACCACAATTTCACAACCGTTTTTGAGATATTTAAGAAAATATAAAAAAAAGTACAAAACCATAATTATTATTTTATGAACAGACATTAATGTCTCTTCATACAATATTTGTTTTATAATACCTTTTCTACTCAAAAAATAGCCAAAACTAATATATATTTGTTTTAATGAATTTCAAACATTTAAAAAACTCCAAATCCGTCAATCCGAAACTAATTTCGCTACGAATGCATCTTTGGTGTCTGTATATAGCACTTGTGGTGGCAAAATGCCTTTGATTTGAGAAAAATTCTAGTCATGATTCTTCAACTTCCAGCATCATCATAAAATTTTGGTCAACATAGAGTCTAGGAAAAGAAGTAATTAAATATAAACGGAGGAGTAACTTTGTACTTAATATCTTAGGTTTTTTCAACTGCTATTTGTGATCATCAGCACCAGATGGGCATCATATGTATTAGATGGCTGGCAATCCATTATATTGAACTGAAGCCAGACAATGTTATTGTCAAATAAGGTTCATAGTAAGTATTCCTACTAAGTCTTAAACTTCCTTGTCGAAAGTATAAAATACAGGACAGTATATGCCATCAGTGACTTAATTTTCATGTTTTTCTTCTTTTTTTTTTTTTTTTAATTTACTTGCTAAGCTGTGGATATGAGCCCGGAATCTGTTTTTATGATACTGGCTTCATATAACAGCATGGCAAGTTAATTTAACCTTAACATTTGTCCGGGGGCAACATTTTGCCGGTATGTATGAGAAAAATACTGTAGCCTGTTAAATTAGATTGAAAAGTGAAAAAGAATTCCTAATGTACAAATTCTGAGGAAAATATTCCTGACGGTTCCACCATTATCAAATTCCCGTTTCAATGGAAAGCAGGTGAAAATCAATGAAAACTGATTTTGCCCCGTTTAGGACCAGGGGAATGCTTTCTGAAGTCAGGGCAAGGGAGATAGTGTTTAATATTTACCAATACTTAGCCAAAGCTAAGGCTGAAAGCAATTTAAACTGATATTGCCTTTTCGAAAAGATGGTTTAGTTGGAGAGAAAAGGGAGTGGCCTATATTCCCAGAGTAAAAAATCGGCAGTAAAAATTCTCCTTGCTATAACCTTATCACTAGGTGGTTAAAAACGTTTTCAGTCTTAGCTTTGGCTAAGTATTGATAAATATTTAACACTATATCCCTCGCCCGACATCTCAAAGCCTTCTCTAGTCCTAAACAAGACTCTCGACAATATTTCCCTCCAAATTTTGTGCATGCAGAATTGAAATTTTCCATCTATCTGAACAGGCTATAATATGTTAAATAACCAGTTTAAAGAAAATTCGACAATGTGACTCGGATATTTATCCTGAACTATTTATTAAAGTTCTAAATATTAATATAGGTCTAAAATCTTAAAATAGTTACACTATTACTGAAAAATAACAGCTTTCTTGTACTAATTGATTAATTTCGTGAAGTGATAGATGTTTCTTTCTAAATATATGCTTTCAACTCTTCAGAATATTTCACAGTAGGGTTTTCTAAGCCTCTAAATTTCTCATATACTTATAATGTGTTGCCGTCTGGGCACGGAAATCTCGGTACAATCAGAATAGAATGTTTTGTCACTTTTTCTAACGAAGAAATTCTTTTGCATTTATTAACTTTGCAATCCTCTAAACATTAATCTTTTTTGATTAACATCAAATTTTGCAATCAGGACTGAATGATTTAAGTCATTTTTCCTAAAGAAGAGGATCTCTTACATTCTGGGGTACCATAAATTAATTTTGACTCATTTTAGACAATATTTTTTTTTTTTTTTTTTTTTTTTTTTTTTTTTACGGCACATCTACGTCTAGGTCATTAGCGCCGACATCCAGGGTGCAGCGAGGAATTTTACTAGCGAGCCGTGGGATGATAAAATTCCTGCCAGAGGTTGGGAATCGAACCCACCATCTCCCGCTTATGAATCCAAGGCGCTTGCCATTAGACCACGGGAGACCCATTTAGACAATAATGAATTTTATTGTAACCAAATATTGCAATAAAATTGGATGTAAAATTTGGAATATACTCTTCCACCATCTTTATAAGTTTTATTTGTAAAAGTACATTTAAAAAAAAAAAAAAAAAAAAAAAAAAAAAAAAAAAAAAAATTGATTTGCCCACCTATTTATCCAAAAACCAAGTAAAACCTGCCTTTTATATCATTAGGCTAACCAACATCGCTTAATCTTAGAAACTCCTTACAACCTAATGTTCTGAGTACGAACTTCTAAAGTTCAGTTTGAGTATTATTTATCTGATGTGATGATTATATTTACAATATTTTTTACTAACTGACAAGTAGTACCATTCATTATAAAATATATATAATATCCTTATAGCTTCCTTGTTAGATGTGTGTTACATTCAGGTACTACAGAAATTAACTAAAACGAGATGAAATACAAAAAATATTACATCCAAATCTACAAGAATATTTACAAACAGATCTAACTAAAATATACAACTTTATACACAAATATATAGATATGGCAAATATATTTTGACATTATTTTATATATTCTGATTCATTTATGTAAAAATGAAACAAAGTGAGCAATTATCAGGATTATCAACCAATGGTCAGCTGGGTTTCGAGTTGAGAACCGATCTTAAATCGTCGGGAAGAGTACAAACTATTTCATCCATTCGTTGCTGGAGTTGTTTGCAAACGTTCTCACTCAGTCGTACATTTCTAAGTCTACATTCTTCTAGCTTACAACGTATTTTTATAATCATATCAACAACCTCGACTTCTTCCTTCCCTTGGACCCATTGACGGAGATCGGCTTCAGAGAGAGCCTCCAACTGAAGGATTTGAAGCTTTTCATTCATCGACTTACTTCTCGTGCTGAACCATCCGATGAAATTCGGACTCCTGAAGAATCTCCTATAGAGTCCTTCCCAGTCGCCCTTTATACCCGTAGTGAGTTGTGGTCCGGACTTTGCAAGTGTAGATATAAATGTTTCTGGATTGAATGGCCATGGAGACGGTGCAGCTTTGTAAGGGGAAATGTTCTTGTGAAGTGGCATGAGAGTGGACATGTATCGCTCGAGGGGTATCATGAAGCTTTGAGTTAATTCTAGCAAGTGTCGTCGCAGAAGCGCACTCTGAACTTCCTCTGGCCGATTCGTCTGAACACCTTTCAACAATTTCTTTACAATCGCTTTATCTTTGTGTAAGAAAGGTTCGTACTGCGTATAAACTCCGGATTTACTATCGAAGGCTTTCACCATTCCTTTTTTGATTTTGTTTTTTTGAAGTGTCGAAGTTTTGGAAGATTCTGGCAGTTTTATAATATGAGGCCAGTGCTGGAGTGTTTTTGAAAAAAATGGATTTGTCACTCCAAGAATGATTGGTGGTGGTGGCTGGGTGGTTTTTGTATACTCTTTGAATTCTGTATCATGAATAGTAAAATAAGGCCGGTGTTCGCCACAGTACATGAGGGGCATAATCATTGTAACGAGAGCGTGCACCATTTGGGAGCAAGTTTCTGGAGAAGAAGCCATCACAACAATAGGCTCACCGATCAACACAAGCTCCCAGAGCAGTTGGATGTGATAAATACAATTAGAAAAACAGCTAAAGAGATTATTGAGATGCACACATGGAATTACACTAGTCGAACAGATGGATTGCAGAATGGAAGCATTCCCGAGAGAGATATCGCCAGGTATTTGAGCCTGGAGGACAGTCCCTAGTAGTGGAAGACTGACAATCTCTCCGTTCACTGGAGGAGGCCAATGGTCTATTTCATGGCAAGCTGCTTCGATGCTCAGAGGTCCATTCTCAAAGAATTCTGGAGCGATCATGCGACATACTGTCAGAAACAAATTCACAAAAGGGTATTTTGAAAGAATGATAACACTCTTTTGGAAGTAGCCCCTAGGAAGAGATGGATCTTTAACTTGCCTAAAATATACATAGCCGTACAAGTAATTTCTGTTTGCTAAAAGAGAAACAGCATTTCCGTTATTATACCTAGCGTGTGATGAGGTAGGACTGGCGCTGTCATGTGGAATATGTCTAAACCTAAAGTGGAACTGCGTGTCCCCCATGCATCCCGAATTCGAATCGGGGAACGCTAAGTAGCAAATATTTGTTTTATCTTCTTCACTAAGCTTAGCGCAAGAAGGGTAAACGACCTCCAAAGCCTGGCCTAGTTCGAGGTCGAATGTGACAATACATATGGCGTGGATCCAAGCAGAGAATCGCTCCCATGGCTTGAAGTTCCTATCAGTCTTCGCATCATCTGTTATGTTCGAGCTTCCAGATGCCATCTTCAGAGCCAGAAGCTCCTTCCTGAAAAAGAAGAATTGGCTTAATTATCCGACAGAAATGGTTAAAAGACAATGAAGCCCAGCTTTAGCCCGTTCAGTTAGATGGAATAGTTCTAATACCGCATGCTCAAAATTCCGATGGAAATATTCCTGACAGTTACGCTATTTGCATTTCCATTACAATGTACAACACGCTACTTTAAACTCAATAAGAACTGATTATATTTTGTTTAGGACCAGGAAAGGCTTTGAGAAGTCACGCAAGGAAGACAGTGTTTAATATTTATCAATACCTAGCCAAACCTAAGACTAAAAACAATTTAAGCTATAGCCTGTTCAAATAGATGGTTTAGTTAGAGGGAAAAGGGCATTGCATATATTGCCCCGTGCAGGAAATTGGTGGTAAAAATTATCTCTCATATAACCTTATTGCTAGGAGGTTTAAAACATTTTTAGTCTTAGCTTTGGCTAAGTATTAATAAATATAAGGCACTATTTCCTTTATCTGACTTCTCAAAGGCTTCCCTTGTCTAAAAAGAGACAATATCAGTTTTTATAATATTTCAAGTCATGTTGTTCCTTGAAATGGGAGTTTGCAAATGGTGGAAGTGTCGGGAATATTTCCCTCAAAATTTTGCACATGCGGTGTTGAACTTTCCGTCTACCTGAACAGGCTATAGCAGAAACCCTGAAACATTTTATATCATCCTCATCCAAGTTCTTGATGCTGATAGGAAATATGAACATCCAAGGGATAACAATCAAGTCTTCTTCAGAGAAGAGATTTTATTAGTCCAGCAGCTAAAACAAATAATTATAATGTTCAATAAAAAAACTTGAGATTCCATATTCTTTCAGAAATGGATAATTTAATACAAAATTGCTTTCATGAAAACTTGACAACACTAGATTTTGGTAGGTATTGGGTGCTCCAAAATAACGGAAAAACTTGTTTCCACATGTTCCACAGTTTTCCAAACTAGGTTACATAAATTTTTATTACGTTTCGAAAAGATAAAGCATTGAAAAAAATTATAATATTAACAAATATGAGCAATTTTGGACTTTTCAATTGTTGTATTAAACATCCCAAAAACAGTTGAGTATTTATGCCAAGTGCAAGATGACCATAAGAAAGTCCTAGTTGATGAACTTGATCTTCAAAATTACACTAAGTATTTTTGTACCAATTTTCATTAAATTCGGTCCATTTTTGAGCGAACTAGATAAAAACAGACAAAAATTATATATGTAAATTTGAATCACTGCGTTTTTAATCGTTTACTACGTCAAGGTACTTAGAGGGGATGAAATAATGAAGAGTCAATGCTTATCCCAGGTAAGAACAGGATGATTTATAGCAGGTATGCTTGCTTCTTGTTTTCCATATAAATTTTTAAAATTCAATTTAATATTCGTTAATTTAACTCGTTGATTGCCACGGTACTTTTTAATATTCCGGCCTAGAAAGCCAATTTAATTTAATCATATCATCTAATTAAAAACTATAATAATTGTAGTATAAAATGAAAAAGCATGTAAAATGTATTTTTTTTGTCTTTTTTTTTTTTGCAAAAAATTATGTTGTAGTTGGCTTATGTAACCATAAAGTAAGTTGGTACCAGCAAGTTTTGGTGCTGCATTGCTGCAATTTTTGTTCACTTCCTTGAGGCCATCTATTATTATGGCCTTGGACGCCTTGTCCACCAACATGGGAACTAGTACTCGTCACAGCGCCAGCTTAGTGAGAGTGACAAGCACTAATGACAATTACTTAGCTTGTGTAAATTAGGCTTAAGGCTGTAGAATTAGGATTGAATTAGCATTAATGCTCCTGAAGAAGCATTATATTTTATTTTTTATTTATTTAGTCAGAATTTACAACAATGTAAAAATACATTTCCAGTAAAAAGATATATGTGAATGTATCTTGAAGCTTGTGAGGAGGGAAGCTGCACAGTTGCAGTACCCACAAGGCAGAGTGTAATATTGTAGTAATTACTCCTGGAGCTGGTCTCTAGGCCAGTTACGCTTCAGATGGCGAATAGGGTTGTTTGGGATTAGATGTGATGATAGGGAGTTAATTAAATAATTTGGATGACTGTGTAATTTTGAATGGAATTTTTTATATACTTTTTTTGATAAGGGTTGGATAAATGGAATATGGAGGTCGTTGTGAAGAGTCAAATTGGATACAAAGAATGGAACGTCAGCAATTTACGGAGGATTTTAGATTGCAATGATTGAATTTTGTAGGAGTTTGAGGGGTTTGTGGATCCCCAGAGCTCTATGCCATAAGTACATATAGGTCTGAGTATTGTCATGTAAATGAGTCTTTTGTTCTTAAGTGTAAGGTGTGATCGTCGGTCGAGTAAGTTTAGTAAAAGTCTGTACCGTCGGTTGAGTTCTTGTCTCTTCTGAGTAATGTGTGGTTTCCAAGTTAGTCGTTTGTCAAGTATAAGTCCAAGGTAGCAGATTTGGGATTTTTGAGGTAGAAATGAGTCGTTAAGGGACACTGGGGGACAAATAGATCGTCTGAGGGCAAATGTTAGGTGGCAGGATTTCTGTGGGTTTACTTTAATTCTCCACTTGATGAGCCAAGGATTGATGATGTTAAGGTGAGCCTGAAGGGACCTAGATTCAAGGCTCGGATCTTGGCTGCAAGCAAATATGGCTGTATCATTGGCAAACATATGGAGAGATGTGTCAGGATAAGTTGGAATATCGGCCGTGTATACCAGGAAAAGGACTGGGCTAAGAATTCTAACTTTTGGAACACCTGCGAGTTGGGGGAAAGTAGTTGAGGATGAAGTACCATATGAGACCTGAAAAAATCTGTCACAAAGGTAGGATTTTAATATTAGGTAGTACGTGGATGGAAATATTTTTTTTATCTTAAACAGTAATCCCTCATGCCACACGTGGTCAAAAGCCTGAGCTACATCAAGGATGACACCTGAGCAATATTGTTTGTTTTCGAAGGCTGTTGAAATTACGTCCACAATTCTGTGACATTGATGAATAGTGGAATGAAATTGACAAAAACCAAATTGGGATGGGGAGTTACAGGTTCAAGGATCGGATAGAGGCGTTTGAGTATGAGTTTCTCAAGAATTTTTCCTAATATGGGTAAGAGGGAAATAGGTCGATAAGAAGTAGTGTCGTGGACGGGCTTTTTTGGTTTGTGTATCATACGGACTATTGAGTATTTCCAGAGGATGGGAAAATAAGTTGTTCTAAGAACGGTGTTATAAATATAAGTTAAAAATAGGACTGCTTTTTTTGGGAGGGGTTTGAGTATTTGGGGCGTAATTAAATCATATCCTGGGCTTTTTCTGTCAGGTAAATGTTGGATTGTGTAAGTTATCTCATTAGGATTGAAGGCCTTTGGAGGAGGCATTATATGATGTGAAATCAGTAAAGCAGTTTTTTAAATAAATGATTAATAAGTATACAAGTTTTAATTGATTGACTTCAGTCTTTATAATAAAAAATCATTGAGATTTTGAGTCACTTTTGAAAATCATTTTAATAATTGGAATATTAGTATGTGAATAAATTCTAAAATCCTGCTGTATAAAGGTGAAGCCAAAGGAGTTTAAATATTGATTTACTATTTTGATAAGAAAGGGCTATTGTTAGAGGGTTCAAGGGTAAGCAATAGTTAACCAGTATTCTTCATGTTAATCCTCAAAATCAATTCTTATTTAATAAAAAAAAATGTATTAAAAAGATATTTTTTTTCAGGCACCTTTTTTATAGGTTTTGATAAAAATAACTTTCCCAGCTTAAATATAATATTTCTTCATTTTTCCGGAGGAATGTCGCTATGGAGGTTGTACTGAAAGAAATATTAAAAAAATGTCTTCAAATCTTCCCCTTTGTGGGTATTCAGTAATAAATTAATTAAAAATTGAGTGAGTCTAGGGACGGTCTGACAACCCAAATCAAACCCTCGAACAACGAAACTTTAGTCTGTTCAGTTAGATGGAATAGTTCTTATCTCGAAATTCTGAGAGAAATATTCCCGATGATTCTGCCATCTGCAAAAACCATAGCTTGAGCAAGGATTGTCCTCGAATTTCACCTCCCAACAATTGTCTTTGCTGTCCACCAGTTGTATGTTTTTAGGATTTCATCCATGAGCCCATCTTAGCTCAGACAGCTAAGGCTATCTTCTTGTTTTAGACCTTTTATCATTTGAAAAGGTTTGGATTCCTTTCCATTTATTCTTATTACGCCCTTAATATTGTGGTAAGTTGATTTTACAGCCTCTGCTGTAATTGGGACCGAATCAAATGCCGCCTTTATATCAAGAAATGCCAGATACATGTTCTTCCCTCGATCCCATGCCTTTTCAATAATAGCTTGTTCCACATCCTCTTCCCAGATTTTATTATCATATTCTTCATCTGGTAATTCCCTGTCTACCGCTGTTTCATCGTTTTTGCTGGAAAATGCTTCTGCATAATGTCGGTTCCATCTCTTCGGGATTTCCTCATCTCTAGTTAGCAGTTGTCCTCCTTCATCCTTTACATTCCTTATAGGCTTATTTGTCTTCCGTTTCAATGCCTTAATAGTTTTCCAGAAGATTTTTATGTTTTCTTTGTAATAATTCTGGAGGCAAGACTTCAATATTCTAAATTAAAAAATAATTATTGTCTATAACACTATCACATCCAATATCTGAAAAAATATGAATCAAGAAAATATTTCATTCAATAGAAAACAATAATGAATGACTATATATACAATGTATATTGTGAACTTCTATATCACTCAAAACAATTTAACCCTTTAAAAACTGAACAGGATAAGTGTTTTGTGGGCTCGAGAACATCTGGCTGTCGTACTCATTGATATGAATCCTTTTTTCCCCTTATTCACATTTACTTTTTCTTCACACATTTTTTTTAAATTCTGGATCCTTTTTTATCTGAACTGGCATTGACAATTTGTTAAAAAAAGTTTAATAAAATATAGTATCCAAAATATGTAAAATCTTACTCGCAGGAACTGAGTCATCATTTTCTTGATTTTAATGAATGCTTACTGTGTTCATTAATATATGTTCTACTAGATACAATGTTGTTGAACATTACAATTATTTTAATACATTTAAAAAAAAATAAAACCAATCAACTGAATTCAATTATTTAAAAGAGTATAAATTAATATGTTATTAACAGAGCTAAAATAGGAGAAAATGAGGATTTAAAAAATAATGATAGTGAAAGAAATTACAATTCTGCTATTTTCAACTGATAAATGATATAAGTCTGCATCCACCAGTTGTCATTTCATTCTAGCATATTGATAAATAAATCAATGCACAGAGCATAATAGTAAATATGATTTTTTTTTTTTTTTAAAAAAAAGATGATATTTAAAATAAAAATGAAGGGGAGAATAAATAGAATTTACCTGAATATTTAATTGCAGAAAATAGAAATTACAACAAATGCATTTACACGAAAGAAGAAGGAAGTCACTGAGAAATGAGTTTTCTCTTTGAATCAATAACTACAATTCCATCTTAATATTTCTTCAAATAATTTTAAATAAATAGAACATTAAATTCTCTTATGAAATGGAATACAAAGAAAATTATAAAACAGGTTTCTTTCACCAGACAAAATGAAAACATATAATTTTTTAAGGCCCTGTCTTGTCATGATAACATCAAAAGGATGTTGCATGAGATTTGTTTCAAAACTAAGAATAATTTGAACAATGATATAAAAGCTTTCTTTCACAGGGTACATAGTATCTGAGATTCCATCAATGAATGAGTGGTTAAAACAACAAATCTTACATTTTGGAACATATAATGACAACCAGAGAAAGTGAATTGCCTTAATGGAGATGTGACAGTCCTTCAACTGCTCTCAAATCTAAATAATGATAAAGATCTACTCGTGATAAACATAACATCTCTTTCTAATCATTATCAGAAAACCAAAACATCAGGTAAGGCAAGGAGAGATTAAGAGGGACTAATGTTTACTTAACCATTGGGCAAAGGTGTATTAACAATTCGCTTACTGTCTTATTTTTCAGGTTGTTCCTTCATCTCTCTGGGAAATCGAAATCGGAATGAGAAAGTCCATTGCCATATTTGACATAGTCTTCCTGGTGTAGAACTTCGTTGATATAGGGCATTCAACAACAACTCCAGGGAACCTCATTAGGTCGCAGCACCATCTTGACCTCCAAAGAGGTTACAAAGTTGGTCCTTGACAAAACTCACGGCCATCGAGCAAACAAAATTGATCAATAATAATACGCTTAATTACTTAAATGTGGCGGAAAATCCTTCCGCCATATTTAAGTAATATTAAAAACCACTATAAACATCAATAATATATTTATTTCTCAGATTATGGATAATAATTTCTGACAACTATAAGTAAAATGTTGTAAATACCTAAACCTTATTTTGACGTTCATCTGAACAGACATCTAAGATAAAACTTTCTTTGGACTAAATGAAAAGGTGTTAGCGGTATCCTTGCTAGAGAATGGTATAACCAGTAGATTACTTGTCCCAAACATCTTTGTTATGTTTAATCGAACTTTAAAATTTAGGTAAAATGTTTAGAGTATTTTTTCGGAGAAATTTATAATGTTAATTTTTAAATTAAACGCCCCTTTATTAACTACACTGTTTTGGACGGATTATCTACAGTTTACCGCTCTTTCATAGCCAGCACAGAGACGATGCTTTTCATTGTTGAGAATGGATATTGTCCGACCTCGTACGGCCTGTCGAACTCACCCCAGATGAAGGTATGTAGTAATTAATTTTAAAATTATCGTTTTAAGCTGACTGACTTAAAATGCCTCCTCCGAAATGTTGTTTTGGTTAGATTTCATGTAAAAAAAAAAAAAAAAAAAAACCTATAACAACGAAAAACGTTTTCTACATTTACCCTGGTCTACTAGGTGTCCAGAGGACTTTAAAACTCACAATTTTACACTAAAATATTTAAGATTTTCCCTACACCCCAAATGCCTAGGTGCTCCCAGCCCCCCCCCCCCAAATTTTGATTCCATTGGTAAGAATGTGTCATAAAAATCTAAACACTAAATTAAATAAAATTAGAATTACTTAGGTCAGTTTTTTTTTTTTTTTTTTTGGGGGGGGGGGGGTGTAACAGCATTTTAGTTGGCTAACTATTCCAAGTTATAGATTGTTAGTATTCCAAAACTCCAAAATCCCGTGGTGCTCCAAGCCTAGCAAGAAAAGGTTGGTCATTGAAAACAATGGTTATAAAATTCTTATATTTTAGTCACTCGAAAAAATCCTGAAATTTTCATAATCCAATTGACCTCACTTTAGGATGATACTTATCCATTCAAGTTTTTTCATTGATGTTTCAAGGGATTTCAATAGACCATTTATCATTTACACTCCGTTAAAATAAGCTTACCTTTGCCCTATTTTTTGTTTTTTTTTTCAATCCTGATGGAGGAGGGTGTTGTTCATTTGAGATGTCACACCTTTATACACCACTCCCCTATTTGAGGCGATTACATGGAGAAGAGGAGTTAAGGATCACCCCTCTAAATGAAGCCTCGGTCGGGTACTCAACGTAATATGTTTTTTTTTTTACACTACACGTCTTTAGATTTTCCCACTCCTGTAACCTAAGCTTTTTTGATTCAGGGTTTGGGTTTTTTTTTTTTTTTTTTTTTAGGTGATTCCTTGTCTACTGCAGCTACACATCTTTCTTTTGGGGGACTACCCGTCCCGGTTGCGGTGTGCTCCCTTGAGGAGGACAGCTTGACCATATATTGTTTTGTATATACATACATATATACAAATTTGAACAAACGTTATTTTCCTGATCTATGTGTATTGAAACGTGGAATTTTCTAGTCGGCATCCAGATTGTCATTGGGTTGCTTTCATAAGCGGGTTTTATCACTACAAGGGAGGGAGTAAACGTGCCAACATTTAATATTCTAACCTTAATAGTAAATGTATTACCTGTTTATTATTGGGATGTATTCATAAGTACAAAATTCTCTGTATTACAAATGTAGCGCAGATAGAAACATTCTAAGAGATGTTAAAACTTTTTTTTTAATAAACAATTTCTTATCTTAGGAGCAAATCAATTCAGCTCTGTGTAATGAAGAATCATCAAGGATTAAATAAAGAATATTGTTTAAGCAAAAGGTTTTTATTTAAAGTACACAATGTTTATAACCATTATACAGCTATTCAGTCCTCTAACATATCACATACTATATTCTCTAAGTAGAAATATTCAAAATAAATTTTAATGACTCAAGATAATAATAATATATAATAATAAGAAATAATTGTAACAAATATGTATGAATTATGATACATTTCCTTGTAGATATTAACAACACAATAGTTAATGCAAAACACATTAAACAAAATTATATACAAAAGAAACATAAGAGCATAAATAACATATTCAGTAACATTAAGAGCACAAATAGCCAAACTGAAATAAACATTTAATTTTATAATTAAAATTAAGTTTTAAAATGTTTACTGTCTTCACTTCCTCTTGTTGCTTCCGCCCATCGCAAGCATTGTTGCTATTCTTACAAATATGTTTATCACGTCTAGGTAGATAGATAGTGCCCTGGAACAAATATACTATGTGAAATAGAGAATAAATAAATTAAATTCTTTAATTGTCAAATTAAGTGCAATTGTTTATGTTGTATGTTTCATCCTATTCAATCTTTTAACCTGTTCCCTACTTGTAACTGTTGTAGCAGCCGAGGCGCACTCTGTCCCCAGAAAATCTGACTATTTTAGCAGTCGAGAAATGCTGTGCTTCCCATATGGTTACAGCAATCTGCCCCTCCTCTCTCGTTTACCACTGCCTTATGGCTGTTTTATTCAGCATTAGCCTCATTCATAGACTCATTCAAAAAAAAAATTCGAAAATGAGATTTTGGAACCACTCCAGCTATTCGTGTTCTTTCCAGTGAATAACATATTAATGCTTCAAAACAACTAATATTTTATATAAAACACATTTGCAAATGAAATAATGAAAAGAAACAAAATGCTCCATGTTCTTTAGCTGAATTACAACATTGCCGACCGTTGCTGGGTATGTTTAAACAGGAACAAAGGGCTTCTTTTCCAATGTTGTAAGGACTAAAGAAAAACAATGAATAATTTGAAAATTAACAATTCTGAAGTTAGTACTTACGAATTCACTGGATCAAATGGCTGTACAGCATACTGGGGATAAGTCTCAGCAGCTCTTACCACTCTCTGAGTATCGTAGAGCAAAAACCCGGAGAAAACTAGGAGTCCACCATACATGGCGATTGAATAGAGCCCAGCTCCCATCATTGTTGTAGGAGGGAGGAAGTATGAACCTAATAAATGGAAAAAATAAACAAAATTTGTTAAAGGGAATGAAGTTATTACATTTTAAAAGAATTGTTATGTTGGCTGAGTGTATACATATACACTCATCAAGTGTTTAGTTAACATAATCCATTTGAGGCTTTAAACTACCATATCATCCAAATGATTTTGAAAAACGACAAAGCCGAGTTGTTATAGGAGGAAAACTTTATTTATTAATTTACGGAGCTCCACAACAGCAAGGTGATTTGTTCATATACTTTGTGAAATTATAAACAATAAAAGTAATCAAACAGATGTAAATGAAGTATTAAAATATATAAAGTAAACCCAAAATAAAGTAAATAAAAGAGTTAATAAAGAAAGATTAAATTAAAAGAAGATTCAGGAGAAAAAAAAACTGAACTTACCAATTGATGATACAAACACAACTCCTAGGCCCATGCCAAGAGGTGCACCCATGTTTAAGAACTTATCACTTGGAGCACAAGCAGCAACTGCTGATAACCCACCAACTACTCCAGCAGTGTACCTGAAAGCAAAACAAGGAACGATAAGCTTCATCGAACAAAACCTAAGGTCAGATGATTTGTTTAAAACTGTAAAAATTGTAGCAGGTGAGTGAGAGGCATCATTGGACTGTTTTATGATCACATTTAAAAAACGTCACTCAAACTGGCCGATTTTAAAAAATGACCAGATTTAAAATGATAGGACCGTAATCTTTGATGTATTATGTGTTTCTATTATTTTATAAATTACAAGTCTATTTTAACTCTGTCATTGCTCTGAACGAGATACTTCAAGGTGGAATGACAGGGTCCCAGACGCGATAACTCTTGCTCTACTCTCCAAACTCCTGACGCTCCACTCAAGTTAACTCAATGGCTTTGTATGTTGCTTCTCCGGCACCATTAACTCGTTTGACCTAGCAAGAATAAGGAGAATTCTTAAATTCGTTAAAGCCTTGTGAGAACTATTATTTCCTCTAAAATCCCAACATTGAGAACAGACCTTGACTGCAAGTCATCCATAGTATCGTTCCAATTTTAGTATATGTACCACCGAAGCGAGTATGTCATCCATAGTAAAGGCTGTAACTCGTAATTCAGCAAAGACTACTGTACAAGTCATTGGCACCAGAGGCACTTGAGAAGTCATACACACCCAGAGCACGGCCTCTCTCGACTTGTACAACAGTGAACCGCACTCTAAGAATAAATCACACCAGAAAAGGGGTTAAATTTAATATCATATCAAATGCTGGGAAGAATACTAGTATATTTGCAATAATACAACTTCATACTTCGCCAGAGAGTGTAGTATATATATATATATATATATATATATATATATATATATATATATATATATATATATATATATAATACTAGTATAAAAAAAACCTTAGTTTTTTAAAAATGACCATATCTCCCCCCGCTAGAGCTCTTTGAGTTTAACTAACAGTAAAAATACTTCTGAAATACATTTTTCATGATTGTATCAGTATTCTTTCTTCCTTTTTTTTTGTTTTGGAATAACAAATTGTAACAAAAATTGATAATTAAAAGCTTATTTACTGTTTATGCTTACCATGCTGCTCTGAGGAGTATAGGTCCACCAAGGAAGGCCATCGGAGCGAGGACAGCACCCATGACGGAAGAATGGAGTATCCAAGCCATCTGTTTCGGACCGAAGCCTGGTTGGTATTGAATGCTCCTGCACATCTGACCGCTACCGACCAGTGCAGCCATACTCACAAAAAGAGCCTAAATGGACAGTTCATCGGAATAGCATATTAGGTACATTATCAACAATTTTTAAACTGACGTACTAATTAAAATGCTTCTTTTTTTTAAATAACATATCGTGAACCATTTTTTTATATAAAAGAATTAATCCCGTCAGTAAACAATTATACCCCTTTTCAGCTCGCAAATAAAAATTATTGATACAAAATATATTTTGATCAAATTTGAAATAAATAAACTTTGACTAAAACAAACAGTCAAGTTCTTTGAGAACACTGTTTTTAAAGAATAATACATGTGGAAAACGTTGTAGTGAAAATTTTGTGTAAATAGACTTTGAGGTTCATGTTTAAAAGGTTTTTACAGAAGTAGAATCGAATGAAAGGATATTCAAGGCAATATATTCAACCAAGAAATAATTGAAACAGAATTGAAATCAAATTTTTGCCTCGGGTGCACCAAAACGACTTGATAATGATTCCACATTTAAGCAACCTGAGATATATAAATTCTGAAGAATGTTTAGCCTAAAGAAAGTATTTATATATATATATATATATATATATATATATATATATATATATATATATATATATATATATATATAATAGCTCTTACAATTAAAAATGAACACATTGGTTAAGCGGAAAGATGTATTCCTGCTCAAAAATACAGCTTACAAAAAGAATGTGAATAATCATCAACGTACCATGAGCCCACTTCTGCTGACAAATCTCATGGCAACAGGTGACCTGTAGATAGCGGCTGCACTGGCAGCGGTGAAAGCTAGCGATCCTCCAAGGTACAAATACGTGTCCTTGATTCGATCCTTCACATACTGAGGCCAAACCCTGAAGAGGGAAAAATAAAACAAACATTAATAATATGAAGTGACATCTTCAGTGTTCTCCAATAATTACCTCTTTTCACTGGGGTCGAGCATTGACTGAGATATTCATCTAAAAGTATTGCAATAACATTCACATTCCTGAGAATAAACCATCATTAAGCCATTTCAAAATCAAGATTTGTAGAATATGTTTCCACAAACACACAGCATGAATCAGGATGGGCTCATTTGTAAGAATTAAGTTTCTCTAGACGAAGATACAATTCCCCAGCATTTTGCTGAAATCACCCATTTTCTGTTTTCCTGTGGATACTAGATTTTTAGCATAAATATGCTTTAGTGATGACTAAAGTGAAAAAAAAAAAAGTTGCAAAAAAATGTCTGCTAGTGTTCGCGCAAGAGGGGTAGCCATGTACGAAAAAGAAGACTGTATATACAGTCCATTACATAGGTTTGTCACGTGGACCTAAAGCATATTTATGTTCCTGAATTTCAGCAGAAGGCTCTAAACGAAATTAATTTTTCATTATATAATTTCTCATGAAATGAATCATAAAATATTGTCTGAATCTAATTTTTGAATATTTGTGAAATATCCTAGTGTGTTTAAACATTTTATTAAAATCAAGGCAACATAAAAAAGGTACTAGATTTTTGTTACACATATTTTAATTTTTAAATCTGTATCCCTCTGACTTCAATTTAAAGCATATAAATTGATGTTAACTCTGTTTATCCTTGTTACAAACCCGATGAAGGCTTGAATTTCAAGTCGAAACACCAGCAAAAATAAAACACACTTCCTTATTAAAAAAATGTACTGACCGAACCCCAACAATATCTACCTTCACAATCCCAACGGTCAATGATCTACGCTCATTGAATATACTTTTTAGTAATTTTCACTTGTCTTTTTCTGTAATGTTCAAAACATTTGTATGAACAATTGAGAAGATATGGTCGACCATTGAGAAGTAGAAGGTGTTGATCGTCGGGGTTTTGGTCTCTTTTTTTTCTCTTTTCCATTTGTATGAACCTTTGCTTGTGACTGCTAAAATCTTAAATATTGCGTTCTCATAGGAATTATGATGCCCTTTAGAATGAACAATTCAAAATTTCTTCTGATCATATATTTCAGGGATAATAACTCCTTTTAAAATGAGAAATTTAAAATCAAGAAGAAAACCGAAAATAATCTATTTTTTTCAAAATGGTGACTCGCCTTAAACAAGAAGTATGATTATACAAACTAAATGTTTTAACCTTTCTTTAGGTGTCCTGTTTATAACTTTTTAAGACCTAACTAAACAGGTAATAAATAAATAGGCCGATACAAATGTTAAGCCCCCTATTGACAAAGGGTAAATAAGAATAGTAATATATATCTAGGAATACATACATTGATTGGTCAATGAATCCAGATTTATTTGATAGCCCAAGGCCATAGTAAGCCAAAGCTCCTAAGCCAAACAACGCTCCACCAGCAACAGCAGCAGTACCAATCTGAAAAGCTAAACAGAAAATAATCATACAATAATATAAGTAAATTTTCAAAATGTATCATATTCTCCATGATAGTATGAATTACAAAAGACAACTAATTAAAAACGTAGTTTTACAAGGAGGAAGCTGGCCTGAGTTACTTTAAAATTTCACTTTTAAGTATAGTATCACCTTCATTTTCCTAACACTATTCAATTTTATTTGTGTAATTCATTTATTTATACTAATTTTTAGCAATGTATACTCTACTTAATAATGTAAGACGTGCGTGCAGTGTCTCAAAATATATGGGGCAGGCTTTATCTAATAAAAAGCTCAGGTCTACCATAGGCTAACTATGGCTGAGAAAATAAAAAAAAATACGCTATGTACAGTGGGTAAAAGTAAGAAAATAAAAGGTAAAATATTACCCCAAGCAATAAAAATATAAAAACAAAATCTATAATATTACAGTTTCTAAAGAAGTGAGTCATGAGGAAGAGACTCCTCCTTTTCATATATCTAATTCTATAATAAAAAAAAATCGTTTGAACGATTTTAGAGGCTCTAAATAGAGCCTTCTGCTCAAATTCAGGGACATAAATATGCTTTAGGTCCATCCGACAAACCTATGTAATGTACTGTATAACATACAGCCTTCTTTTCCATACATGGCAATCGTGCATGCACGAACTCCAGCGGATGCCATTTTGTAAAGTTTTTTTTTCAGTTTAGTCATCGCTAAAGCATATTTATGCTAAAAATATAATGTAGATAAGGAAGAGCCCTAAAACGAATTTTACTTCAAACGTTTTTAATATCCTTTTCCCATTTTAATAAAAATTACATCATCTGATGCAATTTAAGTCTACTTTCTTTTATCTGTGAAATTTAAATTACTATGGAGGAAAATAAATGTTCGGTGGTAAGCACAAAAGAAATATAAAATATTATGACTTCATCTTTACTGAACGTAAAGTCTATTACACACAAAAATTATAAAACAGTTTTTGAAGATTCTCTCTCCTAATTACTTACGAAGGCCTTGGGTTGGCTGTGAAGCAATTTCTTTCAATGTTCTTCTTCGAGCATAAGTTCGAGGTTGCCGAGCGTCCTCAGAGAAATTCCGCCAAATAACATTTCCAAATGACTTCGGCTTGATTGGAGTTACAGGGCTGACTCGGGAGAAAGAGCACCTAACTGTAGGTGCTGCAATGATGCCCCCTTTCAAAAGTCTTGCAGCCAACATTCTAAGCTCCTGTAATAATATCAATTAAGCCATACAAAATAGAACCCGGCACTTAACAGAATATTTTTAGCAGTATATAATTACTCTATGAATTCTCAGATATCATTTTTTATACTACAGTTATATTGTTATTGATGCAAAGCGAATATGTGGTTACATTAATTTACATGTTTACTAGTTATTAACAGCTGTAAAACATTATATTTAAAAAAAAAAATCATAAACTCCGAAGTAACAGTGTTTATAATAAGTTCAAAGAAAAAATGGGTACAAAACAAAATGATGCAACAATACACAATACCTTAAGCAGTTAACATTATTTAGCGAAGAAGATAAGAATTAATATTCTACTCACTTTAAACGAATATCAATAATCGAAATTCGTAATCTCCTACAATAAAGATGTTTAAAATACTACCAGGCAAGATAGTCGCAAGATTTTGAAGGAACAGAATTGACAGGTTCTCCAAGATTCTAGAACACCAGAGAGTACAGATAACACAATGCATAGAGGTTATATATGTAGGCGATTAAGATAATCATCATTAAGATTAGATAGTTAGCCGTCGAGTTGATAAGTAAAGATGGAATGGTTGGTATTCGGCTAAGAACCCTCAATACGATTTTTGTTAAAAAAATAGATTTTTTTTTTAACAAAAATCGTATTGAGGTTTCTTTAGCCGAATCCCAGCCATTCCATCTTTACTTAAGATAATCATGTGAATGCGTCACTTGTGCCCAAAGAGGCGAATATTACAACTTTCCATTGAATCTTCAAACATTAACATACATATTATTAGGTTTTAGTCGACTTTTCAATAGATATATTACAAATACTTTCTCCTTAATATCAGTTAGGCATGAAATCTTATTAATGCACTAAATATTCTTATAATATCACCTTAACAGTGATAGTGGACATACCGACCCTGCCATGTCAAACTATCGAATATGTCAAATATCGTTTTTCAAATTCGAGACTTAGCTCTTGGATTGTGGACAATACGGCTTGTCGAAAATTGTCACAGATCTAACCCCTTTAGAATAAATTTTAATTACTTTATCTAAGTGTCAAATAAGACCATTTTTCAATATATTACTTCGTCAATGGATAGAATAAGTTCGTTCACTTGTTTGCTCCGATTTGCATATTCAATAGTTTACATGCCATGGACGATATGTTTAAAAGATTTATGAGCGAAACCTATTATTAGTACTAAATAACTAACTTTAAGAATAAAATGTTTTGACAGTGAAGGGCAACTCAAAAACATCAGACGTTCAAAAGTATGTGATGCATCTTATTTTTCTCATTAAATTCATTTCCTTATATATGTATGTATATATATATATATATATATATATATATATATATATATATATATATTGTTTGTTTGTTTGATTCGATTGTATTGTTAAGTGGCTCAAGATTTTGTCTTAATTCGGTGAGATATAAACGATGAGACGATGGATGAAGGCCGCCATCTCATAACATTCTTCTTAAGTAATTTTTGGTAACTGCTGTTCTCAGTTGGGCGCAGATCTAGGCGCACGGTAGTGCGCCAGGCCAAGTTCCGGCCTAAGCATACTGTGTGTATATTACAGGCGGTCTTAGAGCCGATTTTTACCCTCTCATAACTTTCAACCAGGTAAAGATAAAGTTATGAAATTTTACACAGGTATTACACTACTAGATGCGAGTAAAACTGGAAATTTTCATAATTCTACATCGAATAGTTTCTGAGATATAAGCGATCAAAAATCGGGATTTATAGGACTCACTCACTCACTCACTCACTCACTGACTCATCAAAATTATTAGGCACTTCCCATGATGCTAGAGACTTGAAATTTTGCATGAAGATAGATATGAAGACATTATTAAAGGAAAAAATCGAAAAATCGCGAAAAGTTGTGTTTGACTCCGCTTCCGGGGCGGGGGCGTGCCAGTTTTGTACTTCCTTCGGAAACCCATCATTCCGTCCGAAACCCATGATGTGGGGTATCAAATGAATTGTCTCGGTATGAAGAACCTATATTTGATGTTTTAAGATACAATTAGACGCATTTAGGCTCGGTAAAAATCTTATATCAGCTGTCTGTCTGTATGTTTGTTCCTCTTACAAATCCGTACCGTTTGACCGATTTTGACCAAACTTGGGACACAGATGGGTCTTGATACGGGGAGAATCATAGGCTAGGTTAAATTGTCTATCAGCTGTCTGTCTGTCTGTTTGTTCCTTATACAAATACACACCGTTTGACCGATTTTGACAAAATTTGACACACATGTCGGTCTTTCTCCGGGTAGTTTCAGAGGCTAGTCAAAATCGTCAATCAGCTGTCTGTCTGCATGTTTGTTCCTTACACAAATTCACTCCATTTGACCGATTTTGACCAAACTTGGCACACAGGTAGGCATTAAAAAGGTCTTTCAGCTGTCTGTCTGTAGGTTTGTTACTTATACAAATTCACACCGTTTGGCCTATTTTGACCAAACTTGGCACGCAGGTAGGTCTTGATACGGGAGTGTCATATTACCTATGACGTTTTCTACTTTTTGTTCCATCGAAATGCCATCATTCCTTCTGAAACCCATCATGTGGGGTATCAAATGAATCGTCTTGGTAAGGAGAACCTATATTTGATGTTTTAAAAAACATTTCGACATATCTTAACAAAAACAGTTGTGACTTCTTTCTTAAATGTAGTAAATAAAGTCGTAGGGGTTCACTGGATAATATACTTCAAAGCAGATACTAAGTTTTTCAAAGTCGAGCCATCTAAATTACAAAGTTTAGGATTACAAACCCAAAATGTATAGTCTTTGTTTCTTATATTTTTCTTGAAGGCCTTCTGCACTTTCCCTATTGTGATCTTTATCCTCGGGATAAGGTTCCTGTGTTTTACAGTGCAATAGTTTAGTTAAGAGAGCAATCAATTTGTCCTCCAGAGTAATGTCATCTGGAAGAGCTTCTAACTTTTCTAGTCTAGTGATTAGATGTACATATGTAGGTTGATTATTGGTATCAAATATCAATCAGTAAGGAGAACTTTATGCAGAATCCAAAGACCCTGGTTTTATAAGAAGTACAAAAGCCAGTAGGTATGCGGCAACTAAATTCTATTTAATACTTAGAAAAAAGTAATGAGATCCCAAAAAAAAACATAAATGTGAAATAGAGGCCAAGTTCCTGTCCCCACAAAGAAACACTCCCTTCCTCAAAAATATCCCCTCCTAAAACCCCCCAAAAACGCCTTACCATTCTACACTCCAAAAAAGTAGTATGAGTTACTTACTAAGAACAGTAAAGACACTTCAACTGATCTTTAAAAACAACAATAAAAATACTTATATCCAGTTACTAAAATATCACTTTCCTCAACCAGGTATATTCTTAAACTTGGCAATGTTTTTTTTGTGCCGAAATTATCTTTAGAGAAAAACTAAACATTGCCAAGTTTAAGAATATACCTGGTTGAGGAAAGTGATATTTTAGTAACTGGATATAAGTATTTTTATTGTTGTTTTTAAAGATCAGTTGAAGTGTCTTTACTGTTCTTAGTAAGTAACTCATACTACTTTTTTGGAGTGTAGAATGGTAAGGCGTTTTTGGGGGGTTTTAGGAGGGGATATTTTTGAGGAAGGGAGTGTTTCTTTGTGGGGACAGGAACTTGGCCTCTATTTCACATTTATGTTTTTTTTTGGGTAGAACTTACTTCATTGGCATAGAAGCGCATCGATTATTTTTTTCAAATCCCATCGACTGATATTTATTTATTTAACTCTTAACGTCCACTTGTAAATAACAAGCCTTATAAATAAGATGGTGGCATTCCTTTTTTTTTAGAGAGAGAGAAAAGCCACCACCCCTAATTTCAGCCACCACTTCGGAATTGAGCCGACGACAATAATCAAGGAGTGCTCACTTCTTAATATTTTCGTTATATTGACTAATAGCAAAAAGAGCAAACGCTTGCACAAGGTGTTTAAAAAAAAAAAGGATATGAACCTTTTATGTCCTGGCTAGCAAAGTAAATGAACCCCCCCTCAAGGAAATCTGTGTTATTTATAAACGGTTAAAATTAAAAATAAATAATAATGCACATTCCCCACATGCAGTAATTTAGTACAGTGCCAAATCTAGAAAATGAATTTTAATTCATTTCATCACACTAATTGGAATATTTTAATAACGTTGAAAATTGATCGGTTGAAACCCACTACACGGAACATCAGGAATTTTCAAATATAATCTTAAATATTTATAAAATGAACATTTTTACACTACGGCTTATACTGAAATTATAATTAGTATTTTTAATAAAAAGTGATTCTTTGGTGGTGGGAACACGTGTGATGACAGTGAGCCTCCTAATGTTTGGGATTTCAACTTTTAACCAAGAGTATTGACCTCTTTGTATTGTTGTTAAAAGACCGCTTCTTGAGCGTTGGGGTTATTCATAGAAATTTAAATTATGTTTTAATAGTTTTTTATTAAGTTTCATAATAATAAAATGAATTCCGCCAGTAAGGTATTGTTATTTGTATTAAGACGGAGATTATCTTTCAGTGCTAAATCGTTATTATGGTTTGAACTGTGCAATGTAAATTACTATTTTTGTTTAAGGTTGGTGAAATTTTCACTGCAGCTGGAGCAGCATTTAATAAATTGGCAGAGCTTACACTACAGTTACACCCGACTGCTGATTCTCCATCAGGGTTTGTTTTAATTTCAAAATAGTTTAATTATTGACACACCTTACCCTTAATTCCTAATGTATTAATAAATTGTTAGAGGAAAATGGACAGAAGAAGATATCGAAATGCTGCAATCTGCTATTCTCAAGTTTAATGAGCATCTAAATGTTGTTAGTGATCATATCAAGAGGAAGACAGTGTAAGTTTATCAGTAGTTATTTTAATACATGAGTTGTAAATAAGCTGTTAAATAAATCTTATAGAAAACATCCTTTCAATTATTAGGGATTTGTTTTTTACTTATTTTTAATGTCTAATACAGATTTTGTATATGAACAACATTTCTTGTTCTCTGTTTCTTCTTTTTTTTTTGGTTTAATTTTATGGTATTGTACAGCCAGTAAAACCAAATATTTATTATAATCTGATTCTATCAGAGAACGTATTTTAATTGCAACAATTTTATGCTTTGTTTCAACTGCTGGTATTCAATTACAGTTTAACTTTATTTGAAGTAGGATGTTACTGCTTTACTGTGTTTGGTTTATACCTTTTTTTTTAAATTTGAAATGTTTTGGCCTAACCATTGTATCTTTATGCAATTACATATACAATGTTGCAGTTGAATGATACAATCAACCATTGTATCTTTCAACTGCTCTGTTAATTCGGAGGATGAATTTCAAGTTCTCACCTCCAAAATTGTGACTGTCGTTTAATCAGTGCACGAAACTACTATAGTGGCTTGAGCTTGTCTTCTGTGGTGTGCTGAGTTATTATATTCGCTTGAGTTTTTCTGATACTAGGTACTTCTGATCCACGAAGTCAATATTTTGGCTTTTGTCGTTTACCTTCTAAATGCGCCAAGCCACATTTTTTTACATCCTGTTTTATTTTTATTATGAGAAAGTTATTATAAAAAAATTTATGAGAACATTATGATGAACAACTTAACTGCACTACTACTAACTATATTCAGGGGGTCCCCAAAATAAATGGCAAAACTTCAGGAATCGGCGCAGGAAGAAAAAAGAAAAAAAGTCCTTTGGCATTTTTCTTGTTTTTGCTTTGTTTCCGAGAAAAACACAAAAAACTAAAAAAAATTGTGAGTAGGCATTCTCTCATAGCAGCTATATAAGAATCATTAAAAGTATATGTTTTATCTTCCACCTCCTCTACCCCCCCCCCCCCCGAAAAAAAACAACAACAAATTTTCTTGCTTGAAAAAATTAAATGATGGCATGTAAAGCTGCATGTTCAACTATTTAAAATAAGTACTTTTCTTCGGAAGAAAGTGATAACACAAAACAAAACAAAAATTTCAATTCTTAATAAAATTAAAGTTTCAATGCTTAAATCAGTTTGAAATTTAATACTGGACACATACATAAGTGTAACAAAAAAAATTATTTTTCTAGTAATTCCTAACAACCAATTTAAAAACTGTCCAATGGTTTGGCCCCTTTCAAGAATGCAAGCATCGCAACCTACATTGACAGCATGGATGGCATTTGTGCATTGCTCTGCTGTATTCTGTTCCCAGGCCCACCTTATGCGACGTATGAGGTACTCCCTTGAGCCAATTAAAGATTGACCAAATCTTTAATGTGTCCTCATACGAAGATATCCAAGAGCATGAGGTCTGAAGATCGAGCCGGCCAAGATACCAACCGACCACGTCCTAACCAACGCCATGGATAGTTAATGTCTAACCAATGTCGGACGGTCCTCCCGTAGTGGGCCGGACAACTGTCGATTTAGAACCAGCTTCCCAATCATTGTGCCAAAAGGACTTCCTCCAAGAACAACGACACTTTATTATCGAGGAATGCGTGAAACTCTGCGTTAAGTCAAGCAGTCATAAAATGGAGACCTATTATTCATTATTCCATACAAAATCAGAGACACACTCACTCATATATTTTTTGGTGGGGGGGGGGGGGTAAAGAAGGTGATTCTGGGGCTGGGAGGATGAGTGGAGGGGGTAGAAGATACAACATATACTTTTAATGACTTTTATGTAGGCATTATCAAAGAATGCCTATTCACAATTGTGTTTTTTTTTTTTGCGTTTTTCTCTTAATCAAACCAAAAGCGAGAAAAATGGCAAAGGACTTTTTTTCTTTCTTTTTTCATCCTGCATCGATTCCCGAAATTGTGCCGTTTATTTTAGGGACATCCTGTATATATTAAAAACCGTGTAAAAAAAAGAAAACTGGGAAACAATTAAGAAATACTTAGGAGCCAAGCGATGGGAATCCCGCTCGCAAGAGGGTAAGAGGTCTGGAGACGTCACCCACACTCAGATACTTACGACCTCCTACCCGCTCTGCATTTGAAGTCTTAATGAGGCAATTACTGTTATTACAAATTTTGCTTTGTCAAATTGCAGATTTTTTTCTCTGGTATTATAAGAATTAGGTTTTATTAGGGTAAAAACCCAAATAAAACCTAATTTATTGTAGGGGGGATGTGCAATATTTCATTTCCTCTCTTAATAATATACGTCAGTTTTCCAAAAGATCTATAATGAGATCCTTAAATAAATAAATTTTGTGTATTAAATTCAAATGTGTCCTGACTTATAAATAATTCAATATGAATTCTAATGCTTTAAATTTTCAACAGAAAATCATTGCAGAGGTGTGTCAATAAATTTTTAAGGAGGCTTGTATCAACTTACAGTCAATTTTGTTTGATATGTTTTTTTTTTTTCTTTTCTTTCATTAGGTCACAGATACGTGGAGGTTTAAAGAAAAAAGCTTTCGAAGATGCCGGAATACCAGTTCGGCAGATCGTCTCCTCGCAGTCTCAGCAAGGAATGTTAGGGAAATCTTCTTCTGAAGTAACTCTCAACATGCTTAATGCTCAGCAGGAAACGGAAGTAGACGTCGAAGGAATGCATGAAGATGTAAAATTGGAATTTGGAACCTCTCATGAAGAAGTCACATCATGATTTAAGAGATGATCATTGGCCTAAGTCTGTATATATTTCACTTGTATCTAATTGATCATGCATGCCTAGTAAACATTAAACATTTTTCATTACGCTCTTGTAAATAAATAATTTATTTCTATTTTCCTCAACTGTTTGGATTTCGTTTTCTGCTCTTTTAACCCTTTCTTTACCATTGACAGCTATAGCAGTTGAGAGTGGCTCGGGCCATACACATTGACTTGTGTACAAGTCGGAGGAATGATGGGCGACACTTATCGTTGACTTGTTCCGCAGGCGAGAGCTCCTCATATCTTTCATCTTCTTCTTTCTTTCTCTTCCCGTTTCTTGAATCTAGAGCTATCTAGCCTTACCGCCGCGTATATCTAGTATTGCTACTTTGCACTAGAGAGTATTTGTATTAATTTTTTGGCCACGTGAGCTATAAAAAAAAGAAACTGGTGTTGTGTCCAAAGTCACAGACCAAAAAGGAGGATGGAAAACATATTTTCCTTAATTATTGATTGTACTCGTGTTGAAGGGTATTAACTAATAATACAAATCCATATGAGGAATAATCCTTCAGAATTCTCATATCACTTTATTACTTCAATTCGACGTTTCGGATTTGTCCATTACAAAAAGGTTTTTGAAATATGACTGTACTAATGAGAATTTATTAATTTTGTTTATATCTATTTAGTTATGGACTTCATTCCTTATAGAACTAATTTTATTTTAATTATGACTTGTTAAATTTGACTATATTTATTGATAGGACACGCAGGCCTGAAGATGGTAGTAGTCCGAAACAATGAATTGATGTAATAAAGTAATATGGAAATTCTGAAGGGTTATTCCTCATCTTGATTTTTATTATACAAATGGTGAAGTTTTTTTTTGTTTAATGCATACAATATAACTTGCATTTAAACAAAGTTGTTCAATTCTAACTCAAGATAAATAAAAATTAATAATGATAAGCAAAACGGTAAAAGACTACCTAATTTTAATTCGGCAAGGAGATCACTCAAAGTACAGGGGGTCCGAGTCTGGGTGCGAATATCCCGTTGAGTGATTGAGATTAAAATTTTTTACGTTTTGAATCATATTAATCATATCAAGCACCATTTTATAAAACTGAGGTTTTGATACCTTCAACTGTCAGTACATCAGAAATGTTTATCTCAGTCATAAAAAAAATAAAGTCCGACTCGCAGGAAATGCGTCATGTTGGCGCGGTTCCGTCCTTATCCCTAGTTCCATTAGCAAAAGAATAGAAGCAGTTATTGGTATCATTGGATCTTTCGTTAAAAATATAAATTAAATCTTAGAGAGAAGGAATTCTATGGCACCACAACAGGAAACTGACAGAATCCTAAGCAGAAATGACTTGCCTGCCATCTCAACGTTTGCTCGAGGAAACCACTCTTGCTAATACGTTTCTCATTTTTTTGCCTTCTTTTACTACTAATTTTACTAATAAATGCAATTTAAAACAAAAAACAACCAATTAAAAAATGAGTTAAACAAAAACAAAACCCTGTTAACAGAACAAAACAAACACTTTTAAAGCTTTAAGCAGTTATTTCTCCGATTGGCATTGCCCCATCAAAAATTGTTTCAGAAGCTTTTTAGTAGAGAATTCAATAAGCATTCGAATGGTCACCTTCCACTTGCCACGATTTCCTAACCGTTTTCGAGATATTTACGAAAATATACAAAGACCCAAAAACTTTTCATGTCCACTAATAATTATTTTTTTTTTTCGATGTAGAATCACCAGGAAAAGTGGACCAAATCGGTGACCCCACCACTATATACTCCCCTGGTTAGAATATTTGAGGTGTACTTTGGAAGGGTGGTTTCACCCCTTAAACGTGAGATTGGGCTGATATAAAAAAATAGGTGTCGATTATTTTCACGTGTTTAATAAATATACAAAGTTTCATAAAAATCGGTTCCGGACACTTGGGGATTGACACTTTCCTTGTCAGGTCCTCCAGATCAGAGTTGGGCATCAATCAATTAATTTTTCAATCGTATGACCAAACAATTAACTTTTTAATCGTGATTGAATCAATCGCGATTAAATCAATTGCGATTGATTTAATCGCGATTTATTTTTTAATCGCCAAATACAATTAATTTAATCGCGATTAATTCCTTTAATTGCCATTTGCGATTAATTTCATC
Organism: Gonocerus acuteangulatus; assembly: GCA_946811695.1. NCBI lineage: Eukaryota > Metazoa > Arthropoda > Insecta > Hemiptera > Coreidae > Gonocerus > Gonocerus acuteangulatus. Next base: position 40,475,924 of record OX328130.1, on the reverse strand, counting down.
GCGATTAAACATTTTAATTGCAATTGATTTAATTGCAAATGTGCAATTGATTTAATCGCGATTGATTTAATTGCAATTAAATTCATTTTGATTTTTTGTAAAACAATATTTTGATAAAAATTACCGCGGAATTTCAACAAAAATACCACTCCAAAGTTCACTTCCGGCCCACAATTGGTCCTCCTCCGGTCCTATTATAGTCGACCCCGGCTACTTCCGGTCAACTCTGGCCATTTCCAGTGCATCCCAAACTACGTATGATCAAGTCTGGTCCACTTCCGGTCGGCTCTGGGCAACATCCAATGGCATTCCTGCCCACTCCTGGTCCACTTCCGTTTTACTCTAGTTAAAATTTTCTCACACCTGGGTTACCCAGGCCCACTTCCAGTCAGTTCAGATCCACCAGTGTTCACTTCCGGGTCTCTAAGGGCTCGCTTCCGGCACTTACTGTGTGCAGATTTTAGTGCTATTTTTTACCTTTTTTTTACGTATATCCGGAAATTAATACGTTAACTGCGATGCATGCCCCGGGGCTTGCACCGCGTATAACTTTAGGTAAAACTGCAGTTAACTGTCCTCATAACACATTTCTTTCAAATTTTGTACAATAACGTATTTTGATGCACTAAATACGAATCCGGTAAAAAAAAGGTCGCATACTTAAAATTAGGTAAAACTGCAGTTAAGTGTCCTCATAACCGATTTCTTTCAAATTTTGCACACTAACGTATTTTGATGCACTAAATACGAATCCGTTAAAAAAAAAGGTCGCATACTTAAAGTTAGGTAATACTGCAGTTAAGTGTCCTCATAACCGATTTCTTTCAAATTTTGTACAATAACGTATTTTGATGCACTAAATACGAATCCGGTAAAAAAAAAAAGGATACAGTCCCTCTAGATACTATGCGCTCCTTGCGGCGGCTTTGTGAACCTACGTCTGGCGGGCTTTTCTATTGAAATATATTACAAAGTAAACCCCCGCTTTCCGATTGACCGATTCAGCTCATTTTTACAACACTTTTTTCTCATAAGTTACCCACGACGTATACTGCGTTTCGTTTCAATACAGCAGAAATTACGACCGGTATGAGTATATTAGGAATTTGAGTAAACCCCCCCCCCCTCTAATGAACCGATTTAGTTTATTTTTACAACACATATTTAACTGTAGATTATCACTACGAATACCGAGTTTCGTCGAAATATACCAAAAATCACGGCTGGTATTGGCGAATTGGTACTGTGGGTCCGGAGTAAGCCCCCCCCCCCTCCTAATGAACCGATTTAGTTTATTTTTACAACACATATTTACCTGTGGATTACCACTACGAATACCGAGTTTCGTCGAAATATACCAAAAACACGGGTGGTAGTGGCGAATTGGTATTGTGGGTCCGGAGTAAACCCCCCCCTCCTAATGAACCGATTTAGTTCATTTTTATATCTCACTTTTCTCTCTATATTACCACTACGAATACCAAGTTTCGTTGAAATATAACAAATATTACGGCTGACATGGTCAAATTAGTGTTTTGGGTTCGGTGTAAACCCCCCCGTCCGGTGGACCGACTTTGGTGGTTAACGAACTCGTTCAATCGTTTGCTAATTGAATGTTATATACCAAGTTTCGTGACGAAAAAACAAAAACTCTGGCCGCTTTCGTGTTAACAGACATATATATATATATATATATATATATATATATATATATATATATATATATATATATATATATATATAATTTTAACGGGGGTCATTTTCGGTGTCTACTAGGTAGGATCGATAAAGATTTGAAGAAATTTTTCAAAAATTCCGTCATGAGTCCAACCTCAATAGCTACTTTCCTTCGGAGGAAATTGCTTTCATCTCGACAACGAAATAACCAAAAAAGAATAATCACACAAGATGAAGTAATGAGAGAGGGTAGGTGACCTGCGCACTAGAGTCCTTTTGAAGGAACCAATCACAGTCAGGCCCACATCGCGGCTTCCCTCCTCACTGCGAGGAGAAAACAAAATATTTGTTCTTCCCTGTAAGGATCCTCACTATGAACACTCCCACCTTAATACATGTGATTGTTTTACATCGGGGCAGCGCTCATCGGAGTAGCTATCGTAGCATCGCAGAATGAATCCTCACCATGAACGTACCCTTATGCGAGCTAACCTTGCACCCTGGACAAGGCCTAATGGCTCGGACTGTCCATGAGCCACCCCTGGGCTCACACTTGTTATATTATTATTGGATGTGCTTGAGAATTGTGCTTAATACCACTAAAGTTGAGCTCATTAAATATTTGTTTAAGCTAATCAATGAATTCATTGTTGTTCCAAACATTGTTTTCCAGGGTGCCACATTGAGTTCTCAGTGCATAAAAATTCTTGAGGCCTACCAAATTTAAATTGAAGATTTGTTATTTCTTGTTGTTAAATACTTACTTTATTGACAGATAAGTGAAGTTTTAAATCTTAGTTTTAACATCATTATTCTATTTAATTGTGCCCAATTTCAGAAAGTGAGTATTATATTTGCTTGGGCTATCACAAACGAAATTTGACTGGGATTGGATGCTGAAAAAATAAACAATTGAACTTATTGTATTTGATTTTACAGAAAATTCAATCTATTTGAAGTCTTTTGAAACAGCCTTCAAATCCAAAATCTGCAGTTTCTTTCGAATAGGAATCTTTTGGCCTTTTACTCTCGTCGGTGCACAATTTACTCTGTTCCTCAAACCAGCTCTGATTGGAATCTACTAACTCTGCCCAGTAATCTGAAATAATAAACATTTTTGAAAAGTTAAAATTCGTTGACGTTAACTACAACTTTGCTCCTTTGAAAAATTTTGATACCTTTTAGTTTAGGAGTTATTCTCTAGTGGCCCGCTTACCTGGGCCAACCTGTGTGTGTGTATATATATATATATATATATATATACACACACACACACACACACACACAGACACACACACACACACACACACACACACACACACACACACAGAGCATATATTATGGACGGATTGGAAAAAATGGAAGTCCCACAGTACCTCCAGATTATCAGGAACTACTTCTCTGAAAGATACCTGAGATACGAAACAGATTATGGCTCAAAAATCTATAAGATTACAGGCGGCGTTCCTCAGGGTTCGGTTTTAGGTCCTTTGCTGTGGAATGTGATGTACGACACAGCACTCAGACTTCCCATGCCGGAGGAAACGACTTTGATGGGCTTCGCGGATGATCATGCGGTAGTAGTTTGTGGAAAGCTCCTGGAAGAAATGACATACGATGCGAACAAGGCTATCTCAACCATTCGTCAGTGGCTTTCTTCTGTAGGCCTAAAGCTTGCAGATCATAAAACCGAGGTAATACTAGTTACAAGCCGTAAAGTCATGGAGTCTATCACTATAAATGTCGGAGAATTCGATATATATTCTCAGACATCCATCAGATATCTAGGCGTGCAGATTGATGCACGATTGCGTTTTGCTGAACATTTGAAGATGATCAGCAGTAAAGCAGCACGTTCTACAGAGGCCCTTGCTCGGATTATGCCAAACATCGGTGGTCCAGGACAAAATCGAAGGAGACTGCTGGCAACAATCACTAGCTCCATCTTGCTGTATGCTGCTCCCGTTTGGTCGAGCGCAATGTTGATACAGGCATACGCGCGAAATTGCACTAGTATTTATCGTCGAAGTGCTCTACGTGCCTGCCGAGCTTTTCGCACCGTTTCGTATGATGCAGCGTGTGTCGTTGCAGATATGCCTCCAATTGACCTCTTGGCAGAAGAGCGGAGTAGGATCTATCGAAGGAAGAGAGATCCAGACACCCATTGGAAGACTATCGAAAAAGAGGAGAAGAACTTGACGGAGGAGAACTGGCAAAGGCGTTGGGATGCTTCAACATCGGGAAGATGGACACATCGTTTAATACCTCTCATCAAAACATGGAGAGAAAGGAAGCTCGGAGAAGTAGATTTTTATCTAACTCAAATGCTCACTGGACACGGCTGTTTCAGAGCTTACCTAGCTCGTTTTAAGTTGGATGATGAGTCGTCATGCCCAACATACGCCCCTAAAGATGAGACTGCAGAACATGTGTTCTTCGAATGCCAGAGATTTCGCATCGAAAAGGCAGAACTGGACCGAAAATTGGGCGAGCCCTTGAAGCCAGAAAATGTGGTCAGCCTCATCCTGGCTAATACCGAGAACTGGAAGGCTGTGTCAGAATACGCTGCTCTCATCGCCAAAAAGCTACGAAATGAAGAACGGCAGAGAAAGGGCCTGACTACGGCTCAAAATAATGTAGTCCACTAATGAAGAAGGCTTAGGGCCAACTCCCCCCTGCGGAGTAGTGCCTGAGGGCGGTTCCGTAGGGCGGTTGAGGTGTATAGGGAGGTGGTTTTTTAGTGAGTAGGAATCTCACACTGTAGTGGCTTTTTCCACTTCGTCTCATGCAAGATTTTTCCCCTACCCTAAAAAAAAAAAAAAAAAAAAAAAAAAAACACAGAGCATAGATGTTTAGGAAGTTTTGTAAGCACTATAAAAACATTTTAAAAATAAATATGCTCTGAGTTTTTTACCTGACATCTCTTTTAGAGACGACTTGCCCTCTCCTCCATATTCAGAAGGCACCATCGATAGCGGAAGAATGTCTTTCAATTTAAAATCTTCTTTACAAAGATGTATCTGTAATTTTCAATTACATTTATTGGAATTAGATTATTCATTTATTGTAGTTTATTCCCAAGTTTGTTAGTTTTTTTTTTTGCCTTTATATTTATATTTACTTTCAATATAGACAATGAAGAATATTAGTACAATATCAAGAATGAGTAAATTATAACAAAAGAACAGTTTTTTACCCGTTTAAATACTTTCTTGCTCATGAGTGGCTGGACCATTGCGAGCGCTTTATGCGCAATGGGAGGTACATTCATCGCATATATGCCCTTCACTCTAACAGGAATTGCATTCTGAAAATAAATAATTGCATTTTCAGTGTTTTATTAAATCATAGGAAAAAGAACATCACATGAGCAACCTAGACAGTGCTCCGTCCCCGATATTTTTAATTTCATTACAAATAATGTTTATTATTATTATTTTGGGTGCAGGGTTTCTCCGTTTTCTGGGATTTCATTTTACTTTGGGAGATTTGTATCCAGCCAAAATAAATAATTGATATGGGTACACATACGAGGTAAGGTCCATAAGTTTCCGGCCTGTCCTGCTTCCCCTCCTTCAAACGTGCCGGAACCTGTACGCCTAAGCAGGTCCATGCCTGCTCACTCCATACCCATCGCCCGCACTTCCTCAGTCTTGTCAGTCAGTGTCCAGCCTTGAAGGAAACTCCCCATTTTTACAATGTTCAAACTCGAGTACCGTGCGGTAATTAAATTCTTTTGTAAAGAGGGTCTTACTCCTGCGCAAATTAAAGAGCGCTTGGATTGTGTATACGGACAGTCCTCCCCCTCGTATTCCACAGTGAAAAAATGGGCAAAATTATTTAAGTTAGGGAGAGAAAGTCTAGAAGACGACCCACGTCCCGGTCGCCCATTGGAAGCTGTCACTTCTGAAACAATCCAACTTGTGGAATCTGAATTGCTGTCTGACCGGTGACTAAAAACCAAGGAAATAGCAGCGACGTTAGGGCTTTCAAAAACAAGTGTTTAGAGGATCATCAAAGAACATTTGCATATGAACAAGGTTAGTGCAAGATGGGTTCCAAAAATTCTTTCAGCTGCTCAAAAACAGGAACGAGTTCACTGCTGCAATGAATTCACTGCTGCGAGTATAATGCCGACCCAAGGAATTTTTTGGACTCAATTGTAACTGGGGATGAGACAATGGTTCTATATTATGACCCACTCAGCAAAAGAGAGTCCATGGAATGGAGAAGACCAGGAGAAGCGCCTCCTTTAAAGGCAAAAGTCACGCAGTCAACAAAAAAGGTAATGGCCACAATTTTTTGGGACTGTAAAGGAATACTACTGATAGATTTTAAAGAAAGGAATACCACAATGAATGGTGAGTATTATGCAGCCCTACTTCACCGGTTACGAGACGCCATTAAAGAGAAGAGGCGAGGGAAGTTAAGACGGGCGGGGGGTGTCCTTCACGACAATGCCTCTGCATTGATTTCCAAGGCCGCTGTGAAGGACTGTGGATTCCAAGAAATCTCTCATCCACCCTACAGCCCAGACATGGCCCCTAGCGATTTCTACCTTTTCTTAAAATCTGACCTTCGTGGAAGGCGATTTAACACCGACGAAGAGCTCCAAGCAGCAGTGGAAGAACATATTTTTAACAACGAAGAAAATTATTTTTTTCATGATATAGAAATGTTGCCAAAGCGTTGTATTAAGTGTGTTGAACTTAGAGGAGAATATATTGAAAAACAGTAAAACCAGTTTTTTTCTTTCACCTTTCCGTCTATCCCAGGCCGGAAACTTATGGACCTTACTACGTACGTACATCTACTGGATATTTAAAAATTTTGGATCCAGTAGTACAGTGTGGTGTTTTCTAATTGACTTTTGTTGGCCAGGTAATACTCTCGCATGACGAGACTATACATGTATCCAGTCCATTGCATGCGTTTTGGTTATTTCTTGTCACTGTCTGAGAGGAGAGAGAAAAGCATCACTGTCCTCCAAGCTCAAGTAAGGAAAAATAAATTAGTTGAAGAAAAGGGTCACAATTTTATAATAGGAAAAATAAAGTTTTATCACCAAACGAAAATAAAAGAGAAACTAAAATAAACTATAATTAAAATATTCCTGTATTTCTTATTGTAATACATACTACCAAATACTTAACGAGTACGGCAATGTGCTTCAAGTCCAGTGTTTTGACTGAGCTGATATGCGTGTGAGCAAAATCTTCAATGAGGATATACTGTGAATCGCCAGGCCACTTGAGGCAGGCTATTTCCCCCATGAGCAAGTTGCTTAGAAATATGGCGCTATAATTAAAATAAGAGGGATCAGCGGGTCTAGTCGATCTCAACAAAACTCTATGTCCTTCTGGTGTCTTGCCTGGAAGGATCGCCATATAGCTGTGTACAGACAAAATTATTATATAATTTTATGTGATTAAAATATTCAAAAAGTGATTAGTGTTTTGATTGGTTTGATTTTTGAATATATATGTAAGCTGACATACACTCTAATTTTGTGTTTTTATATCTGTACCCCGGAGGTGAAGGACACCATGTCACATATTTGTAATTGTTCAGGAGGGCCAATTTTCCATAACCTTGAAATATTAAAATTTGTTTCTTCCATACTTAATGAAACGGTTTAAAGAAAAGTTTTTTACATTGTTATTGGCATTAATAGGTAATTGGAAGTATTGATCATAGTCAAACAAAACCAAGTCCTCCATATGGTGTCTTTTACCTCTAATGAAAACGGGCATGATATTATTTTTCACTATCTTCTTTATTTATGGGAACAGGACAGTGTGGATTGAAAAATCCACATTAAGAACATTTTAAGTCAATTTAATAAAAAAATGGACATGGTGTCCTTTACCTCCGGAGTACAGATGTATATTCTATAAAATATTTCAAATTACAGTTGCCAATTTCTGAATGAAACAATCAATATATATGTAATTCTTCATTAAAACATACTGAGCTTTTAGCGTGTTTCTGTAGGCATTAGTGTTGAGGGATACATCTTTCAGCATGTCAAAAACATGTTTCCGCATTGAGAAATATGCGTCTATTTTCTGCTTTGCTTTTTCTATAGAATTTGTTCCACAGACAAACTTGTAATAATATCGCTCATCTAGAACAATAAAATTAATTTTTTCAGGTTTGGAAAATAATCCTAAAATTGATAAAAAAAAGAGAGTTATTTTTAGACATTTCCAAGAACCTAAACACAAAATCTATATCTGACTTTGTCAAATCAATTCACATCTGCCCAAACATGTCTTAAGATAAATGAATATATGCATGTATATATATATATATATATATATATATATATATATATATATATATATATATATATATATATACAGTGCTGTGAAAAAATATAGACTCAAGTCATTTATTTTGAAATTTTGCTTACAAAAGATATTATTTAATGTTTCCCTAAATGATTTGTAACAATTTTGATAAAAAAATTAATTATATTGTTAGGATTTGCTTCATTTGATACAAAATAACAAAAAACAACCTGTGAAAAAGTGTAAACTGAAACATTTTCTGACTCATTAATGAGTAAATTCTTTTCAATAATGACATCTTATGCCATGTTTCTTAATCACCTCCGAGATTCCTTAGAGGACACTTCTTACTAAATTAATTTAAGTGCTCTCTGGTATGTTTTCTTAATCCATTCTTTGAGCTCGTCAATATTTTGGATTTCTGGCTTCAAAAAGTCATAGTCTTCTCTTGCCATAATTCTCCACCAATTTTCTATCGGATTAAGATCCAGACTAAGGGCCGAACAATCTAAAATGTTGATTCCAAAATCTTAAAACCATTGTTTTGTAGCCCATGTATCATGAATTGGCACGTTTTTCTGCACAGAAATGATTATTCCTTCTTCCAACATCGTAATAAACGGCAAAAGGAACTCTGCCAAATCATTTTGATAAGAAATTTCTTCATTTTTCCAGAAATTAATGCATTATGAGTTTTTCCCTTTTCATTAAATGCAGTCCATACCCATGACTCCGCTACTTCAATGCGACCTTCTTGGAAAACAATTTTTTTTATTTCTAAAGTCATGCCAGTAATAATTTAAACCATCTGGACCATCAATTTTCAGTTTTTTCCTCTCTAAAAATAACTCTTGACCATTTTTTGGCTATTTTGAATATGATTTACAGCGAACTGCAGTCGTCACTGCAAATAATGTTTCTTGAGCTGTGGTTTTCGCATTACCTTACAATATTTCAAGAACTGTGATTCCATTATCCACTTCCTCATCAAGCCAGCATCACATGCTACATTAAATCGCTCCAAAATCAGTGCAAAGGATGCTCCTGTTTTTGAGATTTCTCTCAAAACCGCCCATTTCACTTGCTTCAAAAAATTTGGAGGACTTCCACTTCTTTTATTTTTCCCGTAATTGTCTTGGCTGCAACTTAAAAAGTTATTGGACACTCCTTGGGAGGGATTTTGCTCACGAACAATTTGTCTCTGGGTCAACCCACCTCTTCTTAGGTCCATAATTCTTTGTTTCTCCATTTCCGTGAATTGACTTCCATGCGGCATTATTTAAAAAACAAAACAAACTAATTCACAGGAATTGCCTCTGCATAAAAAATAATCCCATGTACTCACTCGTAAAAAGTTAGAAGAAAACTGAGGCTGTAATAATCCATTAGTACACCTGACACTAAAAAATTAACTTTGTGTTTATACTTATTCACAGCGTAAACATGGTTTTTTGGCAAAATCTTATTACTGTAAATTACACTGTTCTGCAAAACAAAACTTTTCTCCCCTCCCTTGAACAATTTTGCCTGTTTCTCATGTTTTCAGGTGTGCTGAGTCCGAATCTGAACTCAGAAAAATTCTATCACCCTCTGATTTTGAGAGAAAAGAGGAGAAACTTGGAAATCATGAAAAATTGTATTTGAAAATTATTGTCTTTATTATAACAGATTTTTTTTTCTTTTTCAACGGTAAAATATAATTAAGTGAATCCTGCATGCTATCAGGTATAATACTAGATATGACACAACTCAAAAAATATACACACATCGTCAATGAGTATTTTTTTTTCTTTTGTACTCTTCCTCCTCTGTCTCCCGCTGCAGTGTCCAGCAGTAATCCTTCAGCATCTTCTCATTCCATTTTCCATTATATCTTTTTTCCATTCTGGATATGTCTTGGTGGAATCGTTCTCCATGTTCGTCCGAAACTGCACCCAAATTTGGGGCGAAAAAGTCTAGGTGACTATGCAGGAAATGTATTTTTAAGGACATATTGCATCCCAATGTTTTATATGAAGTAAGCAGTTCTTGGACTATTTTTCGGTAGTCTCTAGATTTTTCGTTTCCCAAAAACTTAGCACATACCTCTCGAAAAGCAATCCAAGCCTTTTTCTCAGTAGTATTTAACTTTGCTTCAAAAGTGAGGTCCTTGAGTAGATGTCGAATTTGGGGTCCTACGAAAATTCCCTCCTTTATCTTAGCATCGCTGAGATGCGGAAATTTTTGTTTTAAGTACATAAAACCTTCTCCTTCCTTGTCCATCGCTTTTACGAAGTTTTTCATTAGCCCCAATTTTATGTGGAGTGGGGGTAAAATTATTTGGTTTTTGTCCACTAATGGAGGATTGGTAATGTTTTTTTTCACCTACTTTTTCCTTACGCTCTGGCCATTTTTTTACGACATAATGGTCTCCTCTTTTTCTGCTGTCCCTCTCGCACAAAAAACAACAAAATTTAGTGTAACCTCCTTGGAGTCCTGTAAGCATGGCTACCACTTTAAGATCTGCACAAATGCGCCATTTGTACTCATGGTACTTGATTTTTTGTAGAAGTATCTTCATGTTGTCATAGGTTTCTTTCATGTGGACCGAATGAGCTACTGGGATAGATGGATGTTTGTTTCCATTATGAAGCAGTACTCCTTTTAAACTAAACTTGGAGCTGTCAATGAATAGTCTCCATTCCTCTGGATTGGTTGGCAGATCAAGTTCCTGGAGCAAATGAAATACATCATTGCAAAATACAAGATTTTCTTCCATCGAGAAAAAGCATAGAACTCCTGATTCCCGTTTTCTGAAGAAAGATATATTCACGCCTCCTTCCAAGAGATTCCATTGTTGCAACCTTGACCCAAGCAGCTGAGCTTTTGATTTTGGGAGATCTAAATCACGAACAAGATCATCCAATCGCCTCTGATTTATGAGCTGTGGCTGAGTTTCAGAGGGGCTGGACGAACTTGAAATTTCTTCTTGTTGGCTGGTTCCAGGTTGAGGTGAAACGCTTTCAGAATCGCTGCACTCCTCAGAACTAAGACGGAACTTACTCGGATTTGGTGGGATGGGCATGGAGGCATCATGTGGAGCTGGTCTCATGGCAGAGGGGATGTTGGGATAAACAATTTTCTTTTTGCTCTTGAACGAGAAACCTTTGATTGTGGTCATGCAAAAATAGCAATCGGTCACGTGATTTGTAGGTTCTCGCCATATCATGGGAACTGCAAATGGCATTGACTTATGTGTCCCATTTAGCCAACCAGTCAGAGAACGTGAGCATGAACTACAGCATATTTTAGGAGCCCAGGATTTGTCCTGATCACTTACTTTACATCCAAAGTATAACTCGTATGCCTTCTTCACCAGCGGAGTCAGAGGTTTCTGAGTGGACTTGAATGTGACTTCACCACAAACATAGCAAAAGGAATCAGGCTTATTTATACACTGTCGTGACATTACAGAGAAAAAGTGAACTGTTCCCAGAACAATGATAGCACAACTGAATATCCAAATAAGTGCGTTTAGCGAAAGCCTCGAGAGTACTGATCAAACCCTAGAAGAAAATAGTGACGAGAGGGGCTGAGTGGGAGGGGGGGAGTTGGGGTATTGAGGGGGCAGGTAAGGATTTGAATGAAAAGGATACCACCATAAAAGAGAAAGGAAGGTCATTCCCCTAAAGATCCAGGTAGAGACCAAATCCCTGCCTCAAGATCAAAAACTGAAAAAACACTTTTAGCCATATTTCTTCAACCACTTGTAATATTCCCATCAAATTTTTTTCCGTTCAAATATACTTCATTGCGCTCAAAATCATCGGGCTTTTGAATTTTTTTTCACTATGTTTTGATGCCCAAAAAAAATTCGTCAAATTTACAAAAAACTCACATTTTTGGATAAAAAACTAGAATTTCTCAAGAAACTGTGCGCGATAGACAGAATCTGTCTTCAAATTCGTGTTCAGCACATTTGAAAACAGTAAGAAAGCATGTTTTGGTTTGAAGGAGGATTTTCGTGCAGAACAGTGTTATCAAACAAATCAAAGGCCATTTAAAGCTTCTTGGCAATCTAATAACATAAAAACCAATCACAAAAAATTATTGTCCAATGAATTCACTTATAAATTTAATAAATACTTTGATTTTATGAGTTGAGTTTATAATTTTTCACAGGACTGTATATATATATATATATATATATATATATATATATATATATATATATATATATATATATGCATATATGCAGGGTGTATTGCAAGTTGTTGACAATACCCAAGAGGGTTTTTTTTTTTTAGAAAAACTCCAATCTGCTTTGCTTGTACATATTATTTTTAACGTTACCTTTTTTTTTAAATCAGCGCTAAATTTAAGACTAATGCACTTGCAATGTTCACAAGTTCTTTTCCAAACCGCATTAACTGTTCAAAAAGTCATATATTAATAAATAAGTCTAGTCTGCAAGTTGGCAAACCTCACAAAAGTTGCAAAATGTAATTACCTTTCCAATGGTATACTCAGAACGTATATCAATTTCAAAATGTAATCACACATGTACGTCACCGCTGATGTAGTGATTTCAATATCAACATGGTTAGCTCTCCTTTCTACAAATGATTCATAAATCTTTGTGTTCAGGTGTTTTATGCCCTGTATGGGTACTTTTTAAACGTCCGACTTACACACATAAAAATCATAGGCAAGAAGGACACATTTTCAGTTGAGTTTTATTTTGAGTTGTGTCACTTCAGAAATACGGGTGCGATATAATGATGAAACTGTTTATACAAATAAACACATATGACACGAGGTGAGCACGAGTTCTGCAGAAGGCAGAAGAAGGAAGCCATTTCCAGCATCTTTTATAATTTCTCTCATGTCTAACATTCACAGCCATCTGACATCCATATAATCATTGAAAAGAAACTGAAAGGAAGCCAGAGCCGCATCAGGAAATATAAAAAATTAAATAAAAAAAGAAACACTTATTTGACGTTGAAGGCTAAAATAAAAATCATTTGTAAAGAAGAGGGCATCATATATAAATACATATTCCTAATAAATTATTAAGTAAAATTTATTTTATACTAGCTGAATACCCGTGCTTCGTCACGGCAGATAAGTAGTTATTTTATTGCGTTAAATAATGTTTCATTAAAATTACGTCACTATACAATTCTGTGCAGTTTATTATAGCACGGTTCCCGTCATACTATATTTTATTCAATGGGCGTTAAAATTTAAAAGTTTATGTTTCCAAGAAGTCATATGGTAACACCTAATATATTTACGAGTATTACCAAGGTTATAGGCGAGGAGGCTGTGCAAGGGTTCAGGATATTATTACCTCGCCTGGAAAACCTAAGGATATGCCATACATCACGGTTTGACCGGGACTGTCCCGGTATTTTGCAATTGTTTCGGTGTCCCGCCCAGTTTTATCAATGTCCCGGAAAAGGCTGTAAGATGTAAAAAGTAATGAATTCATGTTTATAAGAATCTTTTTTTAAATCGGTTACTTTTCTACAATTAACATTTTTACTACTGCTCACAGTGTCAAAGAAATGAGAAGTAATCTAACTGTAAAACGCTGGAACTACCTGCACAGCGCTGCCAGCTGCCAGACACTACTATTTGGCTGAGAGATTGTTTTAAGAAAATCAAGTAGCAAAAAAAGTTCCCCTTCTTATTTTTAAGGTTTGGGTAGACTAACAGTTTAGGATACCCCCGTATGCCCATCCCATATTAATGTGTCTCGGTTTAACTCTCCAAAAATATGGCAAGCCTATCTGACGGGGACAGGCAGAAAAGAAACGCAATTAAAACTCTATGAGGGACAGTTAATTTCTAGTAATTCAAGGTCTGCCATCATAGTTGAAATTAACCTCAATTAGAAATAAAACTATGAGATAGATAATGTAAGGTAACAGCTGTTCTTTATCGTCCTAGCAACGCAGGCTGCCTAGGCTTGCCTTCTCTAACCAACTCAAACTTTAAACCCCCCTAAAAATGCTTAAAAATACGAATATCAGAACATCCTTTCTTAGCGAGTGCCTACGTTATATAGGGAGTGTCCATGCAAAATTTCAAAATTTTCTGTCGAGCGGTTTGGGTTGGGCGTTGATAGATGAGTGAGTGAGTGGTATTTGACAAATATATAGTAGATTCGAGCTATCATCTAAAATGTCAGATGATGCATGTATTTAATAAGACATTCACTCATCAAACAGTTCATTGTTTGATTTAGATTCTTACCTATATTTTGAGGTAGATGATATTGTTTCGAGTACCATTCTTTGAGAATCTTCACGTTTTCTTGGTGCTCCTTTTCCTGATCCATCTATAATTAAAAATTAATAAAAATGAATTTTATATTATAAGATTGCGGCCTTTTGTTCTGAATAATGTATTTTAAAATAGTGGAAGGTCATATATTTAAAAAACTTTAACTTTCATGAATATTCCATTATTTGTTGCTCTAGATGTTTCACGTCACTAGACCCCAAGCGGTACAATCGTACCCCTGATGGAATTGGCCGAGACCAAGGGAGTCCCCAGGTCCAGCCTGCTACCACCAGATAAAACAGCTAAAACGTTATTCTAAGCTACGGGATGCTTGCCGAGGTTGACTTCAAGGCGTTTGGAATCGCTCTGGCTCTAACTAATTCGCCAACAAAAAGGGCTAACGTAAAATGTAGATTCTTTTAGTTCTTCATTTTATTATTAATATGTCATAGAAACTTTTTTAATGTTATATTTAAAGAAAAAAAATGTTTGGCCCCGTACAAAATTTCACTATTTATTCCATGGCTCTCGTCTTTCTAAAAAGTATATTAATTCGCAGGAAGTGCGTCATCTTAGCCCGGTTCCGTTTTTATCCCTAGTGTCGTTTGGCATCTTCAGAATAAAAATAAAATCCATAGGGAGCGAGAGGTTGACCCCGCTTATGAGGTTGACCTCATGACACAATCCGGAAGTGCCAACTAGAAAATTTTACAACAGATTTTTCAGAACATACAGATCTCAAAAATAACGGAGGTTCAAATTGGTATATATGTCTGTTCGCTCCCTCACAGCCAAAAAAATAGTCCGATTTTGATGAAAGGTACAAAAATCTTTCGTCTAGTTTGAAAGGTCACGCAAAAAAAAAATCGTTGAGCGTACATCATTTGTTTGCAAGTTCTTGTTTTATAGGTTCCTTCACGTAGGAAAAAGAGTGAAACCATTTTTAAGACGATATCTGTAACCGACGTCGAGAATATAGGAAAAATAGTTCTTGAATGACGTTTTGGGTTTGGGTACATTTTTAAATTTTGGTTACGGTTAGAGTTAAGGAAGGATTAGAATAAAATATCTTATTAACAGACATGAAAAGTTTTGGGAACTTCGTATATTTTCCTTAATAACTTGAAAACGTTTGGGAAATTGTGGTAAGCGGAAGATTACCACAAAAGGATACATCCTTTGAACACTTGTCAACGGGTAACTGGGTCTTTAATCTCTACATTTTGTACTTTATACATACTAAAATCTGTGTAAATAACTTTTTGTTGGTCTATAACTGGTTAGTATTTTTGTCAGTTTGTAATTTATTTTTGGTGATCTGTGCGTCGTCTATAGTAATGATGAATGTCGTCCTTTTATTGTCAGTGGCTCCAATAACTATTCGTTTTTTTTGTCCAAATAACCTTGTCGCAAACATAGTTGTTGATTAAATTACAAATCTGTTTTAGGATGAACTCTTCTTAAGTTTTTTAGTATTTCTTTATCTTTGGTTAGTTATAGCTTGTACAATTAACTGGTCGTTCGGCCTTCGGGCACGTGGAAACCAAACAACATTGTCGAGAAACTCAGTTTATTCAATTGTTTCCGTTGATGTATAATTGACTCAAGGTTCGGCTGGTTAATGAACTTAAGGTTAAAAAAAAGTTTTTTTGTACCAAAGGACTCAACCGGGTGAAAAAATATTGGGAGTACAATCAATAGTGGACAACGTTGAATTCAAAAGTGATGATGAACAGGAGGATGAAGTCACCTCAAAATAATGTCCTACAATCACAGAACCTGTGACAACGTCGATAATCACATGTTTTCACATCTAAGAAACATTTCAAAATTGATTATGAGAAAAGCTAAAAATAATGCTCAAAAAAAGATTGGAGATTATTCTGTAGTTGCTAAACATGTATCTACTAACGGTTGGACTCATGATAGAATTTTTAAAAAATATCTTCTATTCTTTATCGATCCTACCTACGAAAATGATCCCTGTTAAAATGTATGTATGTGTCTGCTAACACGATACCCGCCAGAGTTCTTGTTTCTTTCGGAAACTTGGAATATAGCGTTCTCTTAGCAAACGATTGAAAGAGTTTGTTAACCACCAAAATCGGTCCACCAGGAGGGGGGTTTACCCTGGACCCAAAACACTAATTTGACCATACCAGCCGTAGTTTTTGTTTTATTGCAAAGTCTGTATTCGTTGTGGTCATCTAAAGAGACCAAGATATATATATATATATATATATATATATATATATATATATATATATATATATATATATATGTATATATATATATATATGTATATATATATATATATATATATATATATATATATATACATATATACACATTTATGCTATTTTTTCAGGAATAAAGTGTACACTACCCATTTTCTGAGGAAAGTGCTTAGTTATACAGCTTCAATGTAATGTAACAAAACTACATTCCAGAGAATTCGGGAGAAACCTCTGATTCATCGAAAATAACTGAAGCGCGTTGTTGGACGTCCAGAAAGCATGGGCGAATATAGAAAATAATTTCGGGAGGGGCTGGGAACATTCCGGGGGGGGGCTGAGACCATTTCCGGGATATGGAATACTAAAAATTTAGAGCTTGGAATAGTTTTAGGCTACTAAAACGCTATTATACGTGAAATAAAATATTTTTTATGAACTAAGTGATCTTATTTAATTTATTTTTAAGGGTTTTACAACAAGTTTTTACCATCAAATCAAAATTTCGGGGGGGCTGCAGCCCCCCCTTATATACGCCCATGCCAGAAAGTATCTTCTATCAATGGATTTAGTGAATTAAACCACAGTTTTTTTAAAAGGAAGTGTGTCTATTTTATGATGACATAAGTAGAATTCAATTATCTTGAACCGTTTTTGAGCAATCCTTTCTGACTCAATAAAAAAGACGAGTACGTTAAAAACCAAAGCAGAAAATTGGACATAACTACTTTTCCCTTCGGAATCGAACCATACTTCAAATGAACTTTTTCTGTAGGAAATGATGTCCTGAAAAACTTCCTAGAGTTTAGCTACTTAGATCTGAATCCCTCTGTATTAATCTATACATATTTATATACAATTTACAACTACCGGTATTTTCGTGACTTATGGGGTCTGAAACTTGAACATTTCTCATCGAGACTTCCGGATTCGTTGCGTGTTCGTCATAAGCTGGTGTTCCCTTTGGGAGGGAGATAAAACGCAGAAGCATTTAAATCATTTGTAATAAAGTTGGTCTTAATTGTTAGTGTCTTGCTTTAAAATATTTTTATATTGGAAATATAAGTCTACTTGAGTTTAGTTACCTTGCTTAGCCACTGGAATAGACAATGAACCTGCTTAAAGTTGAGAAAACACACTGAAAAATATAAGAATGAGATCTCTCCGCGAGTAATTAAAATGTTAATTAATTAATTACTCCCTCCAATATCCATATTTTTTAAAGGAATACCAAGGTTGTGGGAGTTCCAATTCTAAAAGCTAGATCAATTTAGTCCTTGTACGTCGAGGAAATTATATAAAAATATTATAGCTGTTTTTTTTAACAAAGAATAGAATTCGGTTTAATAATCTACTAAAATGTTATTTAAGGAGTTAGCATCTTAAGGGGGCGAGGTTAGCTCAGTGGTAGAGCACTCGACTAATGAACTGGAGGACCAGGTTCAAAACCCGAGCGCGCACTAAAGATTTTTTCTTCTAGTGCTGCCGTTCGAGGGTTGGATTTGGGGTCCCAGATCGTCCTAGGCTCACCCAGCCTTTAATTAATTTAATTAATAATGGGTACCTTGGGTGCTGATGACTCTAGCAGTCGAAGCAGCCAAGGGGAAAATCAGGTGGCCGGAGCATAGTATTGACCACACTATCTCCCTTGTGTGCCGTATGGTCAATAATCAGATACCTCTACAGTATCTGCCCCTCTGGGCCCTTGTGTCCTGTTACGGGACTGATTTTTTTTTTATTTTTTTTTTTTTAGCATCTTAAGACAATGACTCAGTTGGATTTTCTATATTTTAATGTAAGAACATTGTTTATTTATTGTTTTGTAAGACAATCTTATGTTTATTTCGAGGACAGTCTCAAGTAACCACTATTCGTAGTTATTTTTCCTAAAGATGTTATAAGCTGATGTTTAGTTATGTATTCAAGTGATAATTATGGAATATAAATGCATTTTAAATAAATTACTGAAATATTTAGTTATTTGAAATAAAAGGGCAGCAATCCTTTTCTGCTTAGTAGTGTTTTTTTTTTTTTTTTTTTTTTTTTTTATGGCGCATCGACAAATCTTGGCCAACTTAAATATGGGATTAAAATTGTTTGTTTTGACCAAAACTAAAGGGACGACTGGCTATTACGCACAAATGAATTGCGTTGTAAAGACAAAGGGAACAAAATGGTTACTATAAACAAAATAGCCAATGGAATTCCTGATATGGATTGACCGATAGAAATGCGTTATCCATGATCGAGATCTCTGAACGAGACCCACCTCTTTAAACTGCATTGACGCTAATACGTACCCAAATTTTAATAAACCAAAGTTATGGAAAAAAGTTAAGTTATAAATATGTGGCATGGTGTCCTTAACCTCCGAGGTACAGATATTTTTTTCAATGTGTTTTTGTATTCTGAATCGAATGAGATCAACGAAATTCGATGGGATCAGATGTTCAAATGATATTGAATTTTTTCCGGTTTTTGGCTATTTGGCCCCACAGTGCGGCGTTAGTAGAGAATGGCTGATACGCAGTCGAGTTGATACTACTTCTTTTCTCCGGATACCTCTTTCATGCAGTAAATATACAATACATTAAACAATATTTAATTATTTGTTTAATAAATTAATAGCCAACTGATTTTTGGTCATAACTTCTCTTGAAAAATTCAAGAGTAATTGTTTCTCCTTGATTACAAATTCCATTAAATAGAAAACCATTAGCGATTAAAACCAAGGTTTCAAAGATTAATGAAAAAAAAAAAATGATTCCTACGAAATGAATCATCAAAAAGAAATTACTAGCGAAGGTTACGCTGAATCACTCAAAACAAGAAAATATCTTCCAACCAATTACCAGTTTCTCTCCCTCTTCTAGCGAAACAATTTGGCAATTACTTTGTACAAGGTGGGTGTGTTATGACTTCTTATCCTGGAAAAATTATTGATTCGTCCCTCCCTTCGCTTGGAGGAAACCCGATTATGATGCCGTCCTTGCACGTTTCAGGGCCCTTAGATAAGGGTGGTTCAAATTTGTGTATAATAATAATAATGTGTGTTTATACATTTGTCTGTTTACCCTCCCTGGATGTTTCCAGTTTGAGAAGTGTATGGGTTGTTCTGTATCTTCTGTTTTTAGTGTAATTGTATATAGCTGTAATGTTGTTAATGTATTTTGTTCGGAAAGTGGTGCTATTGGTGGGTTTTTGCTAGAACACTGCCATCAATCTTTGTAGTCGCCTCAATTTCATCAGATTGTATAATCCGTGGAGTCCATTTTTCCATATGTTTATGCCACTTGTAAATGAAAGTGTTCCGTTCTACGATTGAGAGTAAATTTATTAATTTTATCAGTTTAGCTTGTAATAGTTTAGTCAGTTTGTTGGAGCTCACACCCAAAGGGTGGAGTCATTATGTGATAGCGTTACAAAGAGAAATAAGCAGGAATGTCTGTGAATACATTATACATATGTATATATATATATATATATATATATATATATATATATATATTTGGGGGCGAGGTTAGCTCAGTGGTAGAGCACTCGACTAATGAACTGGAGGACCAGGTTCAAAACCCGAGCGCGCACTAAAGATTTTTTCTTCTAGTGCTGCCATTCGAGGGTTGGATTTGGGGTCCCAGATCGTCCCTAGGCTCACCCAGCCTTTAATTAATTTAATTAATAATGGGTACCTTGGGTGCTAATGACTCAAGCAGTCGAAGCAGCCAAGGGGAAAATCAGGCGGCCGCAGCATAGTGTTGACCACACTATCTCCCTAGTGTGCCGTATGGTCAAGAATCAGATACCTCTACAGTATCTGCCCCTCTGGGCCCTTGTGGCCTGTTACGGGACTGATTTTTTTTTTATATATATATATATATATATATTTATATATATATATGACAAAAATGAATTAGATACCGGAATGGGTTTTGAACACCGTAATCTTGTGGGTGGTAAAGAGATCCAAGTTATTTGCTTAACAGTTGCTGCCACCTTGCTTGCGTTCTCTTGAGTATTGTCACTTTTGTAATATTAAGTCCATAAGGAAATTAAGAGATTTGTCTGTGGATTCTCCAATTCATTTGCATATTAATCATAAACCGGATGATGTACCTATTATGTATCGTCGATAATAAACAGCTAAGGACCTGACGATTTGTCGCACGACATGTGCCCGGGACTTGTTGCACAGTTTTGTTTCCAAATCTCTGCTACATGTCGCAGAGGTTTTTGATGCAAGACACTCTTGCACATTGAATTACTGTGGTGCAGTGTACAAAGCACCTATGCAATCCTTTGAAGCGCATCTAGTCTATTGGTGGTGCATTTGTGGTTTGGTAAGATCACAGTCCACAAAACGGTCTCCTTTTCAAATAGTTCTATTAATTTTACCACGCCATGTCGAATAAAACACATATGATTTTAAAAACGTGTAACATAATGATAACACAATGCAGGTTAAAGAGTAGTAGTGGGTTGTATGTGTAAACGGTGTTTTGCGCATGCGCGTGTTCCGGGCATTCCGGACACAAATCGCGGGCACATGTTTTGTCGCACGGTCGCCTGGCACATTTTTGTCCCCGGCATGGTTTCCATTCTGCCATTCGTGCCCGGCACATGTCGTGCGACAGGGCAGATTTGTAGTAATGGAATCGGGGCTTTAATAACATTTTTTAATAATCCAATACAGTGTCAATTCCAAAATACTAAGTCCTTCATGTAAAAAAGATCCCATATTACATACTACATAGTAGTTAGATTATTTTAAGTGATGTGTGCAATATTTATCAAGTAATTGTTTTACGATTGGACAACAATTTTCTAATTAGGCAAATTATAAATATTATCTTAGGAGTTTTGAATTCGACGAAGTCACGATCTTCCCCTTAGGAGCAGGTTTCAACTGCGTCATAAGTATTCGACGAACCAGAAGCGAGGTTCGAGGTACAATGACCCCTCTAAGGACCGGTATCAGTGACGTCATTAGTGCAGCCTATATATGATTCTCTTCTTCCCTGTTCAGGACACAACACAGACATGAAGTTACTGGCTCTCTTGCTCCTCGCTGGTCTGGCGGCTGCGATGCCCGGAGGACAGTACACCACGAAGTACGACAATGTGGACTTGGACGACATACTTAACAACGACAGGCTTTACAGGAAGTACTTCGACTGCTTGATCAACAAAGGGAAGTGTACGCCGGACGGCAAGGAGCTCAAAGGTGAACTTATTTCAAATTTCTATATCTTGTTGGTATTTTTCAGGCTACAAAAAAGACCACCAACCTAAAAATTCTTACTTGCTTTATTACTCCCTGGCAGAGATCTTCCTATCATAACTTTGGTCTTCCTCTGACACGTGCACTGTCCTTAACCCTTGTTCTGGCAAGAGGTTTTGAATGTTTTTGCGGTTTACCAAACAAAATCACTGATACAACCTGTTGATAGTCTTCCAACAACCACAAAATGCTACCAACTGTTTAGCCGTATTTCCCTGTGTGATGGGAAAAGACAAAAATAGTTGTAGCCCCACCCCAATTTTTGAGAAATTGCTAAAGTCAAGGTGTCCTATTTGACACTTTGCCTGGTATCTTAGGGCATTCCCGTAACGTTTCTCCGTTATCATTAGAATAGAAACAGCAAGTATTTATTCTGATATTTTTTAAAAACTTTTAACGCCTTATTCAATGAAATCTTGAATAAAAGTGAGCTTTTTCGTCCCAAAAGCTCTATTACAAACAATAAAACATTTTTCTCATTTTACGTATCCTTCTTTATCGAGAAATTCATTTTACTGCTATTAGCAATCAAGAAAATTACAAGCAACAAAAAACTATGAAAAATGAACTTACCAACCTCATGCAATTTTTAAGCACATATTTCTCCAACTAGGACCGTTTTAGGGAATTTAGTAATTTTTCGAATTTTTTTTCCCCTCCACATACTACTGCTTCCCCGTTTTCGAGATATATTAAGAAAATATATGCAAAGCCTAAAACTGATCATCTCTTTTAATACATCTTGTCTTAATCCTTCTTTAACTCCTTTTAAAAATAAATAAATAAATAAAAATAAATGTTTCAACTAAATGCATCATTTCTAAGAACCCAAACCGAAAAAATGCACGTTGTATCGAAAACGGTTACAGATATCGCCTTAAAAATGGTTTCATTCGTTTCCCTACGTTTGGTTTTGTTGTTGATCATTGGACTCCCAGGTGCTAAGATAACCTTCGTTTGTTGTGATATTTCACTTTGTTACGCAAGAAGGAAGTTGTTACAATTAATTATGTAGTTGTTTTTTTTTTCCTATGGAATTCCCCAATTATTGCAATAAGGCAACATAAAACCGACTCCATTACTTCTGAGTTTGCTCATCAAGGCCACCTCTTCAATTCAATCATTTTTTTGTTTGTTATTTCATTGTTGCTTGTTGTTTGATCTGAGTATTTCTCAAGTTAAACCGGATATCTTTGTTCTTAATGGGTTCCCTATTCTGGGAATTCGGAGGTAATAAAATCTCTCAAATAAAAGACTTCTCAAAATCATCAATACATAATATTTCACCTAAATAACAGTTTATCTTGCCTGCAGAGTCAAAATGTTTTCTATTGATAACAAGCTCAACTAAACAGTCAGCTGGATGAAAGGACAGTCAGGACAATTTGGACAAGACAGCTGACATACGAGCAAAATACGTCTCAAATGACAATACCTATGTCTTGCAGTAAGCTTACACTGCAGATGTGAGGACCTTACTATGAAATAATTAAATAAAAAATTGGAACAATCGACGTGCGTACTCGCGTTTAGGTCTTAATACAGTTTTCACAACAACGGTAAAATATATCGCTATGAAAGTGGTTGCATCCAATTTACCGCTTCTGAATACTAAGGAAAAGTCCTATTCACAGGAACTCATCTCAGTGCGTTTCCGCTTTTATAAATATAGCCCGTTCAGTTAGATGGAATAGTTCTAATTCCGCATGCGCGAAATTCTGAGGGAAATATTCCCGACGGTTCCGCCATTTGCATTTCCATTACATTACCTTCCTTAGCTTCCTCAGAGCTAGGTCTGCGAATCCTCCGAGATTCTCAGACTAAGCCCTGACGAAGCTGGCAGTATGACTATCGAAACGTCTAAAATAATGACTTGGACCCTGGAAGTTTACGAGTTAAATCAATAAAAACTGATTATGTCTCGTTTAGGACCAGGAAAGGCTTTGAGAAGCCAGGCAAGGGAGATAGTGTTTAATATTTATTAGTAATTAGCCAAAGCTAAGGTTGAAAACAATTTAAGCTATAGCCTGTTCAAATAGACGGTTGAGTTAGAGGGAAAAGGGCGTGGCCTATATTCCTCTTGCATGAAATTGGCGGTAAAAATTCTCTCTGTTATAACCTTATCACTAGGAGGTTTAAAACGATTTTAGTCTTAGATTTGGCTAAGTATTGATAAATATTAGACACTATTTCCTTTGTCTGACCTCACAAAGCCTTCTTAAACGAGACAGAATCAGTTTTTGTAATGTTTCATGTATCGTGTTGTTCCTTGAAATGGGAGTTTGTAAATGGAGTAACCATCGGGAATATATCCCTTAAAAATTTCCCACGTGCGGAATTGAACTTTTCCGTCTATCTGAACAGGCTATATATTGTAGTTAGAAAGTTCGGTCGCTGGTTTTACATGAGTGTCTGCTATTTTCAAGTATGCCCTCTTGTCCAGGTAGCCAATACAAATAAATTATTTTATATTGTATTAATACTGTATTGCTGGTCAAATATTTGGAGGATCATGGTCCAAAATTTGGAGGATCATGGTCCAAAATTTGGAGGATCATGGTCCAAAATTTGGAGGATCATGGTCCAAAATTTGGAGGAGCAAGGTGAATGAAAGCAAAAGTTAGTTTATTACGTTCACACTCCGTCGTCAATCCTGTCCCCAAGTATCCTTTAATAACCAACCCCTTGTTCCCGTCAACACAGTCCGTTACCTTGGCTTTCATTTAGACTCTAGACTCACTTGGAAAGACCACATTTTCAGTCTAATGTGGTCTTTCCAAGTGAGTCTAGAGTCTAAATGAAAGCCAAGGTCAAGAACTCAACAGATGCTTTGGACAGCTTTACAGATTACTGAATAAAAACTCACCCCTCTCACTTGAAAACAAACTCATAATCTACAACACAATTATAAAACCCATTTGGACTTAAGGAATAGAACTATGGGGAACTTCAAAACCATCGAACATCAGACGCTTCCAAACATTCCAATCTAAAGTCCTCCGAACTATAGTCAATGCTCCTTTTTGCATAACCAATACCTCAACACTCCTCTAATACAAGACCTTATCTCCATCCGATTTGCAAATTTTCATCACAAATTATCCCTAAACCCTAATCCTGCAGTCCAGTCACCGTCCACTCCCAACCATCCCTATTCCCCACCACGACGGTTGAACAGGATGTGTCCCCGCGATCTGCTTTAAGCAATACAAGGGAATGATAACGGAGGTTATCTTCTCCCCACAAGCCCCTAGAGTGTCTACAGCTCTCTCGTTCCTTTTCCAGCTCCAGTTCTTCGTACTGCTGATGGTTGAGGAGTGAGGCACGGATGTCCGTAGTCATCTCGCTTACCCGAGGAGACAAGGGGCAGCTGGTGCAGACGCTCGTGATTATTATATGTTATGTAAGCACATTACAAAATTTAATTATTTTACAGAATGTAATGTCATTAAATGAATAAATAAATTAAAAAAAAAATACTGTATTGCAGTATTTGCATATTGGTCTGTCATAAGGTAAGAGAGAGTCAGTCGGGAATGGCCTATCCTCAGGCGGCAGAGGACTACTTCTCGTCTGTTACACCTCCTGCTTGAAGGCATTTCTCGAAATGTATCCTTAATCCTCCATTAATTTATTTTCTCTTTTGATAGCCAGGTTTGTTGTCATATTGTCTGTATTCTTTCTTTGGCTTTAGTCTGTAAGTCTCGGCCAAGTCGTCAATGTCCAGTTGTTTTATTCTTGCTGCATGTTTTGCTTGAATGACAACGTTAGTACAAGGCGCGATGTCTTGATATTTTGGTAGCTAATACAGAATGTATAAAATGGCTAGAAATATAGAATGTTTAAATGGCTAGAAATATTCTCTTGCTAGTAATGTTAATTTATAATTAGAATCCATAGTTTGAACTATACCTAAAGTATAAAGTGTAAACAGCTGATTGTAAAGGCTGAAGTAGATGCGAGCTTCCGCTGAGTGGAAGGCCTTGAAGGCGTAGAGAAACCTGCTTGTTGAGAACCTGTCTGACTGGTGGCTGCCATTAGCATCTGCAGCAGAGTCAAGGGCAAACCTGGTCGCTGTTTCAATACAAAGATAGTTTGTTGATCACAATTATATGTACAATAGGTAGTAGATTATGCACTTTCAGAAGGTTTGTAGCTGTTGAGGTTGCACACATTACAGAATGTTTAAAAAATTGATTCTAATCTTATTTATCAGGTTGATAATGTGCAAAAGCCCGGTGCCAACTAAAAACGGATTATTTAAATGTTGTGCATTTTTTAGGTTAACCACGTTTTTCGTTGAATAGAAAGCAATAACTGTTTAAGATATGTAATTCCCACGTAATTGCAGCGTCGTAAACTAGTCAAAATTTACTTATTTGGAAAACTGGCCAAATTGAAATTCCACAAATAATTGAGAGGGTATTATTAGGTTCTTGACAAGGTATTAAGGGGCTAAAACGTGGCCGAATACTATGATATAATTTTCATTGGCCAACTGCTTTTGGGAGTGGCCTGGAACTTTTTTTCAACGTTCGTTTTTTTGTTGTTTTTTTTTTTGGGGGGGGGGTTATTATATCCTTAACGAACTAAGATAGTTTTACTGAAAGTGGGGAATCTGCAGTTTAATAGAAATTTACAGAAATAAATGAAAATAACAAATAATTTGTGTTTGTAAATTTAAACTGCGTTTTAGCCCCCTTTCACTGGTTTTATAATTGACAAAAGCTATTTGTTCTTCAAGTAACGTTTGTCTATTTTACGACGCTGCTATTGGGAATGACATATCATAAACAGTTATTTAGTTACTGCTTTCTATTCAACGAAAAAATTGGTTAACCTAAAAAAACACAAAATTTAAATTTCCTCCTTCCCTGTTGGGAATTGACCCTCAGCCCAAAAGATCATTTGTATTCCATTTGGTGTCTTCTTTCCCCTGCTTAAATGTTCGTCACCACTTATGTTACACCCTGAATATACACACACACACATATATATATATATATATATATATATATATATATATATACATATATATATATATAAATAAATCTCACTATTTACTTAAATCTATCATTGCTTGCAGAGACCCTTCCTGATGCACTATCGACCCAATGCAGCAAGTGCTCGGCCAAGCAGAAGGACGGCACAGAGAAAGTACTGAAGTTCCTCCTGAAGAAGAAACCAACAGACTACGATCAGCTTGAGAAGCTCTATGACCCCACGGGAACCTACAGGAAACGATACCAGGCAGAAGCGAAGAAACATGGAATCGCTATTTGAATCATATGGAAAAAATAACCTGTGATTCCTTTTTCAAAACGATAATCAGAAAATATAACGTTACTTTTTATAAAAAAACAAACAAACAAACAAAAAAATGTATAATTTAAACGTTGTGATAAAGTGTAATTAATATTGTGATAATGTTAAATTAAATTAGTTTAATTATTCAAAGCGTTTTTATTTTATTGCATTCCACAAGTTATTCACTTCAATCTACAATGTAAACTTATGTATATATAAATATATATATATATATATATATATATATATATATATATATATATATATATATATATATAAAGAAAAAATCAGTCCCGTAACAGGCCACGAGGGCCCTGAGGGGCAGATACTATAGAGGTATCTGATTCATGACCATCCGGCGCACTAGGCAGATAGTGTGGTCAGTACTATGCTCCGGCCGCCTGATTTTCCCCTTGGCTGCTTCGACTGCTAGAGTCATTAGCACCCAAGGTACCCATTATTAAATTAATTAAAGGCTGGGTTGGCCTAGGGACGGTCAGGGAGGCCGAATTCAACCCATGAACGAAGACACTAGAAGAAAAAATCTTTAGTGCTTGCTCGGGATTTGAACTCAGGATCTCCAACTTATTGGTCCAGTGCTCTACCACTGAGCTAACCTCGCCCCTTATATATATATATATATATATATATATATATATATATATATATATATATATATATATATATATATATATATATATATATATTCTTTTTGATCTTAGGAGGCATGGGGTCGTTAAAGCAGTATTCCTTTTTTCATACTACTTTATTTAATAGGCCCGACATATTTGCCGTGCATATTTTTGCACCTCTTCAGGGGCACTTCTTGCTAGGAAGTCCTCTCGTTACCATAGCAAGAAGTGCCCCTGAAGAGGTGGGAAAATATGCACGAAACATGTTGGGCCTGGGGTCGTTAAAACAGGAAGACTGCTTTAACGACCCCATGCCTCCTAAGATCAAAAAGAATTTAGATATTTTGGGTCATCTACAAGAACAAATTATATATATATGTGTATATATATATATATATATATATATACATATATACATGTATACACTCAACAGCAAAAAAAACAAAACAAACGGAAACTCCAGTAGATCGTGTGGTTTTTTTTTTTATTTACAAGCATTTTTGACCGGGTTTGTCACGCTGGGTTACTTTATAACTCAAAAACACTTTCCTAGTACACTTTACCTAATCTTTTGTTCCACCCAGTGGAAGCGGGAGTTCCGCAGGGTAGTGTCTTAGGACCTGTCCTCTACACCATACACACAGCTGATATTCCTCTCCATCCTAATACTCTCCTAGCCACACACGCCGACGATAAAGCAGTTCTTTCTTCCCATCCCAATCCCGACGTTGCTTCAATGAATCTCGAGAACCATTTAACGGAAATTGAACAATGGTCCGAAATTTGGAGGATCAAAGTGAATGAAAGCAAGAGCCAGTTCGTAACATTCACACTCCGTCGTCAATCCTGCCCCCCCCCCAGTATCCTTTAATTACCAACTCCTGGTTCCCGTCAACATAGTCCGTTACCTTGGTTTTCATTTAGTCTCACTTGGAAAGGCCACATTAGACTGAAAAGACAAGGACTGAACAGACGCTTTGGACATATCTAAAGATTACTGAATAAAAACTCACCTCTCTCGAAAACAAACTCATAATCTACAACACAATTATAAAACCCATTTGGACTTAAGGAATAGAACTATGGGGAACTTCAAAACCATCGAACATCAGACGCTTCCAAACCTTCCAATCTAAAGTAATCCGAACAATAGTTAATGCTTTTTTGTACACAACCAATAAAAATCTTCATAAAGAACTTATAATTCCCATAATACAGGATCTTATCTCCATCGGATTTGCAAAATGTTATCACAAATTATCCCTAAACCCTAATCCTGCTGTCCAGTCACTGTCCACTCCCAACCATCCCTATTCCCCACCACGACGGTTGACTGGGATGTGGCCCCGCGATCTGCTTTAAGCAATACAAGGGAGTGATAACGGAGGTTATCTTCTCCCCACAAGCCCCTAGAGTGTCTGCAGCTCTCTCGTTCCTTTTCCAGCTCCAGTACTTCGTACTGCTGATGGTTGAGGAGTGGGGTACGGCTGTCCGCAGTCATCTCGCTTACCCGAGGAGACAAGGGGCAGCTGGTGTAGACGCTCGTGATTATTATATGTTATGTAAGCACATTACAAAATTTAATTATTTTACAGAATGTAATATCGTCAAATGAATAAATAAATTTAAAAAAAATACTGTATTGCATTATTTGCATATTGGTCTGTCATAAGGTAAGAGAGAGTCAGTCGGGAATGGCCTATCCTCAGGCGGCAGAGGACTACTTCTCGTCTGTTACACATCCTGCTTGAAGGCATTTCTCGAAATGTATCCTTAATCCTCCATTAATTTATTTTCTCCCCACAATCCCCTAGTCTGTCTGTATCCCTCTCGTCCCTTTTCCAGCTCCAGTACTTCCTACCGCTTCGTACGACTTCGTTCTGAGAAGACAAGGGGGCAGCTGGTTCAGATTCTCGTTATCTGTTAATGTAAGCACACAAATGTAATTATTTTATAGAATGTAATATCATTGAATGAATAAATAAATAAATAAATTATAATAATAATTAGATGTCTTAGGTTTTTAAAGCAAAGTTTTATTATTAAGGGATTATTTCAGTGGATTTAGTCTGTTCCACCTCTGCTCTAGCTAGATTACTCACAAAATTCTGTTCAGCAATCTCCATCTTTGCAACTGGCAGATTTTAAGGGATGGATGCGGAAAGATTGCAGGCACATTTGCACTGGTGTCAACAAACAAAACTGTTTGAATTTGTCTTTCATTTGATGTCATTTATCGTTGTGGACTTAATGTAATAAATATCATGAAGCATATAAACCCTAGTGTATTATTTATCACCCCTAGTGGATTCGATTCCCACCAGAGTTCCAAAAATATTCCTCGTGTATGAGTGGATGTTCACGTCCATATAAAATGGACACAATTATTGGACGGGTTGTCCATAGGTTACCTGCATTTTCTAGCCAGAATAAGGTTGATGCCTTTTCTTTAATCAATAAAAAATTGCCACTCCTTAAAACTCACGGCCATTGGGCCATAAAAATGAATACAAAGATAATTAAAATTTAAATATGTAATGAAAATAAAGAAAATACAATCGATCATTGTTCCAAACGCTGATGAAGATAAATTTGAAAGGATGTGTAGGGAAATATTCCCGAAGGTTACACCATTTCAAGGAACAATACGATGCATGAAACACTACGAAAACAGATTACGTGTATGTCTCGTTTAAGACTAGGTAAGACTTTGAGAAGTCACACAAAGGAAATAGTGTCTAATATTTATCAATACCTAGCCAAAGCTAAGGCTGAAAACGTTTTAAACTTCCTAGAGATACGTTGATAATTAATAATATAAACAGAGAGAATTTTTACCGCCAATTTTTCGCACCGGGAATATAAGCCACGCCCTTTCCCCTTCAAATAAACCTTCTATTTGTTAACATTATGGTTATAATTGTATCCAGCCTTTGCTATGGCTAAGTATTTACAAACATTGAACAATATCTCTCTTGTCTGACCTCACAAAGCCTGCCCTGCTCCTAAACGAGACATAATCAGTTTTTATCCAGTTTTTCGAAGTGTGTTGTTCACTGAAATGGTAAAGCGAATGGCGGAACTGTTAGGACTACTTCCCTCAGAATTTCACGCATGCGGGATTTGAATTTTTTCATCTAACTGAACGAAACATAGCATAAATAGCAAACCCGCGACAGCTTATTGAAAATAGACCATTTTCAACGAACTGTATGATAGGGAGAAAATCAATAAATAAGTTTTCAAGCCATAGTTGTTTTTTTTTTAAAGAACTTTTTTTACTGTAGGGGCAAAATGTACAAGAAAAATACCAAATATATTTTTCCAAAGAACAACCATACGCTTTGCGTCTACTGAAGATCGTTATCTTCAACCAGCCATAATGATATGCACTGACGCAGTTTGAAATGACTGGTTGCATATTTAGTAATGACCGGTCTGACGTCAGTTCGAACTAATCGATTTGGCACATTAATTCTTTCTCAGAAGGCAGCTTACTCTTTTGTATAATTACATGAGCCACAGATGCAAATCCGTTGTAATTGCATTTTTCCCCTTTGTTTTCTAGATAATTTTCTAACTTCCCCTACAAAAAACATGCTAAACACACTGTATGTTATATAAAAACAGACTGTACCAGCAGAAACTGTTTAAGCTAAGCGAATTCCTCAGAATAGTCAGAAATATTTATTATTTATTTATTTTAACTTTAACGTCCATTATTATTAACTGAGAATTTTGGGAAGGGTTCTCTATAGGTTACCACCCTTTTCTAGCCAGGATAGGGCTAATGCCTTTCCTTTAAATATTTATTAATTATATACATCTTCTGCGCACCGATGTGGATGAGCAGTAAACGTAATTTATATGTTTATTGTGGTGATAAGCCAGACGTATATTAGGGATTATACTTGATTTTACTATTTTTGTTTAAACAGCTGGCACAATTAATATAAACCCATTACAAAGGGCTCTAGCCATTGGAAATAATATTCTTTAAACATTTTTTCAAATGATCATGTACCTTTCTACTAAGCAGTGACACCTTTCCATAGGAAGGTTATGTGTATGCCTTTATATATTTGTCTTTTAAAAATATTCCGATATTGATGATGATTTTGATGTTTCAGTTTCTTGCGAATTTTGGTTCGCGAATCCCGCTTTAGATTGATATTTTTTTGCAGGTGTTTAATGGTTGCACGAAAAATAAAAAAAAGTATTTTTTTAAAATGTTTATTATAGAAAGAAGAAAATATTTTTATTCGACTCAAAATGTCAATGTGCGAACAAAGCTAAATATTTCTTATACTCTAGAAGCTATGAATAGGTAATCAAATGGAAAAAAAATAACAAAACAATCTTTAGTAGCAGAAAACATATATCATTATTTATGAAAAAAAATGATAATAATAAATAACGTAAAAAAAAGGATAAGGAAGATTTTGTAAAAAGTTGGAACTTAGTTTTAAGTTTTACTTATTTCATAATGTTATCAATGTGTGTACTGTCCTGTTTTAGCGAATCGTGTAAGTCGATGTCTTCTCTTTCTCTGCTTATAAATTTGTCTCTTCGCTCTATAACTGGCTCAAAAATAAACTGTTTTTAATAAAGGTTAATAAGGGGATATGTTACAAAGAAAGGGCGAGAGTGTTTCTGCAATAATCGAGTAATAGTGTATTTGTACTTACAAATGCAGTTGTGACTGCTCACTCCGAACGTTGTTCACTGGTATTTTCTGTAACGCTCAACCACAGAGAAGTTTGAGTGATGTCACGTTCGCCGTACTTCACCGCTCTCCCGACTCGTAATAATATCTATTCTCACTTCCTTGCCAAGCAAACTTAAATGAAGAAAAAGATTACTTCACTCACTACGAGTCTATATTAATTTTTATATCTGTTTGCTGGATATTTCAACCAAGGCTATCCCTCTAGCAACCAATCTTTTCCAGTCTATTACAGCAGTGCTAAGCACCAATCATGGCACCCCTTTAAATAATATATATATATATATATATCATAGAATTGTGATACTTATGCCCCTAAATTACCATTGCGTAAAACCATCCCAAAGTTTTCAAAATTAGTTTATAACAAGTGGATGTGAAATACACCTGTCGGAAATGATTCTGTAACTGATGCACGAAAAATAAAAAAAAGTATTTTTTTAAAATGTTTATTATAGAAAGAAGAAAACATTTTTATTCGACTCTCAATGTCAATGTGCGAACAAAGCTAAATATTTCTTATACTCTAGAAGCTATGAATAGGTAATCAAATGGAAAAAAAAAAATCTTTAGTAGCAGAAAACATATATCATTATTTATGAAAAAAAATGATAATAATAAATAAAGCCAAAAAAAAGTATAAGGAAGATTTTGTAAAAAGTTTGAACTTATTTTTAAGTTTTACATATTTCATAATGTTATGAATGTGTGTACTGTCCTGTTTTAGCGAATCGTGTAAGTCGATGTCTTCTCTTTCTCTGCATTCTGTAAGTTACAGACTCTAAGTATGTGTTTGATTGTTAGTAGAACATCGCAACGTGTACAATTCGGTTTTTCCTGTTTTAGCGAATCGTGTAAGTCGATGTCTTCGCTTTCTCTGCATTCTGTAAGTTACAGACTCTAAGTATGTGTTTGATTGTTAGTAGAACATCGCAACGTGTACAATTCGGTTTTTCCTGTTTTAGCGAATCGTGTAAGTCGATGTCTTCGCTTTCTCTGCATTCTGTAAGTTACAGACTCTAAGTATGTGTTTGATTGTTAGTAGAACATCGCAACGTGTACAATTCGGTTTTTCCTGTTTTGTCATCAAGTAGGAATAAGTCACGCGGGTATGTCCAATTCGTAGTCTAGTAAGCACGACTTCTTCTCGCCTAACATTCCGAATACTGGAACTATAGGGTTCTATAATGTGTATGTCCAGTCAGTTTGCCACTTGTTCATTATGTGTTAACATTGTTAAGTCTTGTCTAGTCATCTGCTTAATGTCTTCAGTTGTTCTTCTTGTTGTTAGTTTTGCTCCATTGTCAACGTCCGTACTTAATGATATGTCCAGGTATCCATACAAAAGTTACATACATGTTTCTGTACTGTGGATTATAAAATTGTGATAGTATTTGTGTAATAATTGGATGCGTAGGTACTGTACATGTCAGAAGGGAGCCTTGTTATAAGTGGTTCACAAGTAATAATAACGCGGAACGTAATAGCATTTTGAAAATATATTTGCATACTCACAATACTTTTCTCTTTCCAAAATATAAAAAAATATTTGAGAACAGGTTTCTTGGCATTTTACGCACTGCGGAAATACTGCGGAGAGTAACTAACCTACATGGTGCTAATTCGGCATAATGAGTGGAATTATTTCAC
This sequence comes from Gonocerus acuteangulatus, assembly GCA_946811695.1. NCBI lineage: Eukaryota > Metazoa > Arthropoda > Insecta > Hemiptera > Coreidae > Gonocerus > Gonocerus acuteangulatus. The sequence continues at coordinate 40,441,854 of OX328130.1, read as the reverse complement.
GATAAAGAAGGCTGCGGGGCCATGATCCTAATCTTCCAAGTACATCTACATCCGGCCATGGGAATAACCATCTTTCCATAGATATGATGAATGACGTCATAAAAGCCATGTGGTCAATATAAGTGCGTTTACTCCTTCCCACCATTGGAGAAATTCCGCTTGTCCTCATTACGAAATCCGGAAGTGCCGACTAGAAACTTTGACGCTTGAGAACACAAGGATCACGATAATAACGGTCGCAAGGTCTCTCTGTGGTCTAGTGGCTAACGCCTTAGATTCTCATGCGGGAGATGGTGGGTTCGAGTCTGTGAGATGGGAGGTTGTTTGTTTTCTGTCTATTAATGATAATATGGATAATAATAATAATGACAATTATTTAATCTATATATATATATATATATATATATATATATATATATATATATATATATATATATATATATATATATAAATCACCTGTCTGTCTGTTTGTGTGTTTGTTCCTTATACAAATCCACACCGTTTGACCGATTTTGACCAAACTCGGCACACAGGTAGGTCTTGATACAGGGAGTGTTATAAGCTACGTCAAACATTTCTACCAGCTGTCTGTATGTATGTTTGTTCCCTATACAAATCCACACGATTTCGACGTAACTTGGTACACAGGTAGATCTTGAAACGAGGAGTGTTATAGGCTAAGTCAATATTGTCTACCATCAACCGTCATATTGTCTACCGTCATATTGTCATTCTTATAAACCTTACAAATTCATATCATTATTCATGCTCGCTAACATCATGAATAAAGCAGGCTACACAAGGTCAGGCAGGCCAGTCAGCTAGTCCTGAACAGTCCGCCTGAAAGCCGGTCGCCTGAACGTGTATATATATTCTCACCTGAAAAGTCTTAACTGACAGACCAGCCGGAATATATACACTTTCAGGCGGTCGTCTTTCCGGCGGCCTGACCGTGTGTAGCCTGCTTAACCGCGACGAATGTTGCTTTATTTATCCTTTTCTACCGTGAGCTCTTCAGAATTTCTTATAGACAATAACCAGAGAATTAATTTTTTCACGCTAAACATGTCATCTGGACCACTGTGCGGCGGCAGGAATTTTCTCATTTCACGGCTCGCTGAGAAAATTCCTCGCTGCACCAAGGATGTCGGCGCTGATGGCACATAAGTCGGTGCGCCGTAAAAAAAAAAGAATAAAGGTGACAAAATATATAAATTTGTCTCTTCGCTCTATACCTGGCTCAAAAATAAACTGCTTTTAATAAAGGATAATAAAGGGATATGTTACAAAGAAAGGGCGAGAGTGTTTCTGCAATAATCGAGTAATAGTGTATTTGTACTTACAAATGCAGTTGCGACTGCTCACTCCGAATAATAACGTCGTTCACTGGTATTTTCTGTAACGCTCAACCACAGAGAAGTTTGAGTGATGTCACGTTCGCAGTACTTCACCGCTCTCCCAACTCGTAATAATATCCATTTTCACTTCCTTGCCAAGCAAACTTAAATGAAGAAAAAGATTACTTCACTCACTACGAGTCTATATTAATTTTTATAGCTGTTTGCTGGAAATTTCAACCAAGGCTATCCCTCTAGCAACCAATCTTTTGCAGTCTATTACAGCAGCGCTAGGCACCAATCATGGCACCCCTTTATATCATATATATATATATGATATATATATATATATATCATATATATTATGATATATATATATATATATATATATATCATAGATTTGTGATACTTATGCCCCTAAATTACCATTGCGTAAAACCATTCCAAAGTTTTCAAAATTAGTTTATAACAAGTGGATGTGAAATACACCAGTCGGAGGTGATTCTATAACTGATGCAATCCTTAAAATCCCAAAATATAACCCTTAAAATGTTTCCCCATATTTTATTCGAGCAATGTATCAATTGAAGTAAATTAAATAAACGACCTAAAATAAATTATTTAAACTTCCATTTTCGAAGTATGTTTTTATAAATTTGTTTATATGTTAATTAAAGTGTTCGCTATGTATTGAAAGAAGATAGGACCCTTCAAGCGGTACTCTTTTTCCAGATATTGAGCCTCAAAGATCCACTTTTTAACATGGGAAACAGAGGCAGGGCGTATCCATGTTTACTTAGTAAAAAAGCGAGTTGGCATTTTTCTGGAAAACCTGTATATGATACATAATAGCCAAGCTAGGGGTCTCCCGTGGTCGAGTGGCTAGCGCCTTAGATTCATAAGCGGGAGAAAGTGGGTTCGATCCCCACCGGCGGCAGGAATTTTCTCATCCCATGGCCCGTTGGGAAAATTCCTTGCTGCACTCTGGATGTCGGCGCTAATGACCTAGATGTTGAAGCGCCGTAAAAAACAGAACAAAAAAATAGCCAAGCTAATCTTGCTGACAGAAGTTTTATTTTCTTACTTAATTTTAGGTGGGGTCTCCCGTGGTCTAGTGGCTAGCGCGCTAGATTCATAAGCGGGAGATGAGCGGCGCCAGAAATTTTCTCATCTCAGGGCTCGCTGAGAAAATTCCTGGCTGCACCCTGGACGTTGGCGCTAATGGCCACGATTTGTCGATGCGCCGTAAAAAAGAAAAAACTTAATTTTAGGAGTTCCTAAATAACTTTTAAATAGAAGTTTTTTTTTTAGCATTTATTTTTTAAATTATAAAATTAAAGTTTTTTTTAACAGTTAAATTTTAACTTTTTCGATAAAAAAAATAACTCTTTCGATCCCTGCTATAAACAGAAAACCGTAAAAGCTCCCCTATGGAGGGAGGAGGGAAACGCACTATAAGTTTTCCCATTTAATGAATTTAAATATCATTGAAACTTGGAAAAACAGAGCAGTAACCGTGTAGAAAAATCAAACGATTTCAAGAATACTGAACAATCTCATTAAAATCAATTCTATAAAAAACAATATGCAATTATATTGAATATGTTAATAAGATCGTGAAGGCTTATCTGACATCCTAATTAAACCACCGAACAATTATCCAAGGCAATCTACCGGGGAGGTTGAAGGCTATAAAACATGATCATTGTTCAATTCGGGCATGATTCGACAGAGATCTGTTGCAACATGAAGTTCATATTAGCCCTGTGCATGTTGGCTGGTTTGGCCGCATCCAAGCCTCAGGATACCTACACGACCAAGTACGACAACATAGACTTAGATGATATTCTAAACAACGAAAGGTTGTACACTGTATACTTCAACTGCCTCATAAACAACGGAAAGTGTACGGAAGACGGAAAAATTCTCAAAGGTAAATTATATAATTTTTTTTTTTAATTTAGAATTTCGGTTCCAGTAGGGGTCCTATTACCTCTTTCTGAAGGAATGTAGCTAATGAGGTTGCACGCATGAAAGAATTTTTAAAAAATCTTCATGTCTGTATATATATATATATATATATATATATATATATGTGTGTGTGTGTGTGTATTAGAAGCGTTACTGTATGCTTCTGAACAGCCATAAGCGACATTCTGCGTCGTTATGGTTGTTCCATCTGTACGTTTTTACCTTTTTATTATTTATTATGATCAATATACATAAATGTGAAGTTTTTGTGTGTTCATTGAGTAGTGAATTACCTTGCACACAAAACAGTCCGGACGAAAATTGATCAATAAAATAATAATTCATTTTTTTATAAGTCTATTCATTTTTTTTTAATAAAATAAATTAATCATTTATTTATTGTTATTATCGTTACTAGGCGATAAAACAGTCAAATCATTAGTTTTAAAAACATAATCACTAAAAAAGAAAAATCAATCAGGATAAATTTAGAGATTGTCTAGAGTATCTGTACGTACTGTTTATGTTATGAGTTTCTTTTATATTTAGTCATGTGTTCATCAGTGGGTTTGTGTAGTATTTGAATGTATACATCTTACTGGTATATATTACTTATTTTCTGAGGAAATGATGAATAATTATTCGTTATTGTATCTTCGTCATATTCTCTCAAATAAGTTTTCGTTTTTCAAATAAGTGTAAATGTTGTCAATATATTGGCTGCCATGGTTGAGTAGGTCAGTCATGTTGTCCGGTAAGTCATAGTTCTGTCTCCGTAAACATTCAATATGTTTTTTATTGTCAGTGGAGTTTTACATACTTCACATGTCGGACTGTCCTGTTTCGTCATGAGGTGTAAGTATGAATTAATCAGGAATGCCGTGTACACTTGCTTATGTGGAATGTGCTTAGCTATGCAGCTCCTATGTGACGGACTTCTTAAAGCAGTTCAGGGTCCTAGATTGTACGGACTCGTGCTATTGGTGCAGCCAATCAAATGTTCTTACTTACGAGTGTCCATAATTTACCCCATCTGTAAACATATTCTCTGTCGAAATTCGAAGGATTTTTATTTTATTTTAATTTTGATGCCTTTCCGGATGATTATTTCATATGTTTTGGATTGTTTTTTAACTAACTGTCTTTCTTCTTTCTCCAGAGTCCGTTCCAGATGCGCTACAAAACGACTGCATGAAATGCAGCAAGAAACAGAAAGAAGGCACTGAGAAGGTCCTAAGATTCGTCATAGAGAAAAGACCCGATGACTTCCATAAGCTCCAGGAAATCTATGATCCCCAGGGAGTGTACAAGAAGAAGTACGACGAACAAGCAAAGAAAAGTGGAGTCAATATAAATAATTAGATTTTTTTTTTCACATAAAATGTAAATTAAAACGAAAGCCTGGCCAATTGAACACTTCTCTCGACTAGATGTGATTTTAACCAGGCTTCGAATTGGACACACCCTACTTACCCATTTGCACTTAGTAGAAAGAAAGGACAGACCAAGTTGTAAATGCTGCAATAAGACTGTTAAACACATACTTACAAACTGCAGGCAACTCATTAACTTAAATATGCCTCACGAGTTACAGGACTTACTGCTTGAATGTAGCCCACACATCAATACCTACTGAAATATTTGAAAATCGCAACCCAACTGTAAATAATTCATTTAACTTTCACAGCCACTATTTAGAATTCATATTTTTAATTTAATTATTATTTCAGTTTTAGTATTTATTTTTCACTTTAACTCCTTCTTCAGGTATTTGTTGAGCTTTAAGTTGTTAATTTATTTATTTGCCTTTTTTTGACTTAACAAGCAGTTTAAAAATGATTTTGTCGCCAATGTTGCGGACCACAACGATCAAATAAAAAAAATAGGAAAGAATATTTGAAATATTATAAATAGATATTTACTTAATAAAAATGTTTACATAGTTTTTAATAAATATACATTATAGATTAATATATATTTATGTAAATTTTAAAGTTGTATTTCATGAATATGTATATATTTACATAATAAATACTTAAGTAACGATGAATTAATCCGATGATGGTGTCAACAATTTGGGAACACATTGGTCTCAAAAATATGCGCACAAAAATAAATGTGTTTGTCTTTTTTATCTCTTTTTGTAAAATGCTTATTAGATTTACCCTATCATGAGAACAAGTAAACATAATAAAAAAAAATAACAAAAGATTAAGCAACAACTACACGAGAGGTGGAATAATAAAGCAAATTACTATTATTAATAAGACTAATTTGTATAAAGTAATTAAGAAAAATATATAAAAACATTCATTAAAAAGCGAAAAAAATAAATAAATAGACAATTAAAATACAAAGTTTATACCCTCGGAAGAATCTCTAATTAATCATCTATTAATTTTTGCTTTATAACTATAATTTTTTTTGGGGGGGGAGGAAATACAATTTATTCCAATTGAACCAAACTTAAACGCCAGAGGAGAGAAGCCTTTTGCCCTAGGTAAATAAATAAGGTTACCTCAGCTCAAGAAGTCCTGTCAGGAATTTTGCCATATAAGTGTTTGTCAAATCCTCAGGGCATAAGAGCTAAAAGAATGTGCAGGAAATCCAGCAAGGTAAAAAAAAAAGAAGGAAAATATCAATTGTTTAATAAACCAAGTGTACTAGATACTATACACTAGAGCTCACCACCTCTTTCCGCCCGAACTTAACATGGGATGAATTCATCAACCGTGAGGGCCAAGTAAATCCTTTTATAAATATGGTAAGGAGTTAATCATAGGATCCAATATTGGAGAATGATGGAGGTTTAGTTTATTTAAGCCTTGTGATGGATGGCAAGAGTAATAGTGTTAGGAGATTTGGATTCCAATACCGCATGATGGTTATGGAGCACGATGTGCGATCATGAAATGAGGGCTCTACTATTTATAGTGTAGAGAGTCTCAAGGCTGGCTCATGCACGGTAGGGAATATCTTAAGATTTGGACTGCGCAGTCCAAAGAGACATTCGAAAAAAAATTTATAAATTTGACGTTTTGGCTTGCTCTTTAGCAGCATCCTCCTGCTAACAAAGAATATTAACGAAGAGAATAACGAAAACAGTATTTATTTTAACGTCCACTTACACATAACATATATTCTTGGGACGGGTTTTCACCGTCCAATAAACAATATATCGATGGTCAAAGGGAATAACTTTTGAACTCTCAACTTTTAGGGCAAATCTTTTACCGAGAATTAACAGACAAAATACGCAATTTTACCGGATGCCAAGAAACCCACAAGTCGGAATCTATCAAGAATCTTCTTTACATTTTTCCACTTTAATAATTGTCCACTTAGCTCATATTGCCCATTTTCCTTCCGCTTACGAAATTACCAGGCTGCCAAGACGTCCTTATTACACGTTTTTCAGAAATTCTGACGGGTTTTCTTAGCCGAAACCCAACTATTGTAAGTATTCTTGTTTTGACTTCAGGGCAATCTGAATTAAATCATTTACAATTTTTTTATTTTTATTTTTTATTAATTTTTTTATTTGAAATCTGTACAAATCATTATAAGTACAATAATCAAGTTAGTTGATACAGATATATGCTATTTATAAATTGAACAAAACGGTAATAATAAAATAAAATAAAAAAAAACAAAAACATACAAAATTTCGACGAAGCCAACCATTGTTGGCACTTCCGGGACTGTCTAAATATATATTACAATTATTATGATAAGGTCAGGTGAGTAAAATGTCTCGGGGCCACTGTCTCTTAAGCCGCCTTGGAGGATTGTCCGGGTGGGATTGGGATGATAAGGATAGACCTTCGGGATTGGGGTGGTGGGACAGTTTTGAGTGGAATATTTGGAAACGGGGTTTAGCAAGGTCAAGGACAAATGGGATGTTAAGGTTATTGTGCAGCGTTTTGTTGGATACATAAAAAAGGGGCGTTAACAATTTTTCGGAGAACTTTGGGCTGGAATGCCTGTATTCTGTTGATGTTGGATGGTTTTGCGGATCCCCAGAGTTCAAGTCCGTATGTCCTCATGGGTCGAATGATTGTTTTGTATATCGTTAGTTTGTTCTCTACCGATAATTTAGATGAAGGTCCAAGAAGTCGTCTAAGTAGTCCGTATCTTCTGTTCCTGTCTTTTCATTCTCGTGTGAGTCGGCTGTCAAGGTATAATCATAGATATCGAACCTCGTTTGATTCTGGTAGTGGAGTGTCTTTGAAGGGCATGATCTCCGGCTGAGAGTGAATGTCACCTGTTTACATTTTTCTGCGTTGATCTGTATTCTCCACCTTTCACTCCAACGTTGTACGTCGGAAAGATGTTTGTGCAGGTGATGGGATGCTACTGAAGGATCAGGGGAAGTTGACAGGATGGCTGTGTCATCAGCATATGTGGTTAGTAGGGTTTGGGGGTGAGTGGGAATATCCGCCATTTACAAATGAGCCTTGAAGATTGAAGGCCGCCACTGCAAATAGCTTATTGTTCTAAAATATAAATTTTAATTGGACTAATGATTTTCCATGTTAATCTTTCGATAAAAGTTCAGCGTTATTTTTTTCTGAGTGATTTATCTTTTCACGAATAGATAACAATCCTCTTCGCTCTACAGGATTTTCCGGGGAAGCATCCAAGGCGATATGGTGGGAAACTCACAGCCTATAAAGCACGATCATATTTTGCTTACGATATGAGTCGATGGACACTTGTGTAAACATGAAGATCGCATTAGCACTCTGCCTGCTGGCTGGTTTGGCCGCATCCAAGCCTCAGGATACCTACACCACCAAGTATGACAACATTAACATCGATGAGATTCTCAACAACGAAAGGCTTTACAAGATGTATCTAAACTGTCTCATAAATAAGGGGAAGTGCAGCGAAGAAGGAAAAGTACTCAAAGGTATTTATAAAGGATATTATGTAAAACTAGCCGTTACCCGTGGCGTGCCATGCTACGCCTACTTTCTGCGTATAGAAAAGCCTAAATAAATTAGACACCAAATAAGTATTATTAAAATCTAATAACACGAATCTGTAACTGTTATGAACCCGTGCCCGCCCAACTGTGAGTCCTAGACGACTTTGACCTAACCTATAACACCCCCTGTATCAAGACATACATGTATACCAAGTTTAGTAAAAATGGGTCTAACGGTGTGGATTTGTATAAGGGACAAACATACAGACAGACAGCTGGTAGATTTTTTCGACCTAGCCTACGGCACTCCCCAGATTAAGATCTACCTGTGTACCGAGTTTAGTCAAAATCGGACGAACGGTGTGGATTTGTATAAGGGACACACATACAGACAGACAGCTGGTAGACGTTTTTGACTTAGCCTACGACACTCCCCAGATTAAGATCTACATGTGTACCGAGTTTAGTCGAAATCGGACGAACAGTGTGGATTTGTATTAGGGACAAACATACAGACAGACAGCTGGTAGATTTTTTTGACCTAGCCTAGGAGATTTCTCGTATCAAGACCTACCATTATTCCAAGTTTAGTCAAAATCGGTCAAACGGTGTAGATTTGTATAAGGAACAAACAAACAGAAAAACAGACAGACACGTGATTTTTATATATATAGATTATTTTAAAATTGAGGCCTTGTGGCTGTGAGAATTACGCGCCTAAGGTTCGATGTTCGAATCCCAGTAGGAGTGGTGGCTTCAATTACAGAAACTACGACAATTTAGCGTTTTCGTTTTTATCCCCAGTGTCATTTGGAAAACTTGGAATAGGAAAATTAATATTTCGTTTTGAATTTTCATGAAATGTTTTAATGTACGCGCCACATTGCACAGAAAATTAATACAAACACGCTTCTCATTTACTTATCTTGATTAATTGGGAACAAAAAACAAATAAGTGCCCAAAAACAGCGGCCAACAGTGACAAAACCCCGTTCAAAAAAAAAACGATTTATCTATTAAATTTTAACGTCCATTATTATTAACTAAGAATTTTAGGACGGGCTATCCACCCTTTTCTAGCCAGGATAGGGCTGATGCCTTTTATTCATTCCAAGTCACCATCCCATAGTGGGAATCGAACCCACGGCCTTTGGCACAGAGTGTTAAGTGCTCACGCCTTAACACTTACGGCCACCGGGCCTCCAAAATTAATTATAGACTCATCAAAAGCCTCCCTCCACGGAAATCTTTAGTAAAAAGCGAAAGATTTATGCGTTTTGAAGGGAGACCAGAGTTAACAGGAAACCGACACTTTCGGTTCTAGTATCCGATTTATCTGAATGAGATCGCTCAGTAAAAATTAAAAAAAAAAAAAAAAAAAAAACAATTTTTTTAGCAAATGTGCTAAGCTTTCGAATATATGCCTTACATTTACCATTCAATCGGCTTCGATATATTCAGAAAAAGATTCGAAAATCTCAAGAAAGGTCTAGTTTTTTTTTCAATAAATCAAGAAAATGGTTAGAGATATGGCCTTCGAACTGGTTTCATTTGATTTCCCACGTCGAAAAAAAAAAAAAACGTATATAACGTGTATGCCTATAAAGGAAAGTCCGTAAAATCGACAATTGTTTTCGCCCGGTAATAGGCTTTGGCTGTTTAACGAACTAGCCAATATATATGAGACAAAGTATTTTTGTTAAAAATTTCATCGAAATTGAAAGATTTTTCTGCCTAAAACTGCACAAACTGCACTTACTCCCTGTGAAAAAACCCCTACCGGAGAAAGGTATGAAACGCGCTAACCCCTACCGGAGAAAGGTATGAAACGCGCTAAAAAAGAAACATTAAGATATTCCCGAAATAGGATTATTGAAATAATTTAATGAAACCTTAGACATTTATTTATTAATTAAGAGTTTAGCTACTTTTGACGATTTACTTTATACCGGATATTACGAAAGTCCGACTTACAGGAACTGCATCATCTTAGCGCGGTTCCGTTCTCTTCCCTAGTGTCATTTGGAAAGGTTGAAATAGAAGCAGTTATAATTTTGGTTAGACTTTCATGAAATAATTTATGTCCGCAAATAGGTCACGGTTGCAAGGGTACATACCTCATACCTGCCATAGAATTAGAACAGGTCAATGTTCAATACATTAAAAAAAAAAACATTAAAAAGTGAGATAAATAGGAAAAAAAAACGTCCTGAACTTTACAAAAATACCAAGAAATAAAAGCAGACAAATAGAACCGTTCCAATAAGATAAATCAACTACTTCAAAGTTTTAAGGACTTATTTTTCAAAATGTGACAGTCCCATTGAAAATTCACTCAGGACATTTTTTGTACGGAATTTAGTAAGTTTTCGAATGGTTACCTGTAGCTTACGAAGATTTCCAATCGTTTTCGAGATATTAAAGAAAAAAAACGAAGTTCCCAAAACTTTTCATATCTATTAATAAAATCTTTTATTCTAATCCTTCCTTAACTCCAAACATAACCAAAATTTAAAATATTTGTTTATATGAATTGTAAACAAGCAGAAAATATTTAAACTTAATTCCATCATTCTAAGTAACCTAACTAAAAACTTTATTCAAGAACTACTTTTCCACTTTTCTCGAAAACTGTTAAAGCTATTGTTAATTCCTAAATAAATGTGTCTTAGAAGGTTTTCTCCCCCAGATAGACATAAACCAGGAAATTTTCTAAATTATATAATAAGTTATTTAGCACTAGAACTGCAAGGTTATATGATTACATAATTATTGTAATACTGAACCAAAGTATAACAACTAAAATGACTTTTACTGAGATGATAGTGTTCAATCATGATAAAATGTTATTTGATGTACCCATCAATTTCAAAACTCGTCCATTTTCTGCCTGTTTACATTTTTTTCCAATAGTACTTAATCAACACCAAACGTAATCGAAATTTTTATGCCTTAGTATGAATGCACCATTTGCCAAAAAGGTCACTTTCGCTGTTTTCTTTACAAAGGTTTTAACGTATAAAAATGCTGACAAAAAGTGTACCCGGAAGCCAATAAATGCGAGACCGTTCAATCAACTAATTTTGTTTGTTTCGCCCAATTTTTGCTAAAGAAACAATCATTTTTTCTTATTTATCAATTGGCATCATTTATCAACATTTTAACGCATAAAACATTTTTTAAAAAACAGCGAAAACGACCATTTGGCTACTGGTGCATTTTGGCAGGCAAATTGTGCAGGTTGCCAGCATAAATGGAGTCAATATTTTAGCACATATTTTTAACCTAAGTTATAGATGATATTCATAAAAGTTTCTACATAAATGTTATATTGTTTTTTCAGAAAATCTTGCCGACGCATTCCAACACGGATGCCAGAGGTGCAGCAAAAAACAGAAAGAGCAAACTGAAAAAGTTATAAATTTTGTCAACCTCAAAAAACCCGAAGATTACAAATTAGTCGAGGAAATATACGACCCCGAACTAATATACAGGAAGAAATACAACGAAGAAGCGAAGAAAAAAGGACTAAAACTCATCGAGTAGATGCATGCTCATGTAATTGTAGTTACATTGTATTTTCCATAATACTAAATGTATTTAATTTTGTTTTATTTGTGACAATAAAATGAAATGTTTTATTTGTTTTAGTTGTATTTAAATTATTGTGAATTTTACCTTGCAAACATTGGTCACATTTACTGAAGCTTTTTAAGTCAGAAGATTTTTATAATTTAGACGAAGGATTTTTGTATCAAATTTCATAAAAATCGACGAAGGATAATTATACAAAGAAAAATAGCTCTTTGCAATAAATCTCGTTTTTGCTTCGTCAAGAAAAACGAAAAAAAAACTAAAAGAAATCATGAATAGACAGTTTTTCATAAGGCATATATAAAAATCGTTAAAAGTATATGTTTTACCCCCACCTCCTTCACCTCCTTTAAACCCCCCCACCCCAAAAATACAGGAGTTAATATGTCTCTTATTGTGTGTGGAATAATAAAATAATAGCTCACCATTTCTTGTCCTCTCGACTTGACGTAGAGTCTTTCCACACATTCCTCGAAAATAAACTGTCTTGTTCTTGGAGGAAGTCCTTTTGGCACAGAGATTGGGTAGCTGGCTGCAAGTCGACGGCTGTCCAGTAGGGTGGGCCGAAAAAATTCCTTTTTTTTTTTTTTTTTTTTATTTCGAAGTTGTAATAGTGCGGAAAAGTTGCGAATAATATGAAATCTTCCGTTCGCGCATAGGCTTTGAAAGACAAAATATGAAAAATCTTCCTTTTTGCGACTATTTTTAAAATTTTTGAATTTGATGATTTCGAAATATAATAGTTTTCAACGTCTTCGAATAGAGCCTGAAAACATTGTGTTTTAATTTGGTTTAGATCAGTTGACATCTTTCAGTCGTGCATAGGGCTCAAAATGTGCCCAAATATTGAAAATTTCACATTTTTAGGAGTTATTTTATGTATCTTTAATATACTTTTTTTTTGTAATGTAATAGGTACGGTGTTTCTATTTTTGAACATAAAAACATTGTGTTTTATTATGGTGTAAATAAATTAACAAATTTCGGCCGAAGAATGACGCCTATGCTACAGAAACACTGGACCTAAGAAAATATAGTTAGGCCTGTGATATGATGGGCAATAACAGTTATAACGGGCATGGTACATTTCCACTTGTTCTATATTTAAAAAGCTTAAATATTTAAGTTACAGAATAGTTTTTAATAATAAAGTTAAGTTTATAAAATAGAAAAAAACATAGTTCTTTCAAAGCGATTTTGATCATTTTTGTTTCCATTTATTTTTCTATATAATTCGCAACTTTTCTGACTATTACAACTTCGAAATAAAAAAAATGAGTTTTTTCGGCCCAGTCAACTACTTTCCAGTAAACTAAGGAAGGGCCGTACGAAATGGGTTGGACACTAACTATAGTTAATCCTAGCCGGGTACCAACCATCCCTTGACTTTTCTTCATTCTCCTAGCCGAATACCAACCATCCCTTGACTTTTCTTCATTCTCCTAGCCGAATACCAACCATCCCTTGACATCGCGTCACCAGAACGGCTAATTATCTTCATCTCATTTAGTATTTCTGTCCGCTCTCTAGCTGGCTAAAAAATGAACAGATGTTAAGAAATTAGGTATTATTCATTTACTGATTGCACTCGGGAACCGCGATAAGATGACGTAGTTCCTGCGAGTCGGACTTTTAGCGTGGTTCCTCCCTCCCCCATAGGGAGGAACCCCGCTTATAAGGTTGATCTCATGAAACAATCCGGAAGTGTCGACTAGAAAATTTCGCGTTTCAGAACCCCTAGAGACCGAAAATAACGGTGGTTAAAATTTGTATATATATATATATATATATATATATATATATATATATATATATATATATATATATATATTTGTCTGTTCGCGGATTTCTGGCCTCCCTAATGGTCCGATTTTCATGAAATTTGTTACAAAAATCTGTCGTCCAATTTGAAAGGTTTAGGCCACTAGAAGATGGCTTTTGGGGCAAAATTCGCGCAAAAAAAATCGTAACGCTTACGTTTTTGAGTTATAAGCTTGTAAATACTCTTTTTATAGACTTCTTGGGCTAGGAAAACCATTGGAATCATTTTCAAGTCGATAGCTTTAACCGTTTTCGAGAAAATTGGAAAAATAGTTTTTGAATACCGTTTTTGGTTTGGGTACTTAGAATCACGGGATTCAGTTGAAACATTATCTGCATGTTCTACTTTCATTAAAACTAATATGTTGAAATTTTTGTTTTTAGAATAAAATATTTTATGAACAGACATGAAAAGTTCTGGGAACTTCGTATACTTTCATTAATATCTCAAACACGGTTGGGAAATCGTGGTAAGTGGATAGAAACTATTTGAAAGCATACTAAATTCTCTACAAAAAAGATTCTAAAACTATTTTTGATTAGGTTATGTCAATCGGAGAAATAAGTGCTTAAAACTTCAAATACGTCTGTTTGGTTCTCATGAACGGGTTTTTGTCGTTCTTTTTGTAATTTTTGTCTCTTTCCCTTGGTTTTTTATTGATTTTTATTTTTGTAATTTCTTATGTTGGGAAAATGTATTTGTGTGTAAAACAGGATAGGAAAAATGAGACCAATTTTCTGTTGCTAGAAATAATGAAAATTTTGGGAACTTCGTATACTTTCATTAATATCTCGAAAACGGTTGAAAATCATGCGAAGCGAAAGGTTACCATTCGAAAGCTTACTAAATGGTCTCCAAAAAATGTTCTGAAGAAAGTTTTGAATAAGCGACGTCAATCGGAGAAATAAGTGCTTAAACTTTGAAGTAATTAATTTCTATTATTCGAACGGTTCTTTTTGTCTCTTTTTATTCCTATTTTTGCATTGCTTATAGTTGGATAATGTATTTGACAATAAAACAGATTAATTAAAACAAGAAAAACAATTCATTGTTAGAAATATATCAGGCTGTACTGTATGAAATGTCACTTTTGGATTTGCCGATTTCCTTTAAATGTCTTGAAACTGTCGAGGCTCCTAATCCGATTTCTATGGCATATCCCCTATTGTTTGCAATTGCTTATAGTAGTCAAATGTATTTGCCAATAAAACAGGATACGTATAATTAGAATATTTTATTTTTACGGAATCATGGGATTCTCAGATCCCGTATGAATATCTATTAGGCCCCCTTCGTATATTTTCCTTTATATCTCGAAAAGGGTTAGGAAATCGTGGCAAGTGGAATGTAACAGTTTGAAAGCTTACTAAATTCTCTACAAAAAATGTTTTGAAGAAATGTTTGATGGGGTCGTCACATTAGGAGAAATAAGTGCTTAAAACTTAGTTAGTTAGTTTCGTTTATTTAAACGGATCTATTTGTGTGTTTCCCGCAGTTTTTTTTCACCGCTCGTTATTTTCTTAATTTCTTATAGCAGTCAAATGTATTTGTCAGTAAACAGGACACGTATAATTAGAAGCAATATTTTGTTTGTTAGAATTCGAAGATGCCTTATGAATATCTAGATTACAGTACTGGTGTTGATTTCGTTCTTTAGAATTGTTCTTGGTATTCCCTATTTTCATCTGTTACCCATAGTTTTTTATTGCTAGTAGTTTTTTCTTATTGATTATAGAATATAAATCTATTTGGCTATAAAACAGGATACGTAAAATTAGTAACAATATTTCGGAGATTTCTGAGCGAAATGCCTTGTAAGATTTTCTACCACCACGAACGCCGTTTTTCCTCTATTTTATCCACTAGATAGGCTTTATTTGGCATATTATTCTATATATGTTTTATTAAGCAGGGGATTCTGATGAAATGTGTTTTTGCTGTGGATTTTAATTACGATGTGTCTAAGATTGGGTAACATTAGCGAGTCTACATAGTTAAGAACCGACGACGGAGGTAGAGTTATTGCTATGATTTAGTCTACATATGTATATTAAGTCCTAAATCCAAAAAATAAACTTCACAACGGTTAGATACTATGAGCGAATAATGAGTCGGTTCAGTGCCCGTAGAAACAGAAGGTCCGCAGGAAATTTACCTGCTTGGAGTTAATCCTCAAGAGTTGTAAATATACCCAGGTATCTGCCGAGACAAATACAAAGCCTAGCTACGGTTTAGAGAGCAACTTAATGATATCATTCACCAAAATTTCTTAAACTATACTAGATTCTGAAATAACACAGTTCCAAATATAGGTTAAATACTAAATATTCATAATGATTACTTAGTTGTAACCCGATTCATCAATTAGCAATCAATAGTTTTCAACACACAAGGTTATATACTAAATATTGATAAAAAGTATTTAATTAGAAAAAAAACAAGATTCCTCAAGACTTGTTTTTGGTCATTTGTATCTACTCCTTAGACTTAATTCGGTATATTATTCTATATCTTGACTTGTTATTCGTCAAGACTTGTTATTTGTCCTTCTGTATCCACTAGAAAGGCTTTATTAGGCATATTTTGTATTGATTTATAGAGCTTTGCTTTAGAAAGAGAACCGGATTGTGTAATTTCCGCGTCTGTGTATAAGTTAACTACCGTCGGTATCCCTGACGCCTTAATATCACTTTTATTCGAGATGTTCGAGAGGATTTCGGCAATTTTCACGAGATATATATTAAAAAAAAAGTTAATTTATTTTCTAAGCTTTTCAAATGACACTAGGGATATGAACGGAACCGCGCTAAGATGATGCAGTTCCTGCGAGTCGGACTTTTTTTAATATGCGCCTGGACGATTATTTCCCAAGCCTGTCTTCAAGGGGATGGTCGTTCTGGGGAAAATTCATTGAGCTTCCCCATTTATTGCGATGCTTTGTACTCTCTATTAGAAAAATCTCAATGAAACATTATTTTTCTTGCTTGATTATATCGGAATCTAGCATATCATGCATTAAGTGTTTTACGTAAACAAAATAATTATTTTTCTACAAAGAATGTGGGAGAAACTTCTGCTCGAAATTATTAAACTTGAAACACGGTTTCAATAATTATATCCAATTAATTAGTCTGATTCTCAGTAACGATAACTCTGTTTTTGTAGATTAAATGCAATTTACCAAAGTAAGATTGTAAAGATAACATGGTCTATAAACTCAGCCATTTTCTCCTTTAGCCTGAGTCGATGTATATTCGTGGAAGTATGAAGGTAGTATTGGTTCTATGTTGCCTCGTTGGACTTGCAGTTTCTAAGCCCGGGGATACATACACCACTAAGTATGACAACATAGACTTAGACCAAATACTCAAGAATGAAAGACTTTATAAGAACTATTTTGACTGCCTCGTCAACGAAGGGAAGTGCACAGAAGACGCCAAAGAACTTAAAGGTTTGCCATTTTCATATTTCAAGATGTCGCGTTCTCGGACCGCATTCACTTGTTATAGCTTAATAAATTTACTACAAAAAAAAAAGAAGAAAAAAAAAAAGATTATTGCGCGAATTTCGATACGACCATCCATCCGGGGTTTTTTCGCGTGAATTTCGCCGAATAAAAAGTGTTCCTGGTGGCGTATTCTGCACATAATAGTGCCAAATTTCATAAAAATCGGATCAATTTTACAGCGGCGAGGTTACAGAACCCCTAGAGACCGAAAATAACGGTGGTTCAAATTTGTGTATATATATATATATATATATATATATATATATATATATATATATATATATATATATATTATTATTCTTGTGGTTGACCCAAAATATTTCTTAATGCGTTTCGTTCTTTTAGGCTTAGGGTCGGGAAAAAATAGTACTTCCTTGTGTCACACCACTTTATTTTTTCTGCCCTACATGTTTCGTGCTTAAAGGGATAATACCCCTGCCTCCGTTGAAGATACATGAGGAGACGAGAGGACTTCTTAGCAAGAAGTGGCCCTGATGAGGTGCGAATGAATTAAGCACGAAACATGTAGGGCAGAAAAAATAAAGTGGTGTGACACAAGGAAGTACTACTTTTTCCCGACCCTAAGCCTAAAAGAACGAAACGCATTAAGTAATATATATATATATATATATATATATATATATATATATATATATATATATATATATATTTAAATCCACGACTTCTGACCTTTATTTATGTGTATTTATTTATTTTTTTATAAATATGGCACAGGTCGAAATAATAGTACTCCATTTTATGTACTATTTTATTTTTGGCACGCCCTACATGTTTCGTGGCCTTTATGCCACCTCCTCAGGGGCCACTAAATCCCCATGTGTGGTTAGCTCGCCACCCATACTAAGCCTTAGTATGGGTGGCGAGCTAACCACACATGGGGATTTAGTGGCCCCTGAGGAGGTGGCATAAAGGCCACGAAACATGTAGGGCGTGCCAAAAATAAAATAGTACATAAAATGGAGTACTATTATTTCGACCTGTGCCATATTTATAAAAAAATAAATAAATATATATATATATATATATATATATATACATATATATATATATATATGTATGCATATATTTATATATATATATGTATGTATATATTTATATATATACATATATATATATATATATATATATATATATATATATATATATATATATGTATTTGTCTGTTCGCGGATTTCTGACGTCCCTAATGGTCCGATTTTGATGAAATTTGGTACAAAAATCCGTCGTCCAATTTGAAAGCTCAAGTTCGTTAACCAGCAAAACAATCAATCCGCCCACTGGAAGATTAGCGTTTGGGGCGAAATTCACGCAAAAAAAATCGTAACGCTTACGTTTTTGAGTTCATATGCTTGTAAGTACTCGTTTTATAGGCTTCTTGGGCTAGTAAAACGAATGAAACCATTTTTAAGGCGATAGCTTTAACCGTATCTGAGAAAATCGGAAAAAAGTTGTTAAATCAGGTTTTTGGTTTGGTTACTTGGAATCATGGGATTCAGTTAAAGTGAATTTTATGCAATTCAGTGCATGTTTGACTTTCATCAAAACTAACATGTTAAACTTTTGGTTACGTTTGGAGTTAAGGAAGGGTTAGAATAAAATATTTTATGAACAGACATAAAAAGTTTTGGGAACTTCGTATAATTTCTTTAATATCTCGAACACGGTTGGGAAATTTTCATAAGTGGATAGAAACTATTTGAAAGCTTTCTAAATTCTCTACAAAAAAGATTCTGAAACAATTTTTGATTAGGTCAATCGGAGAAATAAGTGCTTAAACTTTGAAGTAATTGATTTCGTTTATTCGAACGGTTCTTTTTGTCTGTTTTTATTCCTTGTTATTTTTTAATAGCTTATAGTTGGATAATGTATTTAACAATAAAACAGATTAGGTAAAATAAGAAAAACAATTCATTGTTAGAAATATAGCTTGCTAAGAGAAAAAGATTCGATGACGTCTTTTGAATATTTTCAATTGCCTTCTTGCTGTTGGTTTTTTTATTTTATTTTTTAATTGATTTTATTTGTAGAATTATTACTATAGTAAAAGAACACAGGAA
>OX328130.1:40177614-40420114 GCA_946811695.1 Gonocerus acuteangulatus | reverse complement strand
TGCCACGTGACATGTAATTCTAACTCCCAGAATGATATCCAGCGGCGTTTATACAAGAAAGAAGACGATTCTGACGTACATAAAAAAAGTAGTTCTCATTACCTCATATGATGACCTTAACACTTAAAATATTGATGCTTAAAAAAAAGTATAATTCCAACTACATTAAGAATGCTGGTTCAGAAGATATTATTATTTGTGCAATCATTAATAAGCGAGAAACTGAACAAATCAACAATAATATATTCTTAAAATAAGAGAAATTTAGAACAGAGTGCAAATAAGTTCGCGGGCCGCGTAAATGGTTCAAAATAAAATAACGTCACATTTTAATTCAGAAGTAGTGTTCATAATTTTTAGCGATAGATATCAGTCATGAAATAATTCGACAATCTTATTGTAATACGAATTATTAAAATAATGAAAAAATAGGTACAACATTATAATTACATCGCGAAATTTGGAATTATTACAAACTATGAAAGTTAAATAGCGTCACGAACTCAATGAGACACTCGGCATGCTCGCTCACTTGATTCCGCTGGAGCAAGCGGCAAACCCTATCTCACTCGACCTTCCTCATTTGGAGGGAGTGCGAGTAAGTAAGTAGTGTACTAGAATTTTTTTTTAATTAGGGTTTTCATAATATCTTACGGACCGGATCAAATCTTAGTTACGGGCCCAATAATCTTAGTTTTAGATCATTTGAATAGTGAGAAGGATCAAAAATTGCAACTTTATATTAAGGCACCCCTCTCATTTCTTAATTTTATATATGAGGAGCTTAGTATCAAAGTTGGACAACTCCACTTTTGATTTTTTTACAGGAGAGGTAAAAAACCATATCTACTATAGGGTTGTCAGTATCATGGTGATTTTTTTTATATGTTATTCTCCTAGGTCCAAAAAACATGTTTTCAAAGGCATTACAAAATTATATGAGTATTAATGCCGTAAACACACTTTAAATAGTGGAGTTGTCCATGTTTGAAACCAAGTCATGGAGTTGTCTGTTTTTGAAACCAAAGGGAGCCATTTTAAAATTGAATCTATCCTCTTTTGAAACCCAAAAATATTTGAATTCGATATGCACGAGAGTGTTTTAATATAATATAATTATGTCTAATGTATTAAATAAAATCGTATTTAAATGCAGTTTGACAAAATTGAAGTCTTTGAATTTTTCTCACACCTTAGAAAGAACTAGTTCATCAAAATCTGCAATCAACACACAGTGTCCACTGTTGATAACATTAGCAGTTTCACTCTGTACTGTGAGGTTGCGGTACCACTGCAAACGGTCTCTTTCTTCCTAATTTTCTCCGGAGTACTTGGACAAGAGATTCTTAACATCTGCAAGTTTCTTGGGGTTGACGCTACAGCCGACGGGAATTGGTGCAGGATTAAGTTCTAGAAGTGACTTGGCCTTCTTTGTTATGGACATAAATCTTTCATGTCAATTATGGTGTAGTATGGCGCACCGCACTTTGATTGTGCAGATAGATTGTAAATATATCTGTAATGAAACTGAATTATCCTTATTCGGTTTATTCGGTTTAGAAAAAAATGTGGTACTTAGCTATCCTCTTCGCACAGTTTTACCTAAAAGTACATGTATTGAAGTTGCTGTGCTATACTCTTCATCGCCGTACTCAGCCATACTTGTGCACAGCTTATTAAAATTAATTTATCAATTAGTGATGCGATTATTTTATTAAAAACGAGTTAACCATTATTATTTTCTGGAGATAGTTGTTGAAAAGTTTGTGATAGCAAATAACTGAACATTAACGGTGAGATCTATCTAATATCTAGTATGAAACTGTCAATATTTATTTGTTGTATGCGAAAATTTAAATAAAGAGGAATATGTCGAGAACAGTTACCAGTATTACATTAGTTGTTAATTTATTCACCTGAGGTCTTGAATATACATTTGGAAGGATTCATAGATCTACCAATTGAGTAAAAATGATTTTCTTAAATTGAATAGTTGCTGTTTTTCACGGTTTTGTGATATAAAACCCGTTTATTATTAAAATAATTATTCTAAAGAATTGGAAGTGGTCTCATTCTACTAGGTACAAAAGAAATACTTCAAAAATGACACCTAAATCAGAAAGATTCAAGTACCTACAGGTTTTGTCTCAAAATCCGGCGTTTGGCACCACAGTGTGCCGGATAACAGCAAGTTATTAATTAGAATTATCGCAAGATATTAATTAGAATTATCGCTAAATGCACTCATTACAAGTAACTATAAACATTCAGCCATGATGGATTTGAAGTGCATGATGGGAGCAGATTGCATGAATGCAAGCTTCTCATTGGCTACTGAAGGAGTTGTCATTTTTTTAAACCAAACTATGTTGGAATTGTCCATATTTTGATACTGAACGGTGCAAATAAACGCTATTTTAACTATGTTCTATCTGTTTTTAATGCAAAACAGTTGTAAAACCGAATGCAGCATAAAAAGCTCCTTAAGAATCGACCAAAATCTCAAAACTGAAAAAAATGGAGTTGTCCAACTTTGATACCAAGCTCCTCATATATATATATATATATATATATATATATATATATATATATATATATATATATATATATATATATGGCGCTAGCCATTAGACCACGGGAGACTCCAGCTGTTTTGATGTTATTTTTATTGTAGGATTAAACTTTTGAAACCTCACAAATAATCGATAACATTAAAACAGCTGAAATAATCGATAATACACGGTCATATTTATTAGAACTGATGACACGTCAGTATTATGCCTGACGCACAAATAAGAACATGACAAGAGGACTTCCTTACAAGGTAAGACTAAAAAAGTAGTTGAACAGAACGAACGGTGTACTACTTTATGGACCACCTGCCATCGAAAGATATAAGATATATATCTAGAAGATATATATATATATATATATATATATATATATATATATATATATATATATATATCTTATATCTTTCGATGGCAGGTGGTCCATAAAGTAGTACACCGTTCGTTCTGTTCAACTACTTTTTTAGTCTTACCTTGTAAGGAAGTCCTCCTGTCATGTTCTTATTTGTGCGTCAGGCATAATATTGACGTGTCATCAGTTCTAATAAATATGACCGTGTATTATCGATTATTTCAGCTGTTTTAATTTTTTTTTTTTTTTTTTTTTTTTTTTTATATATCTACATCTACATCTAGGTCATTAGCGCCGACATCCAGGGTGCAGCGAGGAATTTTACCAGCGAGCCGTGGGATGATAAAATTCCTCCCGGAGGTTGGGAATCGAACCCACCACCTCCCGCTTATGAATCCAAGGCGCTAGCCATTAGACCACGGGAGACCCCAGCTGTTTTGATGTTATTTTTATTGTAGGATTAAACTTTTGAAACCTCACAAATAATCGATAACATTAAAACAGCTGAAACAATCGCTAATACACGGCCATAATTATTAGAACTGATGACACGTCAATATTATGCCTGACGCGCAAATAAGAACATGACGAGAGGACTTCATTACAAGGTAAGACTAAAAAAAAATAATTTTAAAACAATTTGTTAAAATTGATTTAGGGAAGGGATATATTATTATAAATTTGGATATTTCAAGATCTATAAAAAGAATAATGTTTGTACAGGAAAGCCACTGACGGGGAGCGAATAAAGCACGAAACATGTCGGGCAAAGATTTTAAATAAAGTAGTTGAAAGGAACAAACGGTGTACTAAGTTATGGACCCCCTGCCATCGAAATAAATAAGAACAACTGAAAAAAATATATATTGGGTCATCGTTTAGAAGAATTTATATATATATATATATATATATATAATATATATATATATATATATATACATATATATATATAATGCAAAATTTCAACATTTTCTATCCATTGGTTTGGGCTGGGCGATGATAGATCAATGAGTGAGTGAATGAGTGAGTGATATTTGACAAATACGTGAAACCCATGAAGGGAAAGAGATTTGAGTCCGTAGATGACATTCAAGAAAAATCGCTGGAGCAGCTAAACACCATTTCACAAGATGATTTCTCAAAGTCCTTCACGCAGTGGAAACATCGTTGGGAAAAATGTATAGCTTCCCAAGGAGAGTACTTTGAAGGGGACGACGTCCAATAGCCTGTAGATTTTTTAAATAAATTAATAAAAAATCAGTCCTGGAACTTTTTGATCACCATAGTAGATATTGAATTATTCAAGTCATTGTTATTTTACAAAAGTCTTGTGATGTGTCTTGGCTGAGGCATTGCATCCAAGCTTGCAATATATCTGCAATTTCTATCAATTGTACAATACATCCAGATAAGGGAAGGTGGTTTACAACTACTACACTAAATACTCATTAACAACATCTACTAACAATGTGAATGCATCTAACAAACCTTCATTTTTATCTCAATTAGAATCATAAATTAAGCAAATGCATTGTCTTAATTGACTTATATCTCTGTTCCCTTCATGGTGGAGTAACTGCAGAGAGTAACACCCCACTGGGCCAAGGGCGTGCTGGTGGGGATATCTATATAACGTGGGTAAATACACTTGCTGACATGAGTCGATGGGCTTTTGTGTAATCATGAAGTTAGTACTAGCTCTGTGCTTATTCGCTGGACTTGCTGCAGCCAGGCCACAGGATTCATACACGACCAAGTTCGACAATATCGACCTGGATGAAATACTCAACAACGAGAGGCTCTACAAGAATTACTTCGCGTGTCTTCTGAACACCGGGAAGTGTACCGAAGATGCAAAAACACTAAAAGGTATTGGTCTTTTGAGTCTACGGTAAACCTCATGTACTCTAGTACTCTATGCTCTTCCTTTCAGGGAGGAAACCCGCATAAAACGTTGGTTGGAATACTCAATCCGGGGGTGCCGAATAGACGGCATAGTTGGTGAAAAAAGTCCGTTCCGGTGTTAATGAGTATTAAAAGTATCCCGGTTTTGCTGTAGTTTGGTGCTAACAATTTGTTTTCTTAAACAAGAGGTCGAATTTGTTAATCAGCAGAAATATCCATTCCGGAACAGTGTTTCTTGGCTTGTAGAAAATAATATTCTGCGACATTAGGCGTCCAAGGGCCTCCATGTGGTCTAGTGGCTAATGCGATGGATTATTATAAGGGAAATGTGAGGTTGTGACCCGCCTGCATCAGGCAAATGAATCCCCTGCATCACATTGGATGTTCTGCCGAAAATTGCATTAATGGAGTTGTGCAGTAAAAAAGATAAAATAAAATGTATGCCAAATTAACTGACCCATGCGTGAGAATATATCAGTAGGATATTCAGGTTAGCTTTTAAAATGAAATATGATAAAACTGCTCAAGAAACGGTGAATCTGAAAAATCGATTTTTTTATTATTTTATTTTCTGAGTCAGAAATATGTGTAACACCACGCTTCGCCTTTTTTTTCTCTGGTTCACCTTTAGTTCTCTCACAGTTCGAAGTTAATGTGAGTAGCAGCATCATTTATGAAAAATTCAATTATCGATTTCAAGGGCGTCACCATGATTAGCGACTGCCATCTTGATTACCACAGCCACTCCAAACTTATTACCAATACCTCTCACCGTTTCTTAGCTTATTTTTTTTTATTATTTTTTTTTTTTTATTTTATTTGCTATACAGGATTTCTCCTTAGCAAGAAGCTCCTTCTTAGCTTATTTTACGATAATACTAATTTTACTGATAAATGCAATTTAAATCAAGAAACAACCAATTAAAAAGTGAGATGAACGAAGAGAAAAACCCTTTCAAAACAACAAAACAAACACTTTTCAAGTTTTAAGCGCTTATATCTCCGATTGACGTTGCCCCATCGAATATTGCTTTGGAACCTTTTTTGTAGAGAATTTAGTAAACATTCGAATGGTCACCTTCCACTTACTACAATTTCCCAACCGTTATTTATGAAAAATGCATGAAGATCCGAAAACGTTTCGTGTTTTAACTCCAAATATAACCAAAATTTAAAAATCTTAGTTGGGATTAATTTCCAATATGTAAAACATATTTCAATTGAATCCCGCGATTCTAAGTACCCACAAAAAAATAATGACTTACAAAAACATTGATTCCACTTTTCTCAAAAACGGTTACAGATATCGCCTTAAAAATGGTTTCATTCGTTTTCGTATGTTGAGAAACTTATAAAACCAGTACCTGCAAGCATGTAAACGCAAAAACGTAAGCGTTACGATTTTGTTTTGCGCGAATTTCGCCCCAAACACTATCTTCCCCTGGGCGAATTCTGCTGGCTAACGAACTTGACCTTTCAAATTAGAAGATTGATTTTGTACCAAATTTCATCAAAATCGGGCCATTTTTGAGCTTGCTAGAGCGTTAACAGACAAGCATATATATAAATAAATAAATAAAGATATATATATATATATATATATATATATATATATATATATATACAAATTTGAGTCACCTATATTTTCGTGATCTTTAGGGCCTGAAACGTGAAAGTTTCTAGTCGCCACTTCCGGATTGCGTCGTGAGGTCAACCTCATAAGCGGGTTCTCCCTATGGGGATAGGGAGTAACCGCGCTAATAATAACACTTTTGGAAGGAGCCAATAAGTGCTGGTACTTCCCACTTTGGATTACTTTTTTGCCCTTAGTCAGTTATTTGATCACGAGGCCAATGTCTCTTGAGCCTTCTAGGCGGGTTTTTGGGGTGGGTTTGGGAGGAAAGTGTTCGTGCTCTGGGATTGGGATGGAAAGACAATTTGGAATGAAAGGTTAGGAAACGGGATTTTGCAAGTTCTTGAACGAGAGGGATGTTGAGGTCATTATGAAGAGTTTTATTGGAAACGTAGAAAGGAGCATTGACTATTTTGCGAAGGTCCTTTGATTGGAATGTCTGTATTCTCTGTATGTTAGAAGTTTTAGTTGTTCCCCATAGTTCAAGTCCGTAAGTCCAAATAGGGCGGATTATGGTTTCGGACGGAATACTAACAATCTAGAAATTGGAACAGTTAGCCAATTAAAACGCTATTACATCCAATAAAAACTATTTTTTCCTGAATGTGATCTTATTTGATTTATCTTTAAGGTTTTTATGATACATTTTTAGCGATTTCGGGGGAGGCTGCAGCCCCCTCCTTATGATACGCCCATACTCGATCTTATCCATTTGGATTTCACGTATTGTACAAAGGCAAACTAAAAAAAACTGCACCTGTGCGCTGTTAATAAACGGGATGAAAAAGTACGGTAGCAGTAGTCTGTGTCGTTGGTGGCATCGAACTAGTGGAAAACTGGTGCAAAAGGCAAGGAGTGATGTGGCGCCCATGAACGTAAGAAGACACTATGTCTGTATCGTTTTATGAGTGATATAATTTAGGCTATGCGATTGATAATTGAAAATACCATTATTACAATTTATTTTAATTGTTATATTTTTGATCTTGAGGTCCTGATGGAGTACTCATTTGACTTTACATTATATCTTTGTTGCTTATTTATGAACTATTTACGGTAATAATTAAACTTTTCTTATTGTTTCTTTAGAAGCCATTCCGGATGCTCTAAAGGATGAGTGCCAGAAATGCAACGAGAAGCAGAGGGCCGGTGCCGAGAAAGTCCTGAAGTTCGTGATAGAGAAGAAACCCGATGACTACAAGAAGGTCGCCGAGATCTACGACCCAGAAGGAATATACAAGCAGAAATACAACGAGAAAGCAAAGGACCTTGGAATCAAACTCATTGATTAACTCAGATTATGCTACTTATTCTGTATGATAATGTAAATGATCTGTAATTATTCCTAAAATAAAACTTATTAGCATATTCTATTCAGATATTATCTTACAAAAAACTTTCTTCAGATGAATAATTTCATCACGCAGGAGCTGCATAACTAAGTGAACTTGAACTTTCACACAAAGTATTTTTGTACCAAATTTCTCTAAAATCGGTCCATTTTTGAGCGAGATAGAGAGTAAAAAAAAACAAATATATGTATATATATATATATATATATATATATATATATTTATATATATTTATATATATATATATATTTATATATATATATATATATATGTATGTATATATATATATATATATATATATATATATATATATATATATATATTTTAACTAGCTTAAACTAACTTAACTTGTTGTGACTTGTTGTGATCCTGGGTTCTGAAATACGGTAAACGAAAGACCCAAAAACGTTCGTATAAAGTGTTATTGCGTAGAAATCTGAATTTACGAAAAACGGTGTTTTTTTTCGTAACGTTTATTCATTAACACGAAGTGGAATAGAAACTGTTTGGTACTCAATCAGCGCAGAATTGAATGATCTAAATTTTTGGTAATAAAACAATTTTTGATTGAATTCTTTGTTTAGATGAATTCCCGCTGAAAGTCGGAAGGGTATGTTCTAACACTTCGTCTTAATAAACTTGATTGATGTATTTTCGGGAGCAACTCGAAATAATATACTTATACACAATACTGGAGAAGGTCTTCCTTAGTTAAGGCTAAAATCATGTATAAGTATATTATGTCAAGTTCCTCCTGAAGAGGCGTCTACGGGTGTGAAACATGTCGAACATAAAATAATTTTTATTATGTAATGATTGAAATGTTTGAAGATAAATATGACATTTTAAAATTACATTTTTTAAACATAAATGAATCACAATATTATAATAATTTCAAGATTGTTGATATTTGATGCCTATTTGAGTAAATAAAATCGCTTTCAGACTTCCACCGATTTTTTCGCAGCTCACATCAAATTTGCTTGGCATATTACTAATTGTTGCAAGTATGACTGCCTAATTCTTTCCTAATTATCCTAATATAGTAGAATAATTAACTAATTAGTTCAGGGAGGCTGCTTATGAATTACTTTAGTACAAAAAGTCCTAGAATAAGATGGCATCTGGTGTGATTTTCGTAGTCTTACGGCTGATTAAAAAGCCAAGGGCAAAAATGTGGGGAGTAATTTAATCCTATATAAAGTGGTTTTAATTCTCTTCAAACATGAGTCTGTGGACTTTTGTGGAATCATGAAGTTAGTACTAGTTCTGTGCTTATTCGCTGGACTTGCTGCATCCAAACCAGCTAATACCTACACTAACAAGTATGACAACATAGATCTGGTTGAGATTCTCAACAATGATAGGCTATACAAGAACTATTTGGATTGTCTGCTGAACCAAGGAAAATGCACTGAAGATGGAAAAATCCTCAAAGTTAACGTACAATAGTTTTACAAACAAATGACATAGTCGTTAAAACAACATTCGTACTCTGGCCTGATAGCAAGGAACATTTCGGGAGATAGGCAACAGATCTCACAGACAATACAGTTTTGTTTTTTTTTATCGAAGCAATTTTGATTCTGATGCTGAAACCAGGAAGGAATCTTCATGTATCTTACTTGTAAGTTTCTAACAATTAACATTGTGAAGCTTATTGATTAATTTTGAAGTAGTTCTTGGCTTGAATTCTATTGAATAAATAATCAGATACCTCGATTTGAATATTTGGCTGGCTGATTCAAAATCAGGAAGTTTTCCAAATGGGCGTAGAGTTCATATCACTAAATGACACAAAGTTATTCGGCATTGTTATCATAATAATGCTTTCAAATTATATGTTCACCGGCATCCCTTATATAGAATCAGGGCCCCCTAAGGTGAAAGCAACTCGATCTAAAAGATCTATTGTGCCCACTAATATCCCATAGACGCTTATAATTGTTAACTCAGGAAATGGGCCTTTTTTGCCCTTTATTTTTCAGATTTCGATTGGCTGCCAATTAGCCAATCATATTCCGACTGTATACAGACAACAGCCGGACCGCCTACAGGCCAATAAGTTATCTGAGAGAGTTTAACAAAAACGTTTCAAGTGTCTGCACAAGAGGATTCCGGCTCCCTCAAATCCCAATCTATGAACAGGATGCTCCCCCTGCCGGGAGCTCACCCTGTTCCCCAGTCTTATATCCTTATGAACATTCTCACATATCTACTATTTGTATAATGCCTTCCTGATTGGGCCATACAAGAAGGCCATTTAAAAGTATTTATTTCTTAAATTTAAGTTAAATTTGTTCATATATTAAAATACCCACAATATATAATGTTTTTTTATTATATAGATGCTATACCGGAAGCTCTTCAGAACGATTGCCAGAAGTGTACAGAGAAGCAGAAATTTGGTGGTGAAAAAGTGTTCAAGTACATGACCGAGAAGAAACCGGAAGACTTCAAGAAGATCACCGACCTCTACGACCCTAAAGGAGTGTACAAGAATAAATACCATTAAAGAGCAGAGGAACTTGAATTCAACATAAATTACTAAATTTTCTTCATGATTTTTTTTAGTTTATTTTATATTAATTTAATTGTAATGTAATAAATAAAAAATCTAAAAATATAATTTATTTTTAACACTCCTCGTTATAGAAATCTATTCCTTCTTCTTTTTCTATCTTCTTATTCTCTAGCCTTTCACGTACGGCTTAAGCTCTTCCATTTCACATCCTATTTTTTTGGGATATGGGTTTTCCCTATTTTCCCTCCAATGTTCTGGATATATTCTTCAAAGGAGGCTTTCTACCGATTGGATGGGTCACCATCGTCTTACTAGGTTCCCTCTCTTCTTCTATCCGGCCCTCAGATAGGCAACTTTTTTTTTTGTGCTTCGACGGCTAGGGTCATTAGCACTATAGATAGGCAACTTGTTCCATTTTCTGATAAATATTAAAATAGTTCATCTTTTACTAGTTTTTTGGACTTAGTCCGTAAAACTAATAAAAAATAGTGGGCCAAGAGCGTCGCCCATATCGTCGATACAAATGCAAAGTATCGAATGTGAAAAAACGCATTTTTCATTTTCAATCTTCACTTATTGCTGTTGGACTGATGTACGGCAAACTCTCAAATCTAACTTCACTCAGTGAAAGGGGAATGTAACCACTACCAAAAGGTCGAATCTGCAGACTATTGGACTGTCCGAAAGTAAAGTAATAAATAGAAGTTTTTTTTTTAATTTGGAAAGTGATGATTTTCACATTCGCTACTTTGCATTTGTATCGACGATATGTTCATCCCTAGAAGCTCCTAAGAGCTTCCTAACTTGTTTCCATTGATCCTTAACGTTACTTTTGTTCCATTGAAAGTGGATTTTATTTCGGAGGAGAGGTATGTTAAAAATTCCATATTCTCTGTCAAGTAACATAGCCCCTAGATGCCCCATATATATTGGGATATATATATATATATATATATATATATATATATATATATATATATCCCAAAAAAACTGAGGTGAAAAAAATTGCCCAACTTCCAGGAACTCTTTTTAGGAGAGGCCTTTTTTTTCAACGTTGGTTTTTTTTTGGGGGGGGGGGGGGGGGAATAATGATACTTTTTGTAAGTGCATTTCGAGTTGGCGCTTTCGAAGTTTGGCTTGAGGAGGATGAAGCGTGGTAGTGCGTCGAGCTGTTTATCGGGTATTTTTGCTTCTATACGAAAAGCACTCGGGAATGGCCTAACTCAACATTTCTTTATTTTCGGATTTTTACCTTTAGTTTTAGTTTTAGGTTCTGCTTACTGAGAAGATTCATTTGATACCCCACATGATGGAATGATCGGTTTCCGAAGGAACAAAAAATATAAAACGGGCATCTCCCCCTGGAAGCGGAGTCAAACACAATTTTTTAGGATTTTTTGCCTTTAATAACAACCCCATGTCTGGCATCCTGCAAAATTTCAAGTCTCTAGCATTTCGGAAAAGCCTAATCATTTTCTAGAGTGAGTGAGTCGTATAAACTCCGATTTCCATTCCACATATCTCAGAAAGGCTTCATTCTAGAATTATGAAACTTTCCAGTTTTACTCACATCTGTTAGTATAATACTTAAGAAAAATTGCATTATTTTGTCTTTAACTGGTAGAAAGTTATGAAAGGGTAAAATGAGCTCTAATACTTCGTGTAATTTACCCACAGTATGCGTGGGCCGGAACTTTGACTGGCGCACTACCGAGCGCCTAGATATATCTATATATATGTGTGTGTGCTTGTTAGTGTGTTACTGAAAGAAGGAGTTAAGAAGTCATTCTAATTTCAAATTTTATTTTAGGCTACACTTTTTTTAATGATTATTATCATTATGAAATACTATGTCGTAGATACTCTTGCAGACGGTTTATCAGTTCGATGTCAGTTTAATTTGATTCCATGTTCCTCTGCCATCTTCTTGTACTTGCTCGTGTATTCTCCCTTAGGGTCGTAGAGGCTGGTTATCTTCTTGAAGTCTTCCGGTTTCTTCTCTGTCATGTACTTGAACACTTTTTCCCCCCCAGCTTTCTGCTTCTCGGTACACTTCTTGCATTCGTTCTGGAGTGCCTCCGGGATGGCTTCTACAACAGAATAAAAAAAAAAGAAAGTCAATTAAAAAGATGGCATGAACGCGAGAAGCAATGTCCAAATATATATTTCTCTAGCTGCCTGAAGAATGGTTTGATTTTGACCAACTTTGCTACAAAAATATTATGTTTTAAACAAATTCGTCAATCACCATAATCCACCTTAATCTATGTTTTGAGGAAATTTGTGCAAAATACATCGTTCGGTTATGATATACGTGTATATACTAGCTGTGCTCGCGACTTTGGGAATAGTGACTTTGGGCAGCTTTTTTTGGACTTATTGGAATTATTTTTGATTAAAAACACCGTCGTTTGAGTATTTAAAAAAAAATCAACTGTAAATTAATTCTTCTCTATACACGATATTAGGCGTATAGCCATCGGGGCTTAAGCATACAGGCTTTCTATAGGATTGCTAACACGTGACAGAGCCACATAAAGCTGACCGTGCGAATGCAGCAAATACTTAGAGCCACACCCACAACTTTTAGCGTCTAACCTTGGGTTTTATTGAGAATTGTCATCGCAAAATGCCTAACCTATGCTAAATACAAACCCTATAAGCCCTAAAACCCTAATTTACAAACCGTAAAATATAAATAAATTAAATATATAATAGATACTTTTGTTTTACATTAATTTTGAGTCCGGAATATGGGCTACCAACCTAATCTATTAAAATATTCTACAAGAAATGTAGACAAAACCTAACTAAAATGGATATCGTAAAAGTGCAACCAGTGAGTGTTATTTAATGCAATTGTTACGCAATTAAATAAATCACTCAACTAATTAAAAAATTAACTTAACTTATTAACTTAAAATTTATTTTTTAATTTATTTTCTAGTAATTTATTCAATTCTTGTTTTCTTGACTATCCATACCTCAATACTTACCTAATTGTCTGAGCTAATATTTCGGAGTGGCATCGTTTAAAGCAGCGCCTACATCAGCTTACTACAAGGTATTGAATGGTCTTCGCTTTAGATGCGGAGCATTATCTATCAATAAATAAATAAATAAATTGTTACGCCATGCGCCTCCGCAATAATTGCGTTCGCTGCATGGCTCACAGTGGGGCCAAACGACATGTCCTCTATCAAAAAAGGCTACAACCTCTAAATCTTAACCGATTTCAATGCATTTTTTAAAGAAATGAAAGCTAATGAAATTTAGAATAACTTTGTCCAGTCTAGTTTTTGTTTTTTCTTTCTCTCCCACAATTTCCACAAGAAGAAAAATTTCCCTCCCACAATTTGACGCAATTGAACTATTGCGCCTAGCGGCCGTTACATGAAAGGTAAATCCTTAAAATCTATCAAAATTGTTTTGATCAATTGATATCCGTGACATTAGAGTTTGTATAGCAACATTTTATGCGTGTCATACAGGGAAGCCTACATTTTTATGACATTTGAACTTACCTTTGAGAATTTTCGCGTCTTCGGTACACTTCCCTTGGTTCAACAAGCAGTCCAAATACGACTTGTATAGCCTGTCGTTGTTGAGTATCTCATCCAGATCTATGTTGTCATACTTGTTAGTGTAGGTATCAGCAGGTTTTGATGCTGCAAGTCC
The DNA here is from genome assembly GCA_946811695.1 of Gonocerus acuteangulatus. Lineage (NCBI taxonomy): Eukaryota > Metazoa > Arthropoda > Insecta > Hemiptera > Coreidae > Gonocerus > Gonocerus acuteangulatus. The sequence continues at coordinate 40,406,100 of OX328130.1, read as the reverse complement.
AGCGAATAAGCACAGAGCTAGTACTAACTTCATGTTTATACAGATATCCAACGACTTATGGTTTTAGAGAATCATACCCGCAATATATAGGATAAAATTCCCCACCCCTACTATTTGCCCTTGGTGTTATAATCCACTATTAAAATTATTCCAGATACCATCTTAATCCAGTCCTATTGAGCTGATAGCATCAAACAGTGATAACGTTTACGCTATGAACAGGCTTTCTTGGAATTGAACCAAACAATTATGAACAATCTGTCTGTAACCCTGACTTTGATGTGTTATTACAGGCATAGACGTAGATAGAGGCTTAGCAATTATTATTCCTGCGATTTCCGGATGCACTTTTCTAACCAGAAAAATTATGATTCATTTTTTTTTTCGATTAATTTTCTGCTCGAAAGGCCTTTGCAGCAAACGTTATGCCATGGACCGATTAATGGAAGAAAGTTACTTTTTCCGAAGGGATAAAAAAAATAATTTGGATGGACCCCCAAATTGACAGTAACTACCTGAAATCCTAATACGTTTGTGAATTAATTTTCGATGGGCCGGTCACATTCGGAGAAATAAGTGCTTAAAACCTTTAAGTTGTTGGTTTCGTTTATTTGAACGGTTCTTTTTGTCTGCTTCCCTTAGTTTTTTATTGCTTGTTATTTTTCTAATTGCTTATAGTGGGAAAATTTATTTGTCAGCAAATTAGGACTGGTAAAATGCGATTTTTTTTGTTAGAAATAGAGTCTTCCGAGCGGAATTCGAAGATGCCGTCTAAGTTTTTTCTACTACTGCACTACAGATGCTGTTCTTTAGAACGTTTTTTTCCTCCATGATTTATATCTATGATGACCTCTTTTGCACAGGCTACTGATAATCCTATAAATGGCATTGTGCCTATAAGTGTCCCTACCTAGCCCAATCCTTCCAATATTTCTACTCTCTCGTTGCCCAGAATACCTCTATGTCCCAGTACCCAGTACCTGACAACGTTATTATTCCGTGATAGTTACTATTGCACCGTCTTCCATCCTCCAACAATTCTTTAGTTGATATCATGGCGTTCTCGAGCTGCCTAGCTGTCAGTGAGGATTCGTACTCTCATATGACAAACCTCTTCTAAACATCTGTGGCAAATAAGACAGTTTTTCTAGTCTCACACGCTTCTCCTCCGTGGTAGCCCGGTCAGCTAATAGTGTTACCACTTAAACTCCCCCGCCATTTTAATTTAGATGTATTAATAATTTTTAGAAACGTGTACCACTCATTCATTCAGTAAATACCTAAATATGCATCTTCTTTGTTGTGTATAACTACTCCCCGACGCTCCCAGAGTGAGTGCAAGAAGTGCACAGTGAAACAGAAAACTGGAGGAGAGAACGTCATCAAGTTCGTGAGAGAGAAGAGACCCGAAGACTTCCGGAAGGTCACCAAGATCTACGACCCAGAAGGAATATACAAGCAGAAATGCAACGAGAGAGCAAAGGAACTTGGAATCAAGATTATTGTATAGATTTTACTATGAAGATTTTTGCGTTGGCATATTAAACTATCATAAGTCTACATGGACATGTTTTGTAATTTATAATAAGTAAAAATCTTTTTAATATAATTTTATTTTATCTTTGTTTTCATATATGAACGTGTAAATAAACCACAATAAGGACCAAAATATAAACTGAACAGAATGTGGCAATTCTCAGTCCCATTCGTCGTATTTTTTAAATTTATTTTCTTCCCTAATTAGTGTCATTAAAGGCTCACCTATTACATAAACATCCTGCTAGTGTTTGTTAGATAAATGCCTAATTGTAAATTCTAATTCGCCAATTAAATTCTAACTAAAAGGAGATAACGTCAGAAATTGCTGATATGGCATTGATATAAACCTTCATTTTAATGAAGAAAGCTATTGCGAGGTTCATTTTGAGGAGGCTGCAGTATTGCGAGTGTCCGATGCAAGATTGAAAGCTGTCGCCCGATACTGTATGCAGGTACCTCATTGAGTCGATAGTTTAGAATTTTTAGGCGTCTTAGCACAGGGTATGACAAATTATGCCTTCGGTACCATAATTTTGCGGGTTTTTTTTCCATCCCAGGTTACTTATGGGGCGTTGAGGATACGAAGGGCGAACTCAACATCAGGACAAATTTGTTTTCCCTCCATCCGAATCTAGACGCTTCAGAAAATCTACAGGTATATTTTTCATATTGAGTTCGGCCTTCTTTCCCTCTCAAAATACGAACAGAATGAAAAAAATCTGGCTGGAAACTGCCATAGGAAGGCGGATACGAAAAGCGAACACAACAGTCCACTAACACACACTGGATGATGATATAAATGAAATGCTCTTACCGTTGAAAGTGAAGTTTACACTAATGCCTGGTCAATTATTATATAATTTGAACAATGAGACACCCACAACGAAAAAATATATTGAATATATTCTATTGGAGTTCGCCCTTATGGAAAAAAAGTCCGACTCGCAGGAACTGCATCATCTTAGCGCGGTTCCTTTCTTATCCCTAGTCTAATTTGGAAAGATTAAAATATTTATTTATTGATAAGGCTTCGCAACTTTGGCGAATCGCCTGAAGATTAAAATAGAAGCAGTAATTATTTTGGTTCCACCAGTCTTGAAAGGTCTTGATTTACGATCTTACCTGGAAGGGTCGGTCAACACTTCAAAGGGTCCCGCTAGTTACAAGGTCTTGGAATCTAGGAAATCTATATTTCTTACAATAAATTGTTTTGTTATTTTACTTAACCAGTTTTATTGTAAAATACATTATCCAAATATAAGCAATTAAGAAATAACAAGGAATAAAAACCGACAAAAAAAACGTTCGAATAAACGAAATCAATTACTTTAATGTTTTAAGCACTTATTTCTCCGATTGACATCGCCTAATTAAAACTTTCGTCAGAACATTTTTTGTAGAGCATTTAGTAAGCTTTCGAATGGTAACCTTTCGCTTCCCAAGATTTTCAACCGTTTTCGAGATATTAAGAAATTATACGAAGTTCCCAAAACTTTTCATTATTTCTAGCAATAGAAAATTGGTATCATTTTACCTATCCTGTTTTACGCACAAATACATTTTCCTAACATAAGAAATTACAAAAATAAAAATCAATAAAAAACTAAGGGAAAGAGACAAAAATTACAAAAAGAACGACAAACACCCGTTCATAAGAACTAAACAGACGTATTTGAAGTTTTAAGCACTTATTTCTTCGACTGACATCACCTAATTAAAACTTGTTTCAGAATCTTTTCTGTAGAAAATTTAGAAAGCTTTCAAATAGTTTCTATCCACTTATGAAAATTTCCCAACCGTGTTCGAGATATTAATGAAAATATACGAAGTTCCCAAAACTTTTCATGTCTGTTCATAAAATATTTTATTCTAACCCTTCCTTAACTCCAAACGTAACCAAAAGTTTAAGATATTAGTTTTGATAAAATTTGAACATGCAAAAAATGTTTCAACTGAATCCCATGATTTTATGTACCAATACCAAAAACGTTATTCAGCAACTATGTTCCCAATTTTCTCGAAAACGGTTAAAGCTATCGCCTTAAAAACGGTTTCATTCGTTTTCCTAGGCCAAGAAGCCTACAAAACGAGTACTTACAAGCATATGAACTCAAAAATATAAGCGTTGCGATTTTCTTTGCGCGATTTTCGCCCCAAACGCCATCTTCCAGTGGGCGGATTTTGCTGGTTAACGAACTTGACCTTTCAAATAACAGACAAATATATGTATATATATATATATATATATATGTATATATATATGTATATATATATATATATATATACAAATTTGAACCACCGTTATTTTCGGTCTCTAGGGGTTCTGAAACGCGAAATTTTCTAGTCGGCACTTCCGGATTGTTTCATGAGATCAATTTTATAAGCGGGGTTCCTCCCTATGAAGGGAGGGAGGAACCGCGCTAACAATATAAACAGATCTAAGGTGTTACACGGGAGCTGGTGAAAGAAAGAATGAGGTCTCGTATTGTAATTCTCTGTATGCAGGGTCTGCTTCCAGGTAAAATCATATACTTCTACTGCCCTTTACAGTTACTCAGAAGGCTCTTTGTGTTTACAAACAAAGGACTCGGTATAGACCACCTGTATTAACCCAAAAGTGATTATATTTAGCTTAATAAACTTCCTCAATTAAATTAAGGAATTTAAGAGTGCTTAAAATAGGTTCTTGATCTAGTCAAAAAATTCAAGGAGAATTAGATCATGAATAGAAAATCTCGGCCAAACAGAAGGAAAATAACAATAACAAGGATAGTCAAACTTCGTTTTCAAAGATTGTTAGTTGTAACACAAAAACGGTCACTCATGATTCTAATAAATTAACTGTGAAGGGTGATAACACAAATATTCCTGTTGAGGCTTTAAAGCTTCAATTTAAAAAACATATTAACCCATAGGAATTATAGATTGGCCTAAAAACATAAAATCATTGAAAAAAGGATTTCTTATTATTGAATCAAACAAAAACGATATAGAGGTTATATCAACAGAGTTTTGAAATATATGCAAAGACCTGATGATCAATAAAATTAAAATAAAAAATAGAGTTCTCTGTAAAAGGTTTAATGAGTTCTATTAAATACATATTTTCCAATTTAGTTATAATTTTAACTATTGGAATTATTATCCAAAGATTCATATAATTACTCAACAATAGATTCTAATTTGAAGCACAGCTATTTTCGATATCTACCTGTTCTAAAACGTGAAATCATTTATTAGGCACTTCGGATGACGTCATTGGGTCGACGTCAGAAGCGTGTTTCCTATCTGTGGAGTGAAGCAGGAAACGAGTTAAAAACAGCAACCAATTAAAAGGTGAGGTAAATAGAGGACAAACGCCGTTCGTGGTGGTAGACAATCTTACAAGGCATTTCGCTCAGAAATCTCCGAAATATTCTTACTAATTTTACGTATCCTGTTTTATAACGAAATAGATTTATATTCTATAATCAATAAGAAAAAACTACTAGCAATAAAAAACTATGGGTAACAGATGAAAATAGGGAATACCAAGAACAATTCTAAAGAACGAAATCAACACCAGTACTGTAATCTAGATATTCATAAGGCATCTTCGAATTCTAACAAACAAAATATTGCTTCTAATTATACGTATCCTGTTTACTGACAAATACATTTGACTGCTCTAAGCAAGTACAAAAATAACGAGCAGTGAAAAAAAAAACTGCGGGAAACACACAAATAGTTCCGTTTAAATAAACGAAACTAACTAAGTTTTAAGCACTTATTTCTCCTAATGTGACGACCCCATCAAACATTTCTGCAAAACATTTTTTGTAGAGAATTTAGTAAGCTTATTCGAGATATTAAGGAAAAAATACGAAGGGGGCCTAATAGATATTCATACGGGATCTGAGAACCCCAAGATTCCGTAAAAATAAAATATCCTAATTATACGTATCCTGTTTTTTTGGCAAATACATTTGACTACTGTAAGCAATTGCAAACAATAGGGAATATGCCAAAGAACTCGGATTAGGAGCCTCGACAGTTTCAAGACATTTGAAGGAAATCGGCAAATCCAAAACTGACATTTCATACGGTACAGCCTGATATATTTCTAACAATGAATTGTTTTTCTTATTTTAATTAATCTATTTTATTGTCAAATACATTATCCAACTATAAGCAATGGAAAAATAGGAATAAACACAGACAAAAAGAACCGTTCGAATAAACGAAATCAATTACTTCAAAGTTTAAGAACTTATTTCTCCGATTTACATCGCTTATTCGAAACTTTCTTTAGAACCTTTTTTGTAGACCATTTAGTAAGCTTTCGAATGGTAACCTTTCGCTTCCCAAGATTTTCAACCATTTTCGAGATATTAATGAAAGTATACGAAGTTCCCAAAATTTTCATTATTTCTAGCAACAGAAAATTGGTCTCATTTTTCCTATCCTGTTTTACAAACAAATACATTTTCCTAGCATAAGAAATTACAAAAATAAAAAGCAATAAAAAACCAAGGGAAAGAGACAAAAATTACAAAAAGAACGACAAAAGCCCGTTCATAAGAACAAAACAGACGTATTTGAAGTCTTAAGCACTTATTTCTCCGATTGACGTAACCTAATCAAAAATAGTTTTAGAGTCATTTTTGTAGAGAATTTAGTAAGCTTTCAAATTGTTTCTATCCACTTACCACGATTTCCCAACCGTGTTCGAGATATTAATGAAAGTATACGAAGTTCCCAAAACTTTTCATGTCTGTTCATAAAATATTTTATTCTAACCCTTCCTTAACTCCAAACGTAACATAACTTTCAACATATTAGTTTTAATGAAAGTAGAACATGCAGATAATGTTTCAACTGAATCCCGTGATTCTAAGTACCCAAACCAAAAACGGTATTCAAAAACTATTTTTCCAATTTTCTCGAAAACGGTTAAAGCTATCGCCTTGAAAATGGTTTCATTCGTTTTCCTAGCCCAAGAAGCCTATAAAAAGAGTACTTACAAGCGTATGAACTCAAAAACGTAAGCGTTACGATTTTTTCTATATATATATTTATATATATATATATATATATATATATATACATATATATATATATATACATATATATATATATATATATATATATATATATATATATATATATATATATATATATATATATATATAAATTTTTCTGTTCGCTCATTTCTGGCTTCCCTGATGGTCCGATTTTGATGAAATTTAGTACAAAAATCCGTCGTCCAATTTGAAAGGTCAAGATCGTTAACCAGCAAAATCCGCCCACTGGAAGATGGCGATTGGGGCGAAATTCGCACAGAAAAAATCGTAACGCTTACGTTTTTGAGTTCATACGCTTGTAAGTACTCTTTTTATAGGCTTCTTGGGCTAGGAAAACGAATGAAACCATTTTCAAGGCGATAGCTTTAACCGTTTTCGAGAAAATTGGAAAAATAGTTTTTGAATACCGTTTTTGGTTTGGGGACTTAGAATCACGGGATTCAGTTGAAACATTATCTGCATGTTCTACTTTCATTAAAACTAATATGTTGAAAGTTATGTTACGTTTGGAGTTAAGGAAGGGTTAGAATAAAATATTTTATGAACAGACATGAAAAGTTTTGGGAACTTCGTATACTTTCATTAATATCTCGAACACGGTTGGGAAATCGTGGTAAGTGGATAGAAACAATTTGAAAGCTTACTAAATTCTCTACAAAAATGACTCTAAAACTATTTTTGATTAGGTTATGTCAATCGGAGAAATAAGTGCTTAAGACTTCAAATACGTCTGTTTTGTTCTTATGAACGGGCTTTTGTCGTTCTTTTTGTAATTTTTGTAAGCGTTACGATTTTTTCTGTGCGAATTTCGCCCCAATCGCCATCTTCCAGTGGGCGGATTTTGCTGGTTAACGATCTTGACCTTTCAAATTGGACGACGGATTTTTGTACCAAATTTCATCAAAATCGGACCATCAGGGAAGCCAGAAATGAGCGAACAGAAAAATGTATATATATATATATATATATATATATATATATATATATACATATATATATATATATATATATATATATATATATATATATATATATATATATATATACAAATTTGAACCACCGTTATTTTCGGTCTCTAGGGGTTCTGAAACGCGAAATTTTCTTGTCGGCACTTCCGGATTGTTTCATTGTATCAACCTTATAAGCGGGGTTCCTCCCTATAGGGGAGGAATCGCGCTAAAATATTCAAACGCCTTTTCCTGAATACTGCCTTTTGTTGAGTACGCTCTTCATATCCACAACGCCTCTTATGTTATACCTGATGTTCTTAAAGAAAGAAGAAGAAAAAAAAAAACCGGTTTACTTTGGTACAAAACAATTTCTTTTCTGTTCTTGGCCATACGGCACACAAGGAATATAGTGTGGTCTGTACTTCGCTCTTGCCGCCTGATTTTCCCCTTTGCAGGTACCCATTAATAAATTAACTAAAAGTTGGGTTGGCCTAGGGACGTTCAGGGAGGTTAAATCCAACCCACGAACGAAAACATTAGAATGTCTGTAGTGCCTTCGGGATTTGAAATTAGTTCCCCCGGTATAGTCCAGTGTGGTACCAGTAAGGTACCCTCGCCCCCAACAAATGTTATGAAAGAAAAAAAAAACTTTTACTATGCAAGATTAAAATAAAGCGCCCCTACATTAGCAGTTGGGATGCAGGTTCTGAACAGTGTTAGTTTGTGGTCGTCTGGATGATTTTAACGACTTCCTAAAAACTTTTTTTGGGCAACAATTAACAGTGGATTAGATGGAATAATGGATGGATTCACCTAATGGATTTAATATCGTTCACGAATGGTGAATGTCAAGTATTTTTTTATCATGATAATGCTAGACCACTTACGGCGAACAACGCTTCAAAACATTATAGAATATGTTTAAGACTTTTTGCCGCATCATGTTTACTCCCCAGACCCTGCTTATTGCCCCAAAAGATTTTAACTATTTTGTATCTTAAAAATTGTTTTCTAGGAAAAAAATTAAATTCAAACTTCCAAATTTGTTTGCATCAAAACCAAAGTGATTCTACAGCAATGTAATTGCAAAGGTACAAGAAATAGTAGACAGTGGCAAAAATATATCATTGTTTGAAATGTTAAATTGTGTTTTATTTTACCCTACCGCCTTTTATTTATACATATAAAAGGCAATAGGGGGGAGTTTGCCCCCTACCGCCTATGAAAATGGACAAATGTTTATACAATTTAGCTAAGGCCTTTCACTATCTAAAAGTTCGTCTACCTGTAAAATTTACTCAAAAGGAAATTATTCTCTTAGGCATACCTCGCCTATTTTTTTTAATTAAATTTTTGGAATGTTAAGTTTAGTAGTTCATAAAAAAATATTGGGCACGTATTTTTTTAAATTTGTAATTTGTCTATTTAAGCCGTCCAAAATCACCTTTAAACTTACACGCCAGTATAGTTTTCTCTTATATATCTCAACGTTTTAGTTTTTTTGTGGCTGAAATCATCGCCACATTTTCTCCTATAAAAATGTGCCAAAATATATCGGGTAATGTTAGAGTAATATTTTCAAAGAATATTTCGTTTTTATTTTTTTACATTAGTATACTTCGGAAATATTTCATTCTTATATTTCAGAAATACGACCGTTCTTTCATGAACATTGTATTTCACAAAAAAATCCGAAACACGTTACATTAGTTTTTTTTTTTTTTTTTTTACATGATAATGCAATTTATTAACTAAACCAGCTTTTATCAATTTTACATTAAAAAGAACAAAAGAATTACACATGAAAAAAAGGTTTCTTACCTTTGGACATAAGAATTATGCCTATAGAAGCGCTTTTTTATTTATTTTATTTTATCAGAAAAACCTTTGCTGTTGGTTTCATTAAAAAAAATCTAAATCTTTTTGAGATATAAAAAAAACTGATTTGGTGATGATTTTCACCCTTTAAATCGGCGGATTAGAACTCAAAAATAAATATGTGTCGAATATTTTTTAAAAATACTACAACAAATCCCAAAATTATAAAGATTGGTGAGGTACAGAGGGGATAGTTTCGTTCTCAGAGTAAAACTGATGTTAGACGAAATTCACGTAAAATACGTAGTGCTTATTGGCTTTCGATAAAAGACAACAAAACACTTTTCTTTTCTTTTTTTTTTATAAGCACATATACATAGGGAGTCGACTTAAATCACTTTCAATGGTCTTAACTAATTTAACTATTGGAGAAATATGTATTTACGCAAAAGTTCTTTAACTTACAAACTATATACCACCGCCTCCTTATACATTAGGCAAAGCTCTCAAAAAAGGATTTCAATAACTAAAAAATAAAACTAATAAGGTTTTATTTATTTAAAATTATAGAATGTTTACATATAGACTCATGTATCTATAAAATAATCTTCATAAAAAAATCTATACAATGGGTTTGATTCTGTTACATATGTTATACCAGCTCTTCTAATTATGAATATCCAGGTTAGGTTAGTTAACGAACAGGCTTCAAGCAGTGTGGTTGTGTCTATTATTGTTTTTTTTTTTTTTTTTTTTTTTTTTTTGGTGCATCTATTTCCAGGATCATTAGCACCTGTGTCTATTATTATAAAGATTCTTGTTGAATTGTTTGTTTATTTTTTCAAAATTTATATACCACTCTACAAACATTTCGAAATTTATAAAATCATGCTTCACACGTTCATATATGAAAACAAAGATTAAATTAAATAAAATAATATTAAATAGCTGCTACTTATTTTAAATTACAGAACTTATCCATGTAGACTTTTGATAAGCAAGTATTGTCAAAGGAAAATCTATACAATAGTCTTGATTCCAAGTTCCTTTGCTCTCTCGTTGTATTTCTGCTTGTATATTCCTTCTGGGTCGTAGATCTTGGCGACCTTCCGGAAGTCTTCGGGTCTCTTCTCTATCACGAACTTGATGACTTTCTCTCCTCCAGCTTTCTGCTTCTCGGTGCACTTCTTGCAGTCGCTCTGGAGAGCGTCGGGGAGTAGTTCTACACAACAAAGAAATTAATCGTTTTCAAAAATTAGAAATATTTATTTACACAATAATGGTATATTTCAGCGAATGAAAGAGGGTAATTTCCAAGTGACATGATGGTTCTCCTGCCGGACTGCCACGGAGAAGATTCGGGCCAGAATACCACTTTTTATAAGGGTTGAATATTTTCAGCAATGTGATGGTAAGTATAATTCACCATGGAAATTTGAAGAACCGCGATCAATAGATACTCTGAGTATACATCGTCCCTGCCATGTCAAACTATCGAATATGCAAATTGGAGCAAATTCTATCCACGAACATATTCTTTCCATTGAAGAAGGAATATATTGAAAATGGACTTATTCGATATTTTATTTAGGACATTAAAGGGTATTCTTAAGGGGCTTAGAGCTCTAACAATTTACGACAAACCGTATCGACCATAATCTAAGACCAAAGTCTCTAATCCGAAAAACGAGTTTTTGCATATTCGATAGTTTGACATGGTAATATCATACGTATATATATATATATATATATATATATATATATATATATATATATATATATATCTTTATTGATAATTTACAACCTGTACAGTTATGTACAATAAGTAAATTTGGTCAAACTATACATACAACACAGTGGATGAGATGATGTCAGAAAGCAGACATGCAGACTACAACTCCCAATGAAAATTTTGGTCTATTCTTATTTTAATGAAAATTTTGTGACTTGAATTATATACACTATTTCAAAAGGTAGGCTAATTAATCCGTTGTAAATCGTCTCGCAGCCAACGGCTGTGAAGAGGATTGGGGTGAGCTGGGAGTTCAGAGAAAAAGGACAGGAATCGGAATTTGGCTAAATCATGGACAAATTTAATTTTTCGAATGAGTTTTTTGATAATGATAGAACGTTAGAACGAAAATAAAAAGAAAGGAAATAAATTAATTGCGGTGGAGACCAGTAGCTTGTTGATTTTTCCGATTTGATAGTAAAACACTGTTTATATTTTTTATTACTGTTGTAGTAGTGAAATATTAAATTATTTTAGGCAGTGGTGCATAAACGATTTTTTTTTTTTTTCTGTGAATCGAATATAAGGTCCCCAGAGGTCAAGGGGTCCAAAGGAACAAAATCAACGAATATGCAAATCGAATCAAACTAGAGAACGAACATATTCAATCAATTGACGAAGTAAAATATTGAAAAATGTTCTTATTCGATACTTTATTTAAGGCATTTTCAGCTATTGAAAATCTGCTGAAAGGGCCAGAGGGGGGCCTTTCAGCCTAAAAGGGTTTGAGTTGCGACAATTTACCATCGTCCACTATATTCGATAGTTTGACATGGTAGAGACGATATGTGGTAATAGCAAAAACTAAATTTTTACAGTTCCGATCATACTAGTCGAATCCTCAGGTCCTTAGCTGTTTATTATCAATAATTCATAATAGGTACATCATCCGGTTTATGATTAATATGCATAAGAATTGGAGAATCCATACATAGACCCCTTAATTTCCTTCTGGACTTAATATTACAAAAGTGGCAATTTACAAGAGAACACAAGCTGCCACTGTCAAGAAAATCACTTGGATCTCTTTACCACCCAAATGATTACAGTGTTCACGACCCATTCCTGTATCTAACTAATTTTTTTCAAAAATATCACTTACACTTCTGGGAGGGCGCTATGTTATATGAATTGAATTTAAAGAAATAAAAAAATACTTACCTTTGAGAAGTTTGGCATCTTCAGTGCATTTTCCAACGTTCAATAAGCAGTCCATATACTTCTTGTAAAGCCTATCGTTGTTGAGAATCTCATCCAGATCTATGTTGTCATACTTGTTAGTGTAGGTATCAGCAGGTTTGGATGCTGCAAGTCCAGCGAATAAGCACAGAGCTAGTACTAACTTCATGGTTCTACGAATGTCCACAGACTCACACCAAGAGAGATATCCCCACGCTATATAGCATGCTTCTCTAACGAATCCTTGGACTTCAGAGGATTTACGACTAATATAAATAATTTTTATCAAGATAACAATGATAGAAACAATTAATGTCTTTGTTTCGTGTAATGTAATGCTTAATTAAGTTTTATTCTTAATTAGGATGAAATAATTCTGTAGGATTTTCCTCAGACCTTCTTCAGCCTTTGATCTAGTATTTCTTGTAAGTAACATTAAAATATTCTTAACTATGGCCCGTACTGATAGACGGACCCCCTTTACTACCGCCCTCCACTTAATAGATGGCCAAGACTAACCCCCCACACAAACTTTTTCTTTAATTCACCACGATCCACCACATTCAGAAATGATTACATATCCGTGAGGGATGTTTCTCCTTCTTCTTATCGGTAAGCCTATAATGATCACGTACTTATTATATCTATTTCCATGTTACCCGTTTAGGTTTTTAAATCTATAATAAGCTGCCTCTAATTTAAGCTCTAGGAATAACACACAGTTACCAAATCTATCATTCATCCTCTTCCAAGTATATATATATATATATATATATATATATATATATATATATATATATATATATATATATATATATATGTATATATATATATACATGGAAGAGGATGAATATATGAATATATATATATAAAGAAGAATTAAGGAAAATATCCATATCATAAAAAATAGAAAGAAGAAAAAAATGAAATACTACATTTGAATACTATTCTCATTAACTTACTAGATGTTACCCGGCGTGCAATGCTACACCTACTTTCTGCCTTTGACTCTCCCCGTATCAAAATCTACCTGTATACCCAGTTACGTGAAAATCGGTCAAACGGTGTGAATTTGTTTATATCTGTCTAGATATAACGCAAGAAAGCCAACAGAGGCCAGCACCACAGTAGTTCTGAAAAAACCGACAGAAGCCAGCATCAGAGCCTGCGAGTAGATAGCTCTTATCAACGAAAGGCCAGCGCTCCTTAGTTAGACAGTGAATGTTGAAATAAACTGCATTACATGATTATATAATGATGTCGTCATAAATGAGTTCCAGTTATTCTAATTATCAGGAACATAAACAAATAAATTTGAGACATTATTCAAAATGGCTGTCGATTTAAAATGGCCGTCACAATCTGAATGGTTCAGTGTAGCATATTTTTCTTAAACAAAACTTTTGACCTTTTGACTAAATTTTGAAATTTGACTATTTTGACCTAGTCTAGGAGATTTCCCGTATCAAGACCTACCTGTGTGCCAAGTTTCGTCAAAATCGGTCAAACAGTGTAGATTTGTATAAGGAACAAACAGACAAACAGAAAAGTCCGATTCGCAGGAACTGCAGCATCTTAGCGCGGTTCCGTTCATGTCCCTAGTGCCATTTGATAAGCTTAGAAAAGAAATAAACTTATTTTTTTTATATATCTCGAGAAAATTGTCAAAATCCTCTCGAACATCTCGAATAAAAGTGATATTAAGGCGTCAGGGACACCGACAGTAGCTAACTTTTACACAGAAGCGGAAATTACAGAATCTGGCTCTCATTCTAAAGCAAAGCTCTATAAATCAAAACAAAATATACCTAATAAAGCCTTTCTAGTGGATACAGAAGCATGGGCGTATATGAGGGGGGGCTGCAGCCCCTCCCGAAATTTTGAATTGATGATAAAAACTTCTCGTAAAACCCTTAAAAATAAATTAAATAAGATCATTTAGTTCATAAAACATATTTTATTTTACGTGTAATAGCGTTTTAGTTGCCTAAAACTATTCCAAGCTCTAAATATTTAGTATTCCATGCCCTGGAAATGGTCTCCCCCCCCCGAAATTGTTTTTATATAAGTACACAAGATTAAGTAGAATACCCTGCCTAATGTAGCCTATATAGAATAATATGCCGAATAAAACCTATCTAGTTAATACACAAGGACAAATAAAAGTCTTGACGAATAACAAGTCAAGAAAAAAAACTTTATTTAACAAAATAAAACAAAGTTTAGTTGCCCAACTACAATAGAATAATATACCTAATTAAGTCTATGGAGTAGATACAAATGGACCAAAAACAAGTCTTGTGGAATATTGTTTTTTTTTCTAATTAAATACTTTTTATCAATATTTAGTATATAACCTTTGTTGAAAACTATTGATTGCTAATTGATGAATCGGTTTACAACTAAGTAGTCTTTATGAATATTTAGTATATAACCTATGTTTGGATCTGTGTTTTTGGGGTGCTCTCCGCCTAGGCTTTGTATTTGTGTCGGCAGATACCTGGGGTATATTTACAGCTCTTGAGGATTAACTCTTAGCAGGTAAATTTCCTGCGGACCTTCTGCTTCTACGGGCATTGAACCGCCATATTCGCTCTTAGTATCTAACCGTTGTGAAGTTTATTTTTTGGATTTAGGACTTAATATACATATGTAGACTAAATCATAGCAAGAAGTAATCCTCCGTCGTCGGTTCTTAACTATGTAGACTCGCTAATGTTATCCAATCTTTGATACATCGTATTTAAAATCCACAGCAAAAACACGACATTTCATCAGAAGCCCCTGCTGAATAAAACTTATATAGAATAATATGCAAAATAAAGCCTATCTAGTGGATAAAAATAGAGGAAAAAAGCCGTTCGTGGTGGTAGAAAATCTTAAAAGTATTTCGCTCAGAAATCTCCGAAATATTGTCACTAATTTTACGTATCCTGTTTTATAGCCAAATAGATTTATATTCTATAATCAATAAGAAAAACCTACTAACAATAAAAAACTATGGTAACAGATGAAAATAGGGAATACCAAGAATAATTCTAAAGAACGAAATCAACACCAGTACTGTAATCTAGATATTCATACGGCATCTTCGAATACTAACAAACAAAATATTGATTCTAATTATACGTATCCTGTTTTATTGGCAAATACATTTGACTACTATAAGCAATTAAAAACACTAGGGAATATGCCAAAGAACTCGGAATAGGAGCCTCGACAGTTTCAAGACATTTGAAGGAAATCGACAAATCCAAAACTGACATTTCATACGGTACAGCCTGATATATTTTTAACAATGAATTGCTTTTCTTATTTTAATTAATCTGTTTTATTGTCAAATACATTATCCTACTATAACCAATGAAAAAACAACAAGGAATAAAAACAAACAAGAAGAACCGTTCGAATAAACGAAATCAATTACTTCAAAATAAATTACAAAAATAAAAATCAATAAAAAACCAAGGGAAAGAGACAAAAATTACAAAAAGAACGACAAAAACCCGTTCATAAGAACCAAACAGACGTATTTGAAGTTTTAAGCACTTATTTCTCCGATTGACATAGCCTAATCAAAAATTGTTTCAGAATCTTTTTTGTAGAACATTTAGTTAGCTTTCGCATGGTAACCCTCCGTTTACCAATATTCCTAACCGTCTTCGAGATATCAGGGAATGTATACGAAGTTCCCAAAACATTTCATGTCTGTTAATAAAATATTTTATTCTAATCCTTCCTTAGCTCCAAACGTAACCGAAATTTTAACATATTAGTGTTGATGAAATTCAAACATACAGAAAATGTTTCAACTGAATCCCATAATTTTAAGTATCAAAATCAAAGACAAAAAGAACAGTTCGAATAAGCGAAATCAATTACTTTAAAGTTTTAAGCACTTATTTCTCCGATTGACATCGCCTAATCAAAACTTTCATTAGAACCTTTTTTGCAGAGCATTTAGTAAGCTTTCCAATGGTATTCTTTCGTTTCCCTAGATTCTTAACCTTTTTCGAGATATTAAGGAAAGCATACAAAGTTACCAAAACTTTTTTATGTCTGTAAGTACCCAAACCAAAAACGGCATTCAAAAATTATTTTTTCAGTTTTCTCGAAAACGGTTAAAGCTATCGCCTTGAAAATGGTTTCATTCGTTTTCCTAGCCTAAGAAGCCTATAAAACGAGTACTTACAAGCTTATGAACTCAAAAAGTCCGACTCGCAGGAACTGCATCATCTTAGCGCGGTTCCTTTCTTATCCCTAGTCTAATTTGGAAAGATTAAAATATTTATTTATTGATAAGGCTTCGCAACTTTGGCGAATCGCCTTAAGATTAAAATAGAAGCAGTTATTATTTTGGTTCCACCAGTCTTGAAAGGTCTTGATTTACGATCTTACCTGGAAGGGTCGGTTAACACTTGAAAGGGTCCCGCTAGTTACAAGGTCTTGGAATCTAGGAAATCTATATTTCTAACAATAAATTGTTTTGTTATTTTACTTACCTAGTTTTATTGTAAAACACATTATCCAACTATAAGCAATTAAGAAATAACAAGGAATAAAAACAGACAAAAAAACCGTTCGAATAAACGAAATCAATTACTTTAATGGTTTAAGCACTTATTTCTCCGATTGACATCGCCTAATTAAAACTTTCGGCAGAACATTTTTTGTAGAGCATTTAGTAAGCTTTCGAATGGTAACCTTTCGCTTCCCAAGATTTTCAACCGTTTTCGAGATATTAAGAAATTATACGAAGTTCCCAAAACTTTTCATTATTTCTAGCAATAGAAAATTGGTCTCATTTTACCTATCCTGTTTTACACACAAATACATTTTCTTAACATAAGAAATTACAAAAATAAAAATCAATAAAAAACTAAGGGAAAGAGACAAAAAGAACGACAAACACCCGTTCATAAGAACTAAACAGACGTATTTGAAGTTTTAAGCACTTATTTTTTCGATTGACATCACCAAATCAAAACTTGTTTCAGAATCTTTTCTGTAGAGAATTTAGAAAGCTTTCAAATAGTTTCTATCCACTTATGAAAATTTCCCAACCGTGTTCGAGATATTAATGAAAATATACGAAGTTCCCAAAACTTTTCATATCTGTTCATAAAATATTTTATTCTAACCCTTCCTTAACTCCGAACGTAACACAAAGTTTAAGATATTAGTTTTGATAAAATTTGAACTTGCAAAAAATGTTTCAACTGAATCCCATGATTTTATGTACCAAAACCCACAACGTTATTCAGCAACTATGTTCCCAATTTTCTCAAAAACGGTTAAAGCTATCGCCTTAAAAACGGTTTCATTCGTTTTCCTAGGCCAAGAAGCCTACAAAACGAGTACTTACAAGCATATGAACTCAAAAATGTAAGCGTTGCGATTTTATTTGCGCGAATTTCGCCCCAAACGCCATCTTCCAGTGGGCGGATTTTGCTGGTTAACGAACTTGACCTTTCAAATAACAGACAAATATATATATATATATATATATACAAATTTGAACCACTGTTATTTTCGGTCTCTAGGGGTTCTGAAACGCGAAATTTTCTAGTCGGCACTTCCGGATTGTTTCATGAGATCAATTTTATAAGCGGGGTTCCTCCCTATGAAGGGAGGGAGGAACCGCGCTAACAATATAAACAGATCTAAGGTGTTACACGGGAGCTGGTAAAAAGAGAGAATGAGGTCTCGTATTGTAATTCTCTGTATGCAGGGTCTGCTACCAGGTAAAGTCATATACTTTTACTGCCCTTTACCGTTACTCAGAAGGCTCTTTGTGTTTTGTGACGTGGCGCCCTGCGGGGAGTGAGAACCTGCTTTCTCTACCTCTTTGGACTGATAACGTTTCACGTTTTATATTTTATTTGGAATTCGCACCACTTGTAAATGTTTACTATCCACAAAAGATAGTCAATTTTCTTCTCCATTTTGGATGTAATAGTTTCGTATATAATTTAAGATTTTTATTCTTCTGTTTTTTTTCCCCGTGGTCGGTAGGCCTTGGAGGAGTGGCGTCGGTTCTAGGGGGAGTCTGTGAGAAAATGGCGTAGAAGCAGGTGCTAAGGAAAAAAAGTTATTCTTTGCAAATATGAGGTTTCAGCTTTTAAGGAGGGACTGAGGTGTCCTTTTTGTTAACAATGAAAATGAAGACCCAGTAGCACGAAGAGGCGGCATTTGTCTTCTCGGTTTATCGTTTTGGCCGAACATGTGATTGGAACTCCATGTGGTAGGCTTCTAGAGCATATTGTGGGACATATGAGTGAGTAACCCATCCATTTTATCTTCTACTGGATACCAGTCTCCACGTTTCATTTATCTCCAGGCCTCATTTAAACTTTTTTTTTTCTTTTGCCGTTCAAGTACTGCCATGAGTGCAAGTAACTATATTATTCAATACTTGGATAATATTGATTCTTCTTGTGATATTTTTATGTATATATATATATATATTTATGCTTTTGTTTAGAGTCTAATTTTGTTCTTCCCAGATTACTGATAGTATCTGGTGTGTATACATGTGTGGTTATCTATCGATACCTTTTGCTATATTATTCAATACTTGGATAATATTGATTCTTCTTGTGATATTTTTATGTATATATATATATATATATATATATATATATATATATTTATGCTTTTATTTAGAGTCTAATTTTGTTCTTCCCAGATTACTGATAGTATCTGGTGTGTATACATGTGTGGTTATCTATCGATACCTTTTGCTATATTGTTCAATACTTGGATAATATTGATTCTTCTTGTGATATTTTTATATATATATATATCTATTTATGCTTTTATTTAGAGTCTAATTTTGTTCTTCCCAGATTACTGATAGTATCTGGTGTGTATACATGTGTGGTTATCTATCGATACCTTTTGCTATATTATTCAATACTTGGATAATATTGATTCTTCTTGTGATATTTTTATATATATATATCTATTTATGCTTTTATTTAGAGTCTAATTTGGTTCTTCCCAGATTACTGATAGTATCTGGTGTATATACATGTGTGTTTATCTATCGATACCTTTTGCTATATTATTCAATACTTGGATAATATTGATTCTTCTTGTGATATTTTTATGTATATATATATATATATATATATATATATATATATATATATATTTATGCTTTTATTTAGAGTCTAATTTTGTTCTTCCCAGATTACTGATAGTATCTGGGGTATATACATGTGTGTTTATCTATCGATACCTTTTGCTATATTGTTCAGTATTGGAATGATATTAGTTCTTCTTGTGATATTTAGAGTATATATATGTATTCATGCTTACCCTTTATTTGGGCATTTATTTATTTATTTATTTTTTTTTTTTGGTATTCATAGATATTTATAATATTTAAGGTATATATATGTGTGTACATGTATTAGTTGTCTTACTGGGAACATTCTGTACTTTATTTCAATATAGTTACCAGCTCTGGAGTATCTTGTTGTTTTCTTTCTTTTTTTTATTTATTATTTGGATCACCTGGGTTTCTACCTAATTGAACCTGGCTATCCGTTGTCTATCCGGATAAATTGTACCACCCCAGGTGTGGGTAAGTGAGTCTCGCTTTAAACTGTTTTTCTTTTGTTTTAATATTTTTTCAAATCAAATTTATTTCGGTACAGTTTACAAACAAAGGACTCGGTATAGACCACCCGTATTAACCCAAAAGTGATTATATCAAGCTTGATAAACTTCCTCAATTAAATTAAGGAATTTAAGAGTGCTTAAATTAGGTTCTTGATCTAGTCAAAAAATTCAAGGAGAATTAGATCATGAATAGAAAATCTCGGCCAAACAGAAGGAAAATAACAATAACAAGGATAGTCAAACTTCGTTTTCAAAGATTGTTAGTTGTAACACAAAAACGGTCACTCATGATTCTAATAAATTAACTGTGAAGGGTGATTACACAAATATTCCTGTTGAGGCTTTAAAGCTTCAATTTAAAAAACATATTAACCCAAAGGAATTATAGATTGGCCTAAAAACAAAAAACGATATAGAGGTTATATCAACAGAGTTTTTAAATATATGCAAAGACCTGTTGATCAATAAAATAAAAAATAGAGTTCTCTGTAAAAGGTTTAATGAGTTCTATTAAATACATATTTTCCAATTTAGTTATAATTTTAACTATTGGAATTATTATCCAAAGATTCATATAATTACTCAACAATAGATTCTAATTTGAAGCACAGCTTTTTTCGATATCTACCTGTTCGAATTGTTTTTCTTATTTTAATTAATCTATTTTATTGTCAAATACATTATCCAACTATAAGCAATGAAAAAATAGGAATAAAAACAGACAAAAAACCGTTCGAATAAACGAAATCAATTACTTTAATGGTTTAAGCACTTATTTCTACGATTGACATCGCCTAATTAAAACTTTTGTCAGAACATTTTTTGTAGAGAATTTAGTAAGCTTTCAAATAGTTTCTATTCACTTACCACGATTTCCCAACCGTGTTCGAGATATTAATGAAAGTATACGAAGTTCCCAAAACTTTTCATGTCTGTTCATAAAATATTTTATTCTAACGGTTCCTTAACTCCAAACGTAACATAACTTTCAACATATTAGTTTTAATGAAAGTAGAACATGCAGATAATGTTTCAACTGAATCCCGTGATTCTAAGTACCCAAACCAAAAACTGTATTCAAAAACTATTTTTCCAATTTTCCCGAAAACGGTTAAAGCTATCGCCTTGAAAATGGTTTCATTCGTTTTCCTAGCCCAAGAAGCCTATAAAAAGAGTACTTACAAGCTTATGAACTCAAAAACGTAAGCGTTACGATTTTTTTTGCGCGAATTTCGCCCCAACCGCCATCTTCCAGTGGGCGGATTTTGCTGGTTAACGAACTTGACCTTTCAAATTGGATGATGGATTTCTGTACCAAATTTCATCAAAATCGGACCATTAGGGAAGCCAGAAATGATCGAACAGACAAATATATATATATATATATATATAAATAAATATATACATATATATATATATATATATATACAAATTTGAACCACCGTTATTTTCGGTCTCTAGGGGTTCTGAAACGCGAAATTTTCTTGTCGGCACGTCCGGATTGTTTCATTGTATAACCTTATAAGCGGGGTTCCTCCCTATGGGGGAGGGAGGAACCGCGCTAAAACGTATGCGTTACGATTTTTTTGCGCGAATTTCGCCCCAAACGCCATCTTCCAGTGGGCGGATTTTGCTGGTTAACGAACTTGACCTTTCAAATTGGACGACAGATTTTTGTACCAAATTTCATCAAAATCGGATCATCAGGGAAGCCAGAAATGAGCGAACAGACAAGTATATATATATATATATATATATATATATATATATATATATATATATATATATATATATAAATAAATATATACATATATCTATATATACAAATTTGAACCACCGTTATTTTCGGTCTCTAGGGGTTCTGAAACGCGAAATTTTCTTGTCGGCACTTCCGGATTGTTTTATTGTATCAACCTTATAAGCGGGGTTCCTCCCTATGGGGGAGGGAGGAACCGCGCTAAAATATGGTAGTAATACCCATTATGAATAACTTCCAGAAGGAATCAATTACATTCTCTTCTAGATTTGTACCAAAAATATTTACTTTATTATCATAAATTATTCCTCCAAGCCCTCAATCTTAGAACCATTAAAAAAATATGTTCCATTAAGGAGAAGGCAGCAACCATGGAGTTTTATATCATTTTTATTGTTTCATAACGTTTTGTCCATCGCAAGCCTTACTTAATTTCACTTTTAATATTTAAATTTATATCATTTTAATTTGCTGTCATGGAATTGTCTTTAAACCATTTCCTTCTTATTAAAATGAATTCTTTCATTTACCCCCCCCCCCCAGGTGAATTGAATTTTCCATGCAATTTTCTATTAATCTAAATATGCCAAGCCTCTTTATTATTGACATATTTACACCCAGCAGTTTTATTATATTTTTATATCTGCTTTCTTTTGTCTGAGATATTTATATCCTCTGACTACTCCATTATTTAAATACGCTTGCAATTTGAGCACAATATCGTTGCAAAATAAAAAAAAAAAGGACCCTAAGTGGCAGATACTATAGAGGAATCTGATTCATGACTGTACAGCACACTAAGGAGAAAGTGTGGTCAGTACTATGCTCCAGCCACCTGATTTTCCCCTAGGCTGCTTCGACACCTCAAGCCATTAGCACCCAGGGTATCCATTGGTAAATTTATTAAAGGCTGGGTAGGCCTAGGGACTGCCAGTGAGGCCGAAATCAACCCAAGAACGAAGACATTAGAAGAAAAAATCTTTATTGTTTGCTCGAGATTCGATCTCAGGTGCTCCAGTTTATTAGTCCAGTGCTCTACCACTTAGCTAACCTCGACCCCTCGCCAAATCAAATTAATCCCCCATTAATTTATTTAGTATAAGTCCTTATTGAAATTCCCAAATAGCTTTAATTCATTGTTGTCTATAGCTGCAACAAAAATATCTAAATTTGTTTTTCATAGATACCCCTATTTCCTATGACAAAAGGGCTATCCTTAAAGAAGAGCTCATAAACCTTAAGATTTGAAAGAGAAGCTTTAATATAACGGAAAATGTCAACAACAAAATGTGAGTTTATTTGGAACAAAAAGTTTTTAATACTTTCCTTTTGGCTCAATTAACATAAATCCTGCATCAATTACTTTTTCAATCATAGAAAGAAAAGTCCGACTCGCAAGAACTGCCTCATCTTAGCGCGGTTCCGTTCTTATCCCTAGTCTAATTTCGAAAGTCCCTAGTTTAATCTCGTAGATTTGACTCAAACTAACTGCCTTTGATTCTGTCGTTTTAATGAGCTCGTCGCCTCCGTTGCGATACTCACAATAAATAAATAAATAAAATAAATAATTTCGAAAGATTAAAATAGAAGCAGTTATTATTTTGTTGAGAGGAGATCGTTGACCGTTGATGATGCAAGGTAGGGATTGTCCGGGTTCGGTCACTGCTACTTAATAATACATACCCCATATGTGTATGTATGTGGGCATATATATGTACATATGTGTGCGTGTATATGTGTATGTGTATATGCATATATATAAATATATATATATATATATATATATTATATGTATATATATATATATATATATATATATATATATATATATATATGTTAGGTATATTTACATAGATATGTGCATATATTAGTGTTAAATATGTCCTACTTGTATTTACAGCCCTGATGAAGGCTTGAAGTTCAAGCCGAAACGTCGGCACAATAAAACCATTTTTACGATAAAAGTAGCAGTGACCGAACCCCGACAGTTATTGTTTTGGTTCCAACAGTCTTGAAAGGTAGGATTTACAATCTTACCTGGAAGGGTCGGCATCACTAGAAACTTTTCCGCTAGTTACAAGGTCTTGGAATCTTGGAACTCTATATTTCTAACAATAAATTGTTTTTGTTATTTTACTAAACCTGTTTTATTTTCGAATACATTATCCAACTATAAGCAATTAAAAAATAACAAGGAATAAAAAACAGACAAAAAGAACAGTTCGAATAAGCGAAATCAATTACTTTAAAGCTTTAAGCTCTTATTTCTCCGATTGTCATCGCCTAATCAAAACTTTCATTAGAACCTTTTATGTAGAGCATTTAATACGCTTTCTGATGGTATTCTTCCGTTTACCAAGATTTTCAACCGTTTTCGAGATATTAATGAAAGTTCCCAAAATTTACATTATTTCTAGCAACAGAAAATTGGTCTCATTTTTCATATCCTGTTTTACACACAAAATTTTCCCAACATAAGAAATTACAAAAATAAAAAGCAATAAAAAACAAAGGGAAAGAGACAAAAATTACAAAAAGAACGACAAAAACCCGTTCTTAAGAACAAAACAGACGTATTTGAAGTTTTAAGCACTTATTTCTCCGATTGACATAACCTAATCAAAAATAGTTTTAGAATATTTTTTGTAGAGAATTTAGAAAGCTTTCAAATAGTTTCTATCCACTTACCACGATTTCCCAACCGTGTTCAGAGATATTAATGAAAGTATACGAAGTTCCCAAAACTTTTCTTGTCTGTTCATGAAATATTTTATTCTAACCCTTCCTTAACTCCAAACGTAACAAAACTTTCAACATATTAGTTTTAATGAAAGTAGAACATGCAGATAATGTTTCAACTGAATCCCGTTATTCTAAGTACCCAAACCAAAAACGGTATTCAAAAATTATTTTTCCAATTCTCTCGAAAACGGTTAAAGCTATCGCCTTGAAAATGGTTCCATTCGTTTTCCTAGCCCAAGAAGCCTATAAAAAGAGTACTTACAAGCTTATGAACTCAAAAAAGTAAGCGTTACGATTTTTTTTGCGCGAATTTCGCCCCAAATGCCATCTTCCAGTGGGCGGATTTTGCTGGTTAACGAACTTGACCTTTTAAATTGGACGACGGATTTTTGTACCAAATTTCATCAAAATCGGACCATCAGGGAAGCCAGAAATGAGCGAACAGACAAATATATGTATATATATATATATATATATATATATATATATATATATATAAATATATATATATATATATATATATATATATATATATACAAATTTGAACTACCATCATTTTCGGTTTCCAGAGGTTCTGAAACGCAAAATTTTCTAGTCGGCACTTCCGGATTGTTTCATTGTATCAACCCTATAAGCGGGGTTCCTCCCTATGAGGGAGGGAGGAACCGCGCTAAAAACATACAAACAGACAGACCCGTGATTTTTATATATATAGATTTGACAACAAATAAAAATATGTTTTAATTAAAGGGTGGGATGATGGCTTTAATTTTTAAGACTATATTTCTTCTGGAAATTAATTTTAATACTATGACGTATCGATTATCGATCAGCTGATTATATTTCGCCATGTTAGATTCTTTCAGACCATGATCAGTCTAGACGTGGCCGTCCTGGTGGAAGGTTATCCTCCTCAGATTGAGGCTGTAAGTTTTACATTTGTAATTTTTTCTTCCTGAAGAGGCACCGAAAAAGGTGTGAAACATGTAGGGACGTAATAAAGTTGGTGATACTGTATGGTGAAGTTTTTATTATTTGACCTTCCGCCTAGCACGACAAAACCAAGATTAAGAAAACGGTCAGTTGAATATATATATATATATATATATATATATATATATATATATATATATATATATATATATATATATATTAGTATTATCTTTGTCCTCTTTCTTTTACAGTCCTGATGAAGGGTTTCAGGAGAATTTCAAGCGAAAACGTTGAAAAATAATAAATATAATTTTCTTATAAAAATTTAGTTTTATTAATATACCACAACGGAACCCGGACAAATTCTACCTTCGCATCACCAACAATCTCCTATCAACGCATTAACTTTTTACGTTTAAAAAAAAAAAAAGTGACTTGTGGAATCAAATGAAAACTATAATTTTCTTGAGATTTTCTTAATTAGCTCGAAAACTCTCGAGAAATCGTGGTAAGTGTGATGCGCCTATTCGAAAACGTAATAAAATTCCTGCAAAAGTATTACTATGCAAATTTTACAGAGCGAAATCATTCGGAAATATCGGCGCTTGAAATTCGAAAATCTCAGTTTAATCTGTATTTGTCGCTTTATCTGTATGAGTTTTTATATGGTTGTTGTTTTTTAGCCGTTTAGGCACTCCATGCCTAAGACCTGTTTGTTCGTATCTCATAATATTTCATCTACATTAAAAAATCTCATAATAATGTCTTCACGAGGATTAAAAAAAAAAATTATAATGATTACAAAGAGAAAAATTTATTATATAAAGAGTAGATGGCAATGGTAAAACCTGTTTTCTTATTTTCAAAATAGTGCAACTATAAAAACGTTGATTTCTTAGAGTAATTACATATCTTGCCTGAATTATTGTGTGGAAATCATGAAGAAGTCATAATTAATGCTTCCCGCGCATATATATATATAGTTTTTAGTGCGTATTTTCCACTTGCCGCCATAATGGAGGGAAAAACGTAGGATTGTCATTAAAATGGAAATATATTTTTTCCTGTTTGAAAAAAGGAAGTAATTTGAGGATGATAAGTTATGCTTTCAATCAACAGGTGAGGCTGTTTCATCTAAACTAATATTTAATTCTTTATCCTTCATGTGTTTTGAAAGGATTAAAAAAAGGTTGAATGAAGCCTTCTTCTTCTACTAAAGAGAGGAAAATGTATGAATGATCTCTTTATGTAAGGATGTGGATTATTTAAAAATAAGTCCAACTCTCAGGAACAGCGTCGGTTTAGCGCGTTTCCATAACTTACTACTACCTAGTTTCATTTGGAAATCCTGGAATAAAAATAGTTATTACCTAATTAATTAATTTTATTACTTACTAGCTGTTACTAGCTGTTAGTGTGCCATGCTACACCTACTTTCTGTCTATGACTCTCCCCGTATCAAGATCTACTTGCTACCTAGTTGTCTATACCCAGTTACGAAAATCGGTCAAACGATGTGAATTTGTTCTAGTTCATAATGTAACCGGCAGAGGCCAGCACAACAGCACTTCATCTAACAGCCGACAGAGGCCAGTAGTAGTCGATTCAAAATGGCCGTAACAATCTGAATGGTTCAGTGTAGCCAATTTTTCTTGAACAAAACTTTGACTATTTTGACTTTAGCCTAGGAGATTTCTCGTATCAAGACCTACCTTTGTGCCAAGTTTGGTCAATATCGGTCAAACGGTGTAGATTTGTATAAGGAACAAACAAACAAATAAATAAACAGAAAAACAGATAAACAGACAGACACGTGATTTATATATATATATATATATATATATATATATATATATATATATATTTATAGATTATTTGTATTTATTTCGTGTTCTATATATTTTTATGAATAAGTACAATTAATTTTATTTATTAATTTGATACATTATTTCCTTATTATTGATTTTTCTTTGAGCAGATCACCCTTGTTGAGGAACCATCAAGCAAATAAATACTTACTCTTGGAGACATCTATGCTATGACAAATCTGTTTCTCATTTTAATAATAATCTGTTATCATATAAATCTGTTAATCATTTTAATTAATATTACACTTTGGAAGCTTTAAGCACTTATTTATCCGATTAACATCGTCCCATCAAAATTCTAAAACCTTATTTTTTTTTTTTTTTTTTTTGAAATTTTAGTAAGCTTTTGAATGGTCACCTTCCACTTACCAAAATCTCCCAACTTTTTTTAAGATGCTTAAGAAAATATACGAAGATCCCAAATCCTTTAATTTCTGTCAATAATTTTTGTTCTAATACTTCCTTTACTCCAAACACAACCCAAATCTAAATATCTTAGTTTAGAGGAATGTCAAGCGTCTGGAACAACATTCAACTGAATCAATGGTTACTAGATATCCAAAAAATTAGTTAGGAAAACTGTGTTAACTTTTCTCGTAAACCATTACAGATATCACTTTAACGATTACAGATATCACTTTAAAAATAATACAAATCAATATGAGTAATAAACCTTCGGAATTATGATAGAACTTTATTAGATTAATTCAACGTTTCGGACTGCTAGTCAATCTTTAGGAATGCGTGTCCTATCTATAGACATCCAGAGTGCAGCCAGGAATTTTCTCAGCGAGCCCTGAGATGAGACAATTTCTGGCGCCGGCGGGGATCGAACCCACCATCTCCCGCTTATGAATCTAGAGCGCTAGCCACTAGACCACGGGAGACCCAACCAGTCATAATTAAAATAAAATGATTCCTATAGCGAATCAAGTCCATAACTAAATAGATAAAAACAAAATTAAGAAATTCTCATTCAGAATGTGATATGAGGTCATCAAATGTATCCCAAAATGTCCCTTAACTCATTTAATGTAGAAGGTATAACACATAATGGCATAAAATCAATTAGACTTATTAGGAGAGTTACAACTCACCGGATTATTTTTTTTTTCCTAATGTTTAAAGAAAATCCTTAAGTAAGTTATTTTCTGTTTCAATATTTGATATTGATATTACTTACATATTTACACATATGTGCACACACAGACATATAAACAAGACATTAGTCAGTGTTGAAAAGTTTATTTAAAACGCACAATGGCGTTTCAAAACAAGATTTTTTATTGGAACATTCTTCCCGAATTCATAAATAAGAAATGTCGCTAATTACTTATTAGTTGGCGATTTCAATGCATTTAGCTTGTCTCTAGTCACCTGTCAGAATCGCATGTTTTTTTTTTGTTTTTTTTTTTAAGGTTATATTTATATGTAGTTATTTCTAATATACTTACTTTTTTTATTTATTTATTTTATATGTATGATAATGAATAACAATAATTGTACTTAACCCATTCGAGACGACGATTTTTTCAAACACGGAGCCCCCAGGAGCCAATTTTTTTTCTTCTTTATATTGCTGATTTTTAATTAAAATTTTTTTTTTTTTTTTTTTTTTTTTTTTTGTTGACAGCGGATTGGGCACATTTGCAATGGGTAAGGTAAGATGAAAATACAGATAATTTTTAATACACAGTAAAACCAATGCTAAATTTTGATTTCCAGTACTTTACAGATTTCATTAGTTCAAGAAAAATCATATTTCGACAACTAGTTTACTCAGAATAACTGATAATTGATAATTACTGTTATTTCACACACGGTGTACAAGCCATCTTATAGCCTCGGAAAAATAGATCGAGGTACTTTGTTGCCAGCGATTAGGGCGAGCCATTTTTTAACCATTTTTGTGGGACAAACAGCCATAATGCAATCTTTTGTACAATTTATATTGGATTTGAGTATTTGAGTATCAATGGATGAGTCAAGTTACGTCCTCCTTGGGCGGACGAGCGAAAGGCTCGCGCCTCACCACAGGAAACGTCCACAGACGTGACGAAACATGTCTATGATTCTACCTTGATTCCATTCCACGTGGGAGAACATAGATGTGCAATTTTTATTCTACCGACGGACTAGGGGAATAGTTTCTCTAGAGATATACGAGTCAATCAAGTGGTCCAAAGGTGGTTGCTTGACCATTTTAGAACAAATTGATATTTTTACCATCAATTACATATGAAATCAGTAGTTCAAAACAATTTTTTTAATTTTTTTAGAGTCAACCGTTTGAAAATGACAGCCATTTTTGTTTCACCACGCATGATGAATTTTGAGTTTATAAGCACTTGCGGAAAACTAATTTTCTCAGGACTGGTAAATCAAAGACTAATAGTTCAAACATCATTGTTTTCCGTACAGTCTGCTCTATATTTTATGACTTTTTCAATGTTTGAATATTTTGAAGTCCAATACCTGAAAACTGCCATTGAAAACACCTGTTTATGTTTCTCAAAATGCCGTTTTTGAGGGTAATTTCTTGCATAAGGGGATGTATATCAAAGTTGACTTTTGGCAAGATGATAAAACTAGCTAAGTAGCTTGTATTAAAAGTATATTTAACCCTGATATTTGTTACCTTATTTTTTATAAATTTTTAAACTTCAAATTTTTGCAATTTTTCATAACATTAACCTTTAATATCTCTGGTGGGGGACTTGATAAAAATCTAATATTTTTATATGTTATACTTCGTTGTGACATAAAACTACTGTAAAAATTTCAACTGGTATATTTGAGTACTTTCGTAATGAATTTTTGAAAATAGTCCTTTTTGCGCCTATTTAGCAATACTTGAATAATTCATTAAAATTTTATTATTTTTCAAATAATTTAAAATTTCAAAAATATTAGATTTTTATATGGGAGAAGTCCCCCACCAGAGATATTAAAGCCTAACGTTATCAAAAAGTGTAAAAATTTTAAGTTTAAAAATTTATAAAAAAAAGGCAACAAATATCAGGGTTAAATATACTTTTAATACAAGCTACTTAGCTAGGTTTATCATCTTGCCCAAAATCAACTTTGATATACGTCCCCTTATGCCAAAAAATTACCCTCAAAAACGGCATTTTGAGAAATATAAACAGGTGTTTTCAATGGCAGTTTTCAGGTATTGGACTTCAAGATATTCAAACAGTGAAAAATTCATAAAATATAGAGCAGACTGTACGGAAAACAATGATGTTTGAGTTATTAGTCTTTGATTTACCAGTCCTGAGAAAATTAGTTTTCCGCAAGTGCTTATAAACCCAAAAATCATCATGCCCGGTGAAAGAAAGATGGCCACCATTTTCAAACGGTAGTCTCTAAAATAAATTTAAAAATTGTTATGAACTACTGATTCCACATGTAATTGATTGTAAAAATATCAATTTTTTCTAAAATGGTCAAGCAACCAGATTTTGTTTTCCGGACCATTTCAAATGGATTGATTCATATCTATAAGGAAAACGATAGACAAGTCTTAGTTTGATTAATATATTTTAACGACATTAATAACGGTAATACTAATAAGTATGAAAAAATGGTAAAAAATAGACATTTTTTTCCGACTGCTTATAAAGGACCTCCATATTTAAGGTATACAATGTTGATCATAGAATAAAACAACCCGCCAAATTTCGGTTAAACATGTTCAATAGATTTTACATGATAATTTTGCAATTGAGGTACAAAATTGTAGCAAAACCCCCCAAAAAATTTCCTTGCAGAATTCAAATATTTAAAAAAAAAAAAAAACTAAGGCACTCAAGCATTCAAAAAAATCTTACTGGTTGAAAATCGACCAATTTGGATGAATAATATGAAGGACCGAAATGCATTTTAACTCACCGAAAAAATTATATCAAAAATGTCTATTTTTCATACTTACTTTTCTTAGCCGCGAATTAGTTTTTACATTTCGCACTAGTATTTCAAAAAATTCGGTGTTTTTCTGTTATGGCTATGAAAGACATGGTAAATATCTCTTTATCAACCATCAAAACTGTACGTACCTAGCTTTTGAGCTTGTACACCAGAGGGCAATTGGGTCACCCGTTCCGTCTCAATGCCATGCCCCTGCACATGCAAGAGTGACACATTTTCAGTTGGGTTTTATTTTGAGTTGTGTCACTTTAGAAATACTAATGCGATTTCTGAATAATGATGCGTTATAGAAATTGTTATTAAAAATCTTTTTACGCCTTGGGAAGGATTCTGAAATGAATACTTTCGGAGTTATGGGCGAAAGATGTACAAAGAAAAATGATTTTTCCATTAAAAAATGTTGCAAGAAATTTTCGATTTGTGCATACCTCAATAATTGTTATTTCAGGTCTTCTGAGAAATTCTCCCCAAGAAAAATAACAAGCCTTCTCTCAATATTTAAGTATAGCGTTTTTACAGATGATTAATAATACTTTCGTACATTGGTGAATTCGGTTTTTAGGGCAAACAACGTCAAAACTTCAATTGCACGATTTTGTTATTTGGAACCTGCTGTAATAATATTATTGGTGAACGGAGTAAGATTAGGTATTTCGGGCGAAAATGAGTATTCTAGCTATCCATCTCGGTTATGAAAATATGCAGGGATGATGCAGTTCCTTCAGAACGGACTTGATGTGTGTTCCCTTGAGACCGATTACAGACTACTGCCAGTGAAGCAGAACTGATCCTGAATCGAAGCGATCAACTGAGGAAGATTGACGTCAATTATAGGTAAAAAAATCATTCCGACCAGTAATTGGACTGGACATTTTTTTTTCAAGGTACACTATAATCTCATCAAACCAAACCTCAAGTTCGCGCACTAATCGCTTCAGCCAATTTCTGCAATTCCGCCTCATCGCGATAACATTGCGACTGCCTACAGACTACTCTGTAATTTTTCCCCCAATTAGCCAACACCATCGTTGGGGGATTTCTAGGGAAGCAGTCAAGGTCGACAATGGCGGGGGTTAGGAAGATGCCACTTATATACCCCGACGCATCTCGAGTTCTCAGGACACAAGTCGACATGAAGGCAATAGTGACGAGCATCTTGGGAGCACTCTTCTTCTTGGGGTTGGCTTCAGGAAGACCAGCCGATGATGATCACTACACCACCAAGTACGACAACGTGAACGTCACGGAAATCCTGAAAAATCCAAGGGTTTTCGATTCATACTACAACTGTCTTCTGGGAACTGGCAAATGTACCCCGGATGGAAAAGAACTCAAAGGTATATATTAATTTATACTGAAAAACTCAAAATTTAGAGGCAACGAATTTTGATAGAATAATACCCCACGTAAGATCCTTATCGCTAGTGTGCTTTGAAGACCTTAGGGTACATATTGCAGAACGTCAAGATGGAGAAGTCGGAGCTTAATATTCTAGAATGTTAGGTCCATCCTTTTGAACCGTTTGTAGTCAGTTTTACATATTTTTCTCAGTTTTAAATCGGTTCTTATTCTTTTTTTATTGTATGAACAGAATAATTAATATTTCAGTAAAACAAGTTCAGTAAATGAGAAACGCATAAGATCTTAGTATGCGCAAGGAGGATTGGGTAATTTCCGCTTAGAAATAGGGTCTTTCAATTTCCTGTGAATTGCTGCGCTTAAATCTCGTTTTTCTTTCGGAGCAGGCGCAGTAGTATCGGAGTATTTGTTAAAAACTGTCAATTAATATCAAAACAAAACATTAAGTGTTTAAATTCACAGCTTTCAAAATGACTCTAGGGATAAGAACGGAGATTACTCAATTCGTGTGAGTTGGATTTTTAGTCGGCAGTTCCGTATTGTTTCATGAGGTCAACCTTATAAGCGGGGTTCCTCCCTATGGAGGGAGGGAGGGACCGTGATAAAAGTATAGAGTTATAGGAAATCTAATGCCAGTAATATTTTTACATGACTATCATTTTGGTTTCGAATACTTTAATGCCAACAAGGGATTTGAAAATGCAAGTGTGTGTACGTGTTACGTTTGTAAAAAGAGTAAATATTCGACAAAAAAATATAGTTCAGATATGAGATAATGTTTGTGTATTTGTATCGCTGCTGTGCCCCAAAAAATGTCCGACATTGATTGAATTTGGTACTTTTTATGATTTAAAACCAGCAGAAATCGCCCACCGCAACACGAGGTGTTCTAGCTTAGGAAAACGAATATTTGTAGCCGTTTTCAAGAAGAGTGAATGAAACTAGTTTTCCTAACTAATGTTTAGTTCGCTTAAGTAGAAACGATGGATTCAGTAGAACATTTTTCTAGTTTTTTGGCATTCGCCCAGTTTAGGATATTTGAGTTTTGGTTAGGTTCAGAATTAAGAAAGCATTAGAAACAAAACATATTTACATGAGCAGTTTTAGGATATTTGAGTTTTGGTTAGGTTCAGAATTAAGAAAGCATTAGAAACAAAACATATTTACATGAGCAGTTTTAGGATATTTGAGTTTTGGTTAGGTTCAGAATTAAGAAAGCATTAGAAACAAAACATATTTACATGAGCAGTTTTAGGATATTTGAGTTTTGGTTAGGTTCAGAATTAAGAAAGCATTAGAAACAAAACATATTTACATGAGCAGTTTTAGGATTTTCTTTAATATCTCGAAAACTGTTGGCAAATCGTGGCAATGTACGGTAACGATTCGAAATCTAAATAATTTTACAAAAACGCTTCTGAAGTAATTTTCGATGTGGCGATCTCATTCGGAGAAAGTGTCGATTTGATTCTTAGGAAGTTTTTTTTGTCTTTGTTTATCTCGGTTTTTAATTTGTTGTTTTCTTTTAATACATTTAACAGTAGCATTATTATTTCAGTAAAGAATGAAAATGAGAAACATTCTTAAAACTGCTTTCCTAGAGCTACACTTTAGAAGGCGGAAGGAGAAATTTCCTCTTCGGATACTGCTTTTCACATTTCATTTTACATTTTTACAAGTATTAACCGCAAAGACATAAGGACGGGAACGGAAGATGAAGTATTTTTGAGCGTCGAACGTATTCTATATTCTCATAGTTTGAGACAGCGTTAACAATTATACAGCTTAATTATACAATTTTGCAATTATTTACCTGTTTCCTAGTTCTTCTTAACTATGAGAATATGCGGCCTTTTGTGATGGACAGGTATGACGTGTTATTTTTTTGTATTTTTCCTCATACGCGTTTTATTTATTTATTTATTCTTTTAGTGTTTATTATTTCAGCTGCCTATCTTTAAGTTTTATGGTGTGTCAACAACCATTGTTTTGTTTTTTTAAGTTATTGATATTCTGCTCTTAGAATTTCCAAAGGAATGTAACTATTTTGGAATATTAAGAATGGGGGGGGGGGGTTACTTACACCCAAATTATTAATTTGCACAGACCGGCCTTTTTTTTTTTTTTTTTTTTTTTTTTTTTCTTTTTTTTTTTCTTTTTTTTTTACGTCCGTCCAATCAAACCGAAATAATGAGGAATATTTCTCTGCTTTATAGAAAATTGTTTTTATAGGAAATGGGGTTACCGTTTGACTAGTTACTTTCCACGTATCACGATTCCCGAACATTTTTGATACATTTAAGAAATTCTCAAAATTTATCTGTCTCCTTATAAACTAATTTGTTTCTTATACTTCCTCAACACCAAATACAAGCGAAAGTTTTATGTACAACTAAATATAGACATCTAAAAGGTGCTTATAGTTTTTGAAAGTGCAAATTATCTTGGCTTATTAATTTATTGTATTTGCTTTCAGACGTTCTCCCTGACGCATTGGAAACGGAATGTTCAAAGTGTAGCGAAAAGCAGAAAGATGAAGCTGAGAAAGCCATCAAGTATATGATCGAAGAAATGCCAGAAAAATGGGAAAACATCAAGAAGGTTTACGACCCAACTGGCAAGTACACAGAGAAATACAAAGAGTTGGCCAAGAAACACGGAATTAAACCATGAAGTATTCACACCTGTATTTTAGTTAAATAAATTATTTCCTTTAGAACTTAATTAATTTTTGATTTTATTTTGTACCTACCCAATCATTGATATTACTATTTTTAAAGTATAATAGTATTTTATGGGTCCATGGACCCCAAGGGTCGATAAGGACCACTGTCTTTGAAGATAAACAACAACTGTATATATATATATATATATATATATATATATATATATATATATATATATATATATATATATATATATATATTAGTTATAACCTCCTATGATAAGCAATACTATAGACTTCGCTTAGTTTACGCACAACTATTTCTTTTCATTAAATATTCTTTAGAGTCCCACTAGCAACTGGGAGTTAAGAAAGGTCAGGAAACTAACAGGATTTACCTTGAAGATGTCGAGATAACTCGGTAAGATATTATCGAAATTATCAAACAGCTTACTTCAGTAATTATTCTCTGTACTAGAAGGTTTTATACCTATTAAATGTTAATTAGTGCCTAATACTTGGGACTTTTAAGCCAATTTGACATAAATTGTTATAATCTTTTTATTGATAAATTTTCTTATTACCACATTCTAATTTGTCCTCGGAGGTTTATTCCTTATCCTTATTTAATTTCTATCTCAGTTAAATTAATTAATTTTTATAGCAAAGGGAGATGGTGTCTTCGAGTCCCACCGGCGCAGAGTGGTCTGCTTTTAACAATCATGAAAACGGACCATGGTGCAATTAACAACTTTTTATTTGTAGCAAATTCTTGTTGTTTTCATTTTTTGTTTTATTTCCTGAGATTTGTTTACGAAGTTTTATTTTATTTTTGACCATTCATTAAGCAACACCAAAGTAACAAAATGGCTGTCATCGTTTTGGGGTTTTTCATAGCAGGCGGGAGGAATTTCATTGTGTCACTCACTTATTTTTCGTATAAATTCTTATTACTTATTATAAGTCTATTGGATAAAATTTACTGATTAGAGCTTTAAAAGTATTCATATCGTTAAAATGGATATATTTAATAATTAAATAAATATTATTATTATGGTTAAATCATATTTAAAATAGTTTTTCATATTTTAAACAAAATTAACCAAAACAAAATTACAGATAGGTATCTCTAATTTTTGTTCCCGCTTTTCTGAAAAACAGTATCTATTAGTTAAGGAATTGAAAATGGTTTTATTCGATTTTCCACGTCATACCAAGGCATATAAACGATTTTTGCAAAAAAAAAAGAAAAATAAAAAAAATAGTATTCTAGTAGCATTCTGCAGGTGAACAAAATTGACCTTTCGTGTGTAGTATTATTGTACCAAATTTCATCAAAAACGGACCATTCGTGAGGCTTTATACAAAGGTATAAAAACAGAATTCGGGATGCTGAAATAATAATCTCAGAATATAGAAAAATGAAATCTTACGTGGAACCTTGGACTGCGGTTGCATCTAGAACACAAAGGATGAACTTCAGTGGTTCATATGGAAGGCCGGGGAAACCACTGAAATAATGGTGCACCTAGTAACTTCAATAATGAAGAACTTTAACTTCTTGTATTTGCTTGCAACCTTCAAAGCATAGATCTTACGTTATTTTTGTTTTCAACGCATCTTACTTTAACTTATCTACTGATGGTGGAAATAGACCTTGGTATGTTTTCTACTCTCAAATATGTATTATTTGCATATGAGTAAATCTGTTTCTTTATAATGAGGGGCTCCAAACCAGCATTCCACCGTCTCGATCAAAAATCTAAACCAGTATGGACTCATCGAGAATGAAAATAAACCAGAATTATTTGAATTATGATCGGTAATAAAAACAAGTATAAACTTGGGTATAAACCACTATTGAAGTGGCTAGATTTGCAATATACTGCAATATAATATCATTCAAAAGGGATATAAAAGATTATTTCATCGATCTTTGACAGAAATTGGTCAACAAAAAAGGTTAGGCCTTAACATCGACCGCATACTGCAGAAAACCAATAGAGTCATGAACATCTATAATAGAATGGCAGGCGCCACTTGGGAAATACGATTCAAACCAGCAATGAATATCTACATGGCGTGCTTTTGAGTGTTGCTACATAGGCAGCTTCATCCTGGGTGCAGTACCTTCAGAGAAGACATGAGTTAATGCTTAGAAAAGTTCAAAGGCTACTGATTATAAGAAAAGGATACCGAACTATCTCTTACGTGGCCACCAATATTGTTGCCGGTGTCCCACCTTTGGACCTCGAGATCCGAGCAGTGTCCGCTGTTAGGTGCGAGATCAAAGGTTGGTCATCCCTGAATGCCGATGCTCGAGACCTAAAAGAAAGGCTAGCCATTCGCCGGAGTGACGAATCTTATAAGTTGGTCAAAAAAGCAGCAAAGTAAAAAAAAAAAAAAAAAAAATGAATAATAGAAGAATGGGTGAAAATGTGGCAAGGAACCCAGAAAGGGTCAACGACCATGCAGTACTTTCCTACGGTCAAGGACAGTGTAGAGAAAAAGTGGTTACACATTGACTACTGGACTTGTCCCATCACAGGCCACAATGACCCTTAGCGGCAGATACTGTAGAGGTATCTGATTCTTGACGGTACGACACACTAGGGAGGTAGTATGGTCAGTATAACGCTCCGGCCACCTGATTTCTGCCTTCGCAGTAACCCATTAATAAGTTATTCCAGGGACGGTTCCTGAATCCAACTCGCGAACCGAAGACAATGGAAGAAAAACCTTTAATGCGCTCGAGGATCGAACTCAGCATATTAGTCCAGTGTTCTACCACTGAGCGAGAAACGAGTACAAGTTTTAGCATAAATATGCTTAGCGATGACTAAACTGGATAAAAACGTTACAAAAAATTGTCACAAAAATGTGTCCGCTGGCGTTCGCCCATGCGCGGTAGCCATCTACAAAAAAGAAGACTGTATGTTATAGAGTGCATTACATAGGTTTGTCGGGTGGACCTAATGCATATTTATGTTCCTGAATTTGAGCAGAAGGCTCTAATTTTTTATAAATATCTTATTTTTGAGATTATAGCTTGC
This sequence comes from Gonocerus acuteangulatus, assembly GCA_946811695.1. Lineage (NCBI taxonomy): Eukaryota > Metazoa > Arthropoda > Insecta > Hemiptera > Coreidae > Gonocerus > Gonocerus acuteangulatus. The sequence continues at coordinate 40,367,824 of OX328130.1, read as the reverse complement.
CAGGCATAGAATCGAACGCGATAATTTCTATCGAAAAGAGGAAAAAAATGTAATTTAATAGGTTTGCAAACATGATACAATAAAAAAATGTTACTGAAAAAAGGAAATTATATATTTCTCGTCGTAACTACATTTCATTATGCCATGCTATTAATTCCTACAAACATGACTAGCTAAAAGGTATCCAATGTAGTAATTAAGACAACATAAAATGTGGGTACTTGATTGGAAGGGGTCATCTTGATAGACCTCTTATATATTCAGAATTCAACATCAACAGTTATCTGGTAATGTATTCTTGAAGTATTTGACTGTAAGCTGAATCCTTAATATCAAACGGTTTTATCCATTACAATTTTTGACAACTCGGTATAGATAATACGTTCATTCAAATCTGTGTTCTAGACCTTGCAGGTTTTACAGTGGTAGAAATAACAAATACAGCTGCTAACTGCTAAATCTTATCGAACTGTTTCATAGAATGTTAGAAAATACTACTGCACGGTATTCACAAAATATGCTGGTTAGTACATCACGATTTCCTAAATTTATTTACATATATACATAAATCCCTTAGGCACCACATTCATCAATCAAAATGAAAATAACGTTTAATTAGTCATTTTTTGTAAAATTTGTAATTTGCAAAGATTTTTTTTTTCCATTCATTTTAATTTTTGTTTAACCAGCATGTACAATAATATTTTTTAGAAATCTATGGTTTAAAGATACTTTGTTTTCACTAGTAGATAAAGGTTTGGTCGTTTTATTGTTCTTTACATTTTCCCCCCTTTTTTTAATGATGTTTTGAAGGTACTCTATTTTTGTAAAATTATTAAAGGTACGAATGTACTGTTTTATTATCTTCTATGTCATTTTATTATTCATCGTGCTGTAAATTTTCGTTTTAAATGTTTATTATATGTCGTTAATTATTATCAATAATTATTATATCGATGTTCGAGTATTTATGTTTTATTAATTTGGTTATGGGAGACCTGATGGCCGTGAGGGTTAAGGCGTGAGCACTTAACACTCCGTGCCAAAAGTCGTGGGTTCGATTCCCACTAGGGGTGGTGGCTTTTCTTTCGAAAAAAGAAAAGGCATCACCCCTATCCAGGCTAGAAAAGGGTGGTAACCTGTAGATAACCCGTTCTAAAATTCATAGTTAATAATAAGTGGACGTTAAAATTTAAATAAATAAATAATTTGGTTATCCCTAACATTCAACAGTTACCGTGTGAAAGTTCTATATTATATGAGCTTTTTTCGCGACGACAACGAGCTTGGAGATTAGCACTAGGACATTAGAAAGTTAGCACTAACATTAGCAGGTAAGCAGCTCGGAGGACAAGGTTGTCGGTACAGAGAAAGAGTATCGGTACAGCTAATTGCTAACTGTTATCTGCTACAAGTATCTGTTATTTCTAGTCATTAGCAGGTTACTGCGATTAACTATTAAAAAAGAATAGATCTGCTAATAGCAATCCGTCACAAGTTTTGCATAGGTGGTAGAACACACCATTGGAATTTTTTCACGAATTAGAATCTGCTATTATTAGTTACAATCTTTCCCCAGTAGCCATAGTGGTCTACCACCTCAAATAGTCTCCATTCCAGTTGAGGTCCTCAATTCTTTTTATTTTGTCTTGCTCTTTCAAAAACTGTTGTTAAGAGTTTTCCGGGGCACAGAGCCACTTGAATCGACAAGAATGGAAAATCTGGTTTTCATACATCAAGGTCAATATCAGGGAATTTTGAAACCACAAACTCAATGGAATCAGATCACAAGTTGCATAAAACCGCAAATAATGTTGAAGTTTCTATTATGTATGGTGTAAATTTAAATAAAAACCACATCTCACAGAATCAAATTAATCTAATGTATATACATTTTTTAATTCACTAATAATTATATCATTTACTTGTAAACTTCAGTGTAATAGTTGAGACTTCATTTACCACAATTTATAATTTTATAGATTTTAGAAGTAAAATTTTCAAGATTAGAAAGTGTATATATAGATATATAGATATATATACACACACACACACACACACACACACACACACACACACACACACAAAAGAGAAAAAGAAGTAATATTTGTTTTTATTTAAGCCACTTTACTAAGGGGGCTGCAGCTCCCCCCATATATTTCCATTTTCTACAAACTTTTCAGGTTCTTCTAGAATTCATTTCAAAAGGATTTTGTTTTTAATTAGCTGTTTTTATTTTCATTGCATTTAACAGTAAAACGATTATTTAAGTAAGATCAAGGGCCTAAGTGGGAAAAATATTTGCAACAGTCAGAAATGACTCATCCGTTAATTCTAAGTCATCGCCCTGATGAAGGATTGAATTTCTAGCCGAAACGTCGATAAACAATAAAACATATTTTCTTATAAAAGAAATGTAGATTTATTAAGAAACAATGACCAAACCCTGGAAAATTTCTAACTTCGCATCACTATCAGTCAACGATCACCTCTCAATCAATGTAATTTCCGCTTATATTTTTGGGGGTCTCCCGTGGTCTAGTGGCTATCGCGCTGGATTCATAAGCGGGAGATGGTGGGTTCAATTCCCACCTCCGGCAGGAATTTTCTCATCTCAGGGCTCGCTGGGAAAATTCCTCGCCGCACCCTGGTTGTCGGCGCTAATGACCTAGATGTAGATGCGCTGTAAAAAAAAAAAAAAAAAAAAAAAAAAAAAAAAATCCCCTTAGGATAGTAGTTTTCTGTTTTGTCGCCTAAAATCTTGCTTCTCAGTTTTAATATTATATATTTAAACGTGTTTACATTTTTTATGAAAGATCAAACAAAAAAATAACTATTTCTGGTCTAAGTCATCCAAATTACGCTAGCGATAAGAACGAAAACGCGCTGAGATACTGTAGTTCCTGCTAGTCGGACCTTTTTGTATTAGTTTGTTCATTTTTTGTACTTCAATGAATTACATTCTCCATTAACCAATCGAAGCAAATCGTCTTTATAGCTATGCCCAAAATGAAATAAATAAATAGGTAATGATGGTTCGAAAAAAAATTCATACGAGAAAATTATTCTCCAAAGTAAATTACAAGTAATTTTTTGTGTTCCTTTTTTTATTCATAAATAACTGAATTCGACGGGAAAAAAAATTATTACACGTGTACCCGAAGCGGGCGTCCTTGCTACACCTCTTACGTCAATCCTCACCAAATAAAAACTAGACTTAACTTCTTAGGAAGTAAATTTGTCTCAAATTCTGAAGAATCATTTTTATTTCCACTTAATGTACACTTTTTAGTGTGAATCATCTACTTCAAAGGAACGCTTCAAAAGTACATCAATTATAATAGCAAAACTCTGGTTAAAGACGGAAGAATGTTTTGTTTTTAGTTTTGTTTATTCAATTAAGTAGCAGTTGCTGTAAAAATACGAAATGTTAACGGAGGACCCTAGAGGTCAAGGGGTCTAAGCAACAAACCTAATGTTTTGAGGAAAATGGAGTCAAAGTTGAACATTTGTGGTAATAGGAAAAAGTAGGTTTCTACAGTTCCGATAATACTAGACGAATTCTCAGTTCCTTAGATATTTATGATACATAATAGGTACATCAACTCGTTTATGATTAGTATGTAAAAGAATTGTAGAATCCGCATATAGACCCACTAATTTCCCTCTGGACTTAATATTACAAAAGTGGCAATTCTCAAGAGAACACAAGCTAGGTGGCAACAACTGTCAAGAAAATCACTTGGATCTCTTTACCACCCACAAGATTACCATGTTCACTACCCATTCCTGTATCTAACTCATTTTTTTTTTCTCAAAAATATCACTTAGACCCCTTGACTTCTGGGGCCCTCAATTATAAATGTTTTATTTTTGAAAAGAGCATAGTAGGATTCGAAACTGATTACATACATTAGAGAAAAAAAATTATAATCAAATTGGTTTTTGTGATTCGCAGAAACTGCGTCATCTTAGCGCGTTTCCTTTGTTACCCACAGCGACATTAGTACAGGAATAGAAGCAGTTATTTGTAGTTTTGATCTTTTGTGAAAGATGTAAACATCTAGAAATATTTTAGGTGTCTCAAGGTATAGGAAACTTATACAAAATCCCAAACCCTTTTATATTCATATTACAGGTAACCATGATAGGGAGAGTATTCAGTTTACAAAGTTTCAGTGGTATGGATGTTTTAACACAGAAATAGCCGGGGTCTCCAGAATGAAAACGGAGCTTTAACGTTTTATAATATTTAATACAATAAACTTAGTTATAAACGATACATCAAATGAAAGTAAAAGACAAACGGTTTTCATAGTTGGCACCAGGGCACAAGTGCATGCAATCGTTTCGCCGCCATCTGTTACAAAGCGGTATATCTACAAGTGAACATATATATACATATATTGTTGCGCTGCTACCAAAAAAAAATAAAATAATAATAAAATTCTCTTTCATTTGACGAATCATTTATAATTAAAAGTTTCATGCAATAAATTTTACTAGGCGTTAAAACCCGATATTCATTTTCAAAAGTGAATGATTAATCAATAAATATAAGAAATAATCGAGTACTCCTAATTGCATTTAGAATTTTATTATATTTTAAGACAGCAAAGCAATTTATGATTTAGTAATAGAGCATTAAAGCATCATATAAATCAAATTTATGAAGTAGTTTTGTAAATGAATTCGAACGTTTATTGGTAATTACTAATAGTTTCCATGAAAATGAAAAAATGTCATAAAATATCGTTATTAGTCATTAAGTAAAAGAGAAAGAATGGTTTAAAAAGATGATATACCATATTTTATAATCGTGGTGTGAAAATCATATTGCTTTCTCAAATCACCAACTACAGATAGTGTTAATAGTAATAAGCTCCACCTGATTTTGCTCTTTTAGTGCGGTTCCCCCGCTTATGTAGTTGACCTCATGACGCAATCCGAAAGTACTGACTAGACAATTTCATAACCCATGGATCACGAATTAATGGTGGTTTAAATTTATTTATATATGTGTATATATATATATATATATATATATATATATATATATATATATATATATGTCTGTTTGCTACAGAAATTATCCGATTTTTATGAAATATGGTACAAAAGGCTTTCGTCTGATTTGAATGGTCAAGTTCGGTAAACTGCAGAATCCGTCCTCTGGAAGACGGTTTTAGATCATTTTTACAAGTCCTTTTTCTCATTTGCTACCGCGTTTCGTTACAATACAACAGAAATTACGATCGGTAAAGCAAATTAGTCATTTGGGTCGGGAGTAAACCTTCCTCTTAATAAATCGGTTTAGTTTTTTTTTTTTTTTTTTTTTTTTTTTTAAACACATTTTACACATTATATGACCACAACGAGTAGCGTGTTTCGTTGAATTATAACAAAACATACGGATGGTATTGACCACATACCAAGGCAAAAAACAACAAAAACTCTAGCGCCTGTAGATAGATAAAGATATGAGACATATTTTTTAAAAATTCCGTCATGAGTGCAAACTCAATAGCTACTTTCCTTCGGAGGAAAGTGCTAAAAAGGCGAGCAAGCCTGTGACGTCAAGAACCCGCCTAGAGGTCAATGAGGAAATTTCTGTTCACGCTGGACTTTAATTATAACCTTCCGTCAAGCAGTAATTATCTCGCGGAAGGTTCCATTTTCTTGCTCATGACGTAGTTCCTCTAAAAATAGCCACGCCCTCTAATTATTCCTAATGAATACGGCTTGGCGTGCCTAGCGAAAACAAGGCTCTTTTTTTTTAGTATGCTAATCATGTTGTCGTGATAGCAGGAAAATGAACGCAATGTAAATCAATAAAATTTCTCTTATGACTGCGTCATGCTTTGCTGATGGCAGTGTTATAGTCGAGGTAATCACGTGTCGCAATGTAAAGCATGTTCTTATTAAGATCGTAGAACCTATCTATGTTATATACATCATAAGAATCTGGAACGTACTTATTCTAATATTCTAGAACACATCCTTCCAATAATCTTAGAACATATTCATCCTGAAATGCTAGAGCACGTCCAGCCTAAGATCTCAGAACATAGCCATCCTATGATCCTTGATCTAACAAGTAGGTATCTATTCTAAGATCTTAGAACATATCCATCCTGAAATGCTATAGCACGTCCAGCCTAAGACCTCAGAACATATCCATCCTATGATCCTTGATCTAACAAGTAGGTATCTATTCTAAGATCTTAGAACATATCCATCCTGAAATGCTAGAGCACGTCCAGCCTAAGACCTCAGAACATATCCATCCTATGATCCTTGATCTAACAAGTAGGTATCTATTCTAAGATCATAGAACATATCCCTTCTATGATTCTTGATCCAACAAGTATATATTGTAAGATCATAGAACATATCCATCCTACGATACTATTTCATGTCCATCCTATGATCCTAGAACTTATTCATCCTATGATACTGTAACATGTCCATCCTATGATACTATAAAATGTTCATCCTCAGATCTTAGAACATATCCATCCCATGACACTAAAACATATCCATCCCATGAGACAAGAACATATCCATCCTTTGATACTAGAACATGTCCATCCTACGATACTAGAACTACTAGCCAAAATGAGGAAACGAAATTTTTCTGCCAACATTTTGGTACACATTTTCGGACACAGATATCAGTCTAAATTTCTTAGGGTTTCCCTCAACCTAACCTCTCCCCTCAACATACTGCATACATCGTTAATTGGTCCATTTAGAATGGAATGAGAAGTAAATTTGAAAATTGATCAAATTTTTAATTTTTTGTACTTTTTGGGCTCAGTTATTGATGCTCTTCGACTTTTAGCGAGAGGGGTTATCAAAAGAATTGATGAATCCAAGCTGTAACTCGTAAAAAGTGGGCTCATCACAGTTTTTCGCAAAATTGGAAAAAATTGTTTTTTTGAAAGCGCTTTTGACAATTTTACCTGGCCGAATTTGACGCAGAATGAAATTCTCTTTAGTCCCTTTTTGAAGGCTTTGTGTCCAAACTCAACGGTTTACAAATTAATTAAGAAAAACAGAAAAAATGCTAAAATTTTACTGCTTTTCGCCTGTCTAAAGTTCTCCCCTCGGCTTTCGAGGTCGAAAACTTGGTTCAGCATACTCACACCATAACCTTCGATATTAAAAAAAAATCTCCCGGGAGAATTATTGTTAGCTCGACCACAATCTGAAGCCTCTGTATACTGGGCTATATGTATAGTGAGTAAGAAGGTTGCATTTCAACAGTATTTTCTGCTCGGCTAATGCATAAATGCACAGAAAATGCATTCAAAGAATAAACATTGCAACACTAAATCTTTTATTTCTTTATCCTTCCGAGTAATTGTAATACAAATAAAATAACCTTTCACACTTGGTTACATAAATCAGCACAATTATAACAGCTGCACCCTTATAAACAATTGTTATTATATAAGTTCATATCAGTTAAAATAACATTCAAAGATTACTTGTCAGATTATTGTTAAATCCAAATTTACGAGCGGTAGCACTCCGTGCTGATCCGCCGATAAATTGTTGTCCAAGAAGTATTAGCACTTCACGGATAATTGTACAACACTATTTCCTGAGAATTATTTTATCAAATTAGCATAATGGCTTTATAACTTGCACGACTTAAAGGTCGGGATTGTAAATCTTCCCAGAACAAATAGGTTTAAATACAGACGGCTGAAGATGAACTTGAAACTCCTGGAATCGCTGTAATCTAGATCGTTGATCGCTGGAAGTGGGATCGTCCTCCTGCCTGGAGAATGGAGATCAAGGACGCAATGGGAAACCCCGGCCAAGAATTGCTCTCCAATTACAAGGTGGTTCTCCGACAGGTTCGCTGGGCATGACGTCTGGAAAATTTCCAGCAATAGAATCCACTTGAGAAATTCCATGAAATTAATCAAAATGAGGCTTGGTCGCTTTTTTTTTTTTTTTTTTTTTTTTTTTTTTTTTTTTTTTTTTTTTTTTTTTTCTAGAAACATTAATTCTGAATTCAAAACAACAATTACAGGCTAACAACTAGTAGCTAGATGATCAGTCATTCTGAACAAATGGTTGAGTCCATTTATTGATTCATAGATTATATATTTAATAGTATGTCTAATTACCAAGATCTTAACCAATTACAATTTGGGTCAGTTTCGAAAAAAGGGCATCTAGGTGCAAAATGTGTTTTCAATAAAACCAGTCTAAAGTTTATCCTGTTGTATTTTTAAATATGTTTAGACCAATCGTCCGAGATGGCGAACAACTGTTGAAAGAGCAATACCAACTTCTCTCAGGGGTTTCTTCTAGCAAAGCTCTCAGTAGGTCGTGATTAATGACAGAAGATCTACCGCGACATTCCTTGACTTCGAGATAGAAATATAGAGATCAAGACGAATTTTTTTGGAACCAGTTATCGGGAACCAGACATGAAAAAGCAGCAGTAGAGGGGATAGCATATTTAGCTTTGGACTTTACTTGTCGAACAACATACAATATGCCACAGATGATAGAATGATGTTCCTTTATGGTCCGTCTTTGTGAATATCTCATTTTTAAAAACTGATTTCTGACAATCCAGTCTTCTGAGTTTCGAATCGGTGAACTCCGAACTATGAGTCCTAGACGATTTTGACCTAGCCAATGACACTCCCCGGATCAAGACCTTCCTGTGTGCCAAGTCTGGTCAAAATCGACTAGACGGTGTGGCATTTCATAAACAAACACTCCAAAATCATATATCCACTCCAAAAATCAGCTGATTTAGGAACCCTCAGTCAAATGTGGTTGATGGAAACACCAGCGCATGTTCTTGGTAGCTGTCCTAACAGCATGCTTCCTGTCGCCTAGAGACACTATAGCGTGAAATAGCATAATAAGCCACCTCACAGAATATGAATACCAATATTTTAAAGAGGTATATGGAATCGATAAACAAAGAATAACAAGGTATTCCGAAAATCATTGGTTTATCTAAAAACGATAAAATGACATATATCCTCGACCCAACAGTTCGTTTCAAAAGAAATAAGACGCTCAAAACGAAAGCACAAACACAAAATGCACGGCATACTACCAGGAGGAATTCCAGGCCAAGATCTTCACAATATACTTGCTCTTTCCAAGCGGAAAGAGGAAGTATATTGTGAAGGTACTGTAGTTTGGATCAAGAGGGGCCATTCCGAAAAGCACAGCCACCTGCCTTAAAGGACATAAACTAACCACAGAACACCTGTTGGCACTAGCTGAGTCCATATTAGTGTACACACTAGGCATTATCTTCAATCACAGCTATGGTCACTGAGTGATTATCATCCATGCACTCCGTTTCCATATATATTTTATAGGCTATAATTTCAATTCTATCAATTCCTTTTCTTCCATCACTATCGCCTTCTTTCGTCTTCATCTTGTTCATTCTCTATCCCTTGTTTTGAACTCCTAACATCCTTAGCCTGTAAAAAAAAAAAACTTTTTTCGAATGGAAGATAAGCACGCTGTACTCCTAGCATCTAAATGTAGGTGTACAGCCCATTTTATTTTATTTTTAATTCAATAACGTTATCCCTCCCTATCATATTTATATTATATCGTTCATTCCAGTACGCGATTCCCAGTTTAATGTATTTGAATAAACTTCTGGTGTTCCTAACGCCAGTTCATTCTCGAAAGATTGGATAGTGGAATGCTCAACCTTTCTAAGAGTTCAACAATTCTTGTGAGAAGAAAAGGAAACATATCAGGGTATATAGTTATGGGAACATGCCATGCTCCCATCCACATTGGACTTCAACGTAAACCACTTCAGAATTTTTAAGTCCTGACTTGCTGAAGATGGTTTATATCTATGATACCCAAAAAGTGGCCTATATCAATAAGGGATCCATGGGAGTGATCCCAAAATAAATTGTAAGTAAACTAAACGTCCGAAAACGTAAGCGTTACGATTTATTTGTCGCGCAAAATGTTGCTCCATAAACCATATTTCGGTGGACGGATTCTGCTGGTTAACGAACTTGACCTTTGAAATTAGTCGAAAGATTTTTGTGCCAAATTTCATAAAAATCGAACCATGTTTGAGCTGGTGAGAGAGCGAACAGATAAATATATATACAAACAAATTTGAACCACCGGTATTTTCGAGATCTTTAGGTTTGCTTTAGGTTTTAGGATTGCTTCATGAAGCTTATAAGCGGGTTTCTTCCCTACGTAGGGAGGGAAGAACCGCGCTAAAAAGTGGTCAATCCTAGAACAATACTCGATTATTGGTTACCTCAATGGGGAGGATTAGGCTAAATTTTATGGATTTCTTAGAAAAGCGCCGTTACAGGCAGCGTCTTACATCAGGTCCTTTTTAAGCGGATTCCTGCAGAAGGACGAATGTTCATGTGGAGTTTTTTTTTATTCATTTGTTTTGTAAATTTTGTTATATTATTGTTCAATAAAACCATATATATCATTTGGCACATCCCGAAAACACTTCATTTTATTTTTACCGAAGCACATAATTGCTCCGCGACTAGAATTTTGACAACTCTATTTGGAAAGTAATTACCCTGACGTACACAAGTGGTGTAATTGTTTTATTGACATGACTCATGGCTACGAATTAAAGGCATTTATGCAAATGCTAAACCTGCCCATTTATCATAACTAAAATGCAAATTTTCCCCACGGGGATCAGATCTCATTGTCAAACCAAAATTGCCGCTTTCAATCCGCAATTATTTTCATTATTAATGATTTCATTATAAGCGGGATTGCTCTAGAGATTTTCCGAGTCCAGCAGAGGGGGGGATGTGACTATATATGGAACACATGTTCACTTCTGGCATCCAGTCAACTAAGAAACAAGTATGAAGTTCTGTCTTGCACTCCTGTTTCTGGCGGCCATTGTGGTTGCTGAGAAGTACACTACAAAGTATGACAATGTAGATCTTGATGAGATTCTCACTAATGACAGGCTTTACAAGAAGTACTTCGCATGTCTTGCAAACACTGGTCCGTGCACACCCGACGGCAAGGAGTTAAAGGGTTAGTATGTTTTTGTGTCTTTTTTTTTTTACAGCATATAAACTTACGGTATATTAGCACCTGGCTATCTATAGGTTGCCACCCTTTAATGATGCCAAAGGAACATAATTTTCCCTGGCGGTCCCATAAAGTACCATACCCAAAATCCCTAGACTTCGGTGATCTACGGTAGCCGGTGCATTCAAAGTGGTTGTGGTCGTTGGCAGTTAGTATGTTGTGATTACTCTTATCAAAAAGGCATTTCTTCTTATCATATCAGTTTTACAAATATATAGCAATGGAAGCCAAAATGACGAATTTTTGCACATTATGGGCGACTGTAGCTATTTTGATTGCACTCTCATCACAGAACATTTTTTTTTTCTTCACGCAATTATCGATCCTATCTGTTAGACATCAAAAATTACTCCCGCTAAAATGTGTATATATATATATATATATATATATATATACCAGAATGTAAAAACAATTGCGGCCCAATTGCAGTTCATTCGCCAAGAAACTCTGTGGCCACGATTGGATGAGTTCGTCAATCAGAAATATTATTCTATAGTGAGTGCGCGGGCTTACCTATAATCCGTCAGGCATACCAAAGTACTAATTTTCCCCCTAATTTTGGGTGTAATTTTTATACAATTTCTTGACTAGGGATGTGTGCACTCTCAGATTTCTGACTTTAAACGTTCTGTGAACTTTTTGCCAACCCTTCAACTACAAAACACATAATTTAATAACAAATTTACTTGAATATCTTATATCTGCTTAATGATAATACTGAAAGTTCAAATAACAGAACACTAACTTACAGTAAAAGAAAGAAGGAACACTTCATAAAAAAATTAAAGTGAGGCTGTCCAAATTAATAAGGTTGCTAAGCGACTCAGCTCTTCTATCAGCCTTCAGATAAATGCTTATATGAATTATTTTGTTTTAATCTTTAAGACTAGTTATCTTGGTTTAATCCAAAGAGTCGGAGGATTCGGAGGTTGCATTAATGATTACTTTGTATGTGTGATTGTGCTACACGGCAATGTTTCCTTACGAAAAAAACAGAACTTGACAATCCTATGATGGCTATAAAATCAGAACAGAATAAAAATAGAAAGAAAGTAGTAATTAAAAAAATAGAAATACAACATCTGAATAATATTTTTTTTAATCATATTAGGCAAACAATAAAAAATAGGTTATAATTAGGGGGGTGAGGGGGATTTTTAATTTTTGAGAATATATTTCTTCTGGAGATTAATTTTAAACATATGACATATCGATTATCGATCAGCTGACTATATCCGCCATATCGATTTCTTTCAGACCATTTCCAGTCTAGACGTGGCTCTACTAGTGAAAGGTTTTCTTCCTCAAGTTGGGGCAGTAAGTTTTTATATTTTATCATGATCCCCTGAAGAGGCACTAAAAAGATGCGAAACAAGTAGGGAGGCAATAAAGTTGTTGACACTATTTAGTGAAGTTTTAATTGTCAACATTCAGCCTATAACCAAAATTCGGATATTTTATTGTAATAAACGCAATGCAGATATCAAAACAGAATTTACAAATTGTAACATAAGATAATTTGGATACAAGGATACTGTTTTTAAGCACTCAAACGGAAATTCTAGTTTTCCTAGTGTTCCAAATTAATAAAGGAAAAAGGTAAACATTGCTGATATGTATTTAGCATGCACTAGATAAAGAATCTGAAACGAAGACCATTGTCCTGAAATCTCAGACAATTACTAAGATTGTCTTGACAATTTTAGATAATCAAATCCATAATGATGGCAGTAATACAAGGCCGTGATTAGGTACACGGTCTCATTGCATTTATGTACACGCTTCAAAAAAAAAAAATAATGGAACAATGTTATAAGCAAATTGCATATTACCCCGTCAACAATGGCAATTTGTGACCATGTTCATGAATATGTAACACATCCAAGTACTACGAGCGTAGCAATAACATTTCTACAGTGTACTATCAAGGTGTTACGCATCATCATCAATGTTAAAGTGCGTACATGAAGGTCAGCTGACAGATTGTCAGGTTTATAATTTCTGTGAATCATGGCCATTTTATTGACAAAAAAGCCCGCAATCCTTATAATTTTAAATTCAGCGCGTCTTTTTATTTGATTAGATATAATTTTTTTATTAAAATAAATAGTGACCCAAATCTTAACAATGTTTCTTGTGTAAGCAGAAGCTCAATGAAATAAATTCCAAATTACTGTAATCGTCAAATTATTTATTTTTCTATTTTTTTTATTATTTATTTCATTATAAGAGCTCCGCAACTATGGCTATGAGCCCTAATACAGATTATAAAATATATACAATTTTTTTACACTTAAATAAGATATGTACATATATATATATATATATATATATATATATATATATATATATATATATATATATATATATACATACGAACATTATACACATATAAATATACACACACACACACATACATATACATGTATACACACAAGTACATACATACATACATACATATATATATATATATATATATATATATATACATTTATATATACACATACATACATACATATACACACATACATATATATATATATATATATATATATATATATATATATATATACACAAAATATAGCATATACACACATACATGCATATACTACAAGATTCATATGAATATTTATTTATTTATTTATTAATGTTTTCGCAATATAGGCGACCAAACAAACATCTTCATATGAATAAAGATAACAAATACAAATATAAACCACAATTCATTTGTAGTTACAATGAAAATATAATACACAAAATAACTAAAATAAGGTGCATTAGCTTAATTAAATCAGATCTATAGGTTATTAAAGTAAACTATTAAAATCGAAAGCACAAAGAAAAGAAGGGAGATTGGCTAGATTTTTTTGTATAAATTATTGTTCTTTAAGTAATGTAATATAGTGTTGATGTATGGGCTACCTTCTGCGAGTAATGTGTGTAAGTCGTGTGGCATGAGTAAATTGTCTCGCCTTCTGCAGTCTGTCAGTATGTGTTTTACCGTCAGGGGAACATTACACAGGGAGCACACGGGTCTGTCTTGTCTTTCCATTAAGTATGAATGTGTTATAAGTGAGTGTCCAATTCTTAGCCTGGTCAGGACAACTTGGTCTCTTCTATTTAAAGACAAATCATTATCATGCCAGACTTTGATTGAGTTTTTAATTTCTCTCAATTTGTTGTCTGTCCGTAACCGTGATTTAGCAAATCTTGTAATTTGTGTGTATGTGCTATGTTACATAAGTCCTGTGTAGTTAGTTGTCTGATGTCAATGTTTTCTTTAAAGGTAGCCTCTTTAGCGTGGTTGTCCACGTCTGTGTTTAGACCTATGTCTTTATGTCCCGGTATGCAAAGCATTGTAATGTTGTGTTGTTTTAATCTGTGTATTTGGGTGTATATTTGTGTGATTATGGGATGGTTGTTGTAAATACTTTCCATAGAGTGTAAAGAACTCAATGAATCAGTACAAATTATAATACCACTTTTCTCTATGTTATTTGTTTTGGTCAGTGATAAGTGTATACCTTGTAATTCTGCAGTGTAAACTGAAGTATAGTCGTGTAATTTAATGGTATTGATTTGATTTTCTGTGATCGCTGCAGCGCCGGTCCCGTTGTTAGTTTTAGATCCGTCTGTAAATGTGAAGAGTGCTGAGGGATTGTCTTTGGTGATTGAATTGTACATAGACTTGTAAAATTGTGAGGCAAGTGGATCATTTTTATTGAAATGTGTCCTTGTTAGGTTAATTCTTAAGTTCTTTACACTCCAGGGGGGGGGGAGTGTAAAGGTTTATTTGTGTTCAGAGGAGTATTCAGAAACAAGGTGTCATCTGTGTTCTGTAAGTGACGGATAAGTAGAGGTCTGTGTTTCCTATGTGTCTGTGTGTATTTATTAGATAGTTCTTCGCTTAAGTATGTGTGTAGACAAGGTGTATCAAGGGCTTTCGATTTTAAAAGAAACTTTAATCCTAAATACCTTCGTCTATACTCCAATGGAGGTTCTCCGGCTTCTACACAGAGACTATCGGAAGGGCTTGTCCTAAGTGCACCCGTAGCTATTCTCAAAGCAGTGTGGTGAATGGAGTTAAGAAGTTTGAGTGTACTAGGACTGGCGGACGAATAAGCAATACAACCATAATCCAGTAAAGACCTGGTGTAGGAACGGTAAACGTCTGTCAGCTCCCCACTTAGTGTTACTTAGAATTCTCAAAAAATTCAAACTTTTTTTGCGTTTTTTAAGGAGTTCCTTTAGGTGGGGTACCCATGTTAACTTCTTGTCAAATTTCAGGCCTAGAAAAGTGAGGAAATCTGAGGGTTGGATGGCTGTGTTATTTAAAGTAATGTTTGCAGTTTGATTTCCCCTCTTTTTTGAAAAAATCACATAGTTTGATTTTTCAGGAGAAAATTTAAAACCTGTAACCAGACACCATTTTTGTAGCTTATTTAATGTACTTTGAATATGTTCTTGTGCAGTGTTTATGTTTTTGTGTATTTTATAAATGAGAAGGTCATCAGCATACATACAATAAGATACTTCCCCGGGGATACATTTCGAGATGGAATTTACAGCAATATTGAACAATGTTGTGCTAAGAACACCTCCTTGTGGCACTCCATTTTCCTGAGGGAACACGTCAGATAGAACGGAGCCTAACCTCACCCTGAACTTCCGCTGTGAAAGGTAGTTCATCAAGAAAACTATTACATTCCCGTGAACACCCCATTCATAGAGTTGGGAAAATATGAGTCGTCTCCAGACTGAATCATATGCCTTCTCTAAATCTAGGGAGACGGCAAGCACAGACTGTTTTTGTAAGAATGCATTAAGGATTTCTGTCTCCATTTTAGCCAACAGGTGCAACGTCGAGTGTCCAGGCCGAAACCCACATTGATACGGCGATAAGAGGTTTTTATTTTCTAAAAACCACAATAATCTCTTATTTATTATTCTTTCCGCAACCTTGCAGAGAGTATTTGTTAATGAAATTGGCCTATATGACGAAGGCAGCTTCTCATCTTTACCTGGCTTGAGGACAGGAACTACAACAGCCTCGTTCCAAGAGTGGGGATAGGAACCAGTCAAGTAAATCTCGTTAAGTGCATCAAGAAGAGCTAGCATACCGCGTTCCGGCAGATTTTGTATCATATCATATGTGATCATGTCTGGACCGGGTGATGTCTTTCGACCACACGTTATAGATAATTTGAGTTCTTGTACGGTAAAGGGTTCATTCAAAGGGTGTATGAAGTTAGTAAGCAATGGGATTTCAGAATTTTCAGATGTGGTTTTGTGGGTTAAAAATGCTTGTGTGTAATGATCATTACTTGAAATAGTGCTAAAATGATTGCCAAGAATGTTGGATAAAGGTCTGTTATTATACTGTTATTTAGTTCTATGCCTGTTACGGGAGGACGATATTTTTTGTGTTTAATTTTATTTAAATGAGACCATATGTCTTGCATTGATGAATGCTGATTGATATTCGATACAAAATCAACCCAACACTGCTTTTTGCTTTTCTTGATGACCCATTGTGATTTTGCTTTTTTCCTTTTATAATCCAGGAGGTTTAAATCTGTCGGGTTTCTCCGGAATAAATGGAGAGCCTTCTTTCTTTCAGTCACAGCAATGCTACATTCCTTATTCCACCACGGTACTGGAGTTTTTCTGTAAATTTGTGGGGTTTTTGGGATGTTAACGTCAGCTGTTTCTATTATTAAAGAGGTTAGTTCGTCCATATGTCTAATATTTACATGTGATAACTTATTTTCAATAAATTCTTTGTAGGCGTTCCAGTTTGCGTTTTTTGTATTGTATCTGGGAGTCGTGTTGAAGAGTGGAGTAGGTGTGTTAAGTTGTATGTGTATGGGGAAGTGGTCGCTTCCATGTGCGTCCTGGTCGACATTCCATGAAAATCGAGTGTTTATGTCTGGTGTACACAGGGAAATGTCTATGTTTGTCCATGTACCTGTCCTGGGGCAAAGATGAGTAGGTGAGTTTGAATTTAGTGCGATCAAGTCATTTTGTTCAAAAATATTTTGTAACAATTGACCTCTACTATTGGTGATATCTGAATTCCACATAGTGCTTAAATCATTGGCATCTGTCATTAGGATTAGAGGACTTGGAATCTGGGATAGTAAGTCTCGTATTTCGTGTACGTCCAACGGTCTACCTGGTGGAAAATAAATGGAGCAAACTGTGACTCTGAAAGGGAGATAGACTGTTGCAGCAACAGCTTGAAGCGTGGTTCTCAGCTGAATAGGTTCGCTATATGTGTTATCTCTAACAAGTATAGCTACCCCTCCACATGCTCTACCACCCAGAGAGTAATCTTTTCGATAAATTGAATATCCATGTATGCTTAATGACTTACCCTGGGTCAAGTGACTCTCTTGGATAGCAATAACTTTTGGTTCGTTATCCTTCATCAAAAGTTTCAGCTCATCTAAGTGTCTCACTAAACCATTTATATTCCATTGGAGTATAGACATGGCAGATTGATTTGAGAGAAAAAAAATGATATGTAGAAAATAGAAGGGAACGACTATTAATAAAATTAGAGAACATGGAACAGAAGTAATATAAGTAAATAAAGATAAAAATTAAGTAATAAAGATTAAGTGAAAAAACAACAAATGGTATATATAGAGATATTACGATTTTAGCGCTTCTTTCCTTTAGTGCCTTTCGGTAGCTTGCTGGTTTCTTTTCTTTTCCCATTCAGTTGTTCTTCTTCCTCTTCTTCACTATATTCTACTGCTGCTTCTTCTTTTTTATTTCTGCTCCTTTCTTTGTTCTTCGTGTCGTCCTTATTTTTAACCGGAGTGGGATTCTTTTTGGGTAAACTTTCAACCGAACACTGAGATTCTAATGTCTGGTTATTTGTATATTGTGGAGCTTGGATGTGAGGTGACAAAGGCTTATCCGGTTTTTGTAATAACGCGTTCTCCAATTTATCCATTCTTTTATTTAAAGTTTCTATTAGTGAAAGCAGTTTCACGAATACTTCGGACTCCCCGGTGTTCTTTGAAGCAATATTCGCGAAAGAAGTGGAGGTATCTCTATTTTGGACTATCGATTTTGCCTCAAAATAGCTGACGTTTTGATTTACCATAATCTTTTTGATCCTCATCTCCTTTGCATAAACCGGACATGTCTTCTCTGAGGTAATGTGTTTATCTCCACATAAACAACATTTGGTTTCTCGGCATTCTCCATCATGTATGGAGAGTGTGCATTTCCTACAGACAGGGTCTTTTCTACAGGTTGCTCTGTGCTGGCCAAGAAGTCCGCAGTTGTAGCATATCAGAGGAGGGGGAATGTAGGGACGTAACGGGACCGACATATATCCTACGAAAATCCGCTCAGGAAGCCGAGGGCTATCAAAAGTAGCTAGATACAATGAGCTGCCGTTTTTCCATATCCGTCGTACTGACTTAACCATTTGGTCATTCAATTCGTCCTGTATTTCTTCTTCTGAGAGATCGCTAATCTCGCGGCAGTAAAATACACCTTTTGAATAATTCATTTGGTGGTGAGGCTCCACGGATATTGGGATTCCGTTGAAATTATTTTCTTTTAGTAGCTTGGTTGTAGCTACTTTGTTCGGACATTCGATCAATAGAAAGCCGCTTTTGCGTAGCTTCCGTACATTAATTCCTTTCGAGAAGGAGCTCAACCATTTATTAATTAGAAATGGGTTTATATTATTAAAGCTTTTCCCTTCCCTTTGTAATTTTACAATAAGGTACCGAGGGATAGTTCCTACTTTGTCTTGATTTTTTCTATTATTCCCTTCAGTTTCAAGACGTGCTGCTAGGTTTCTGCCAGATATGTTTGCCATATTAACACTACTATGTATAATATGTTTCGCACGAGGTTTAAACACTGCTAGGAGTTAATTCTGGAGAAAGGAAGTGTACAATCCACTAGCGGCAGAAAGGTCTGAAAGAATTCTACCTGTTGGGAGTAATCCACAGTACAGTAAGCGTCTACCTGGCGGCACTAAACAGCAGTCAAATTATTAAAATGGCAGTACATGTTTCGCATCCTCGGTAATATCTTCAGGAGCCTTAAAAACTAATAAAATGTAGGCAAAATATTGATGTAGTACAAAATAAAAATGCTTGTTGTATTATATTTTGACTCTATCGATATTTTAAACAGGTTGCTACAAATACAGCTACATCGGAAGATTTTCCTACTTTCCATTAGGCCGTACTTAGTTTTTAAGGCTGCAAAAGAGGCAAACATATATAGTCAATAAATTGACAGTTATATTATTTCGGAATTTTATTCATTGACCTTTTGCCAACACAAGAAACATTATAAATATGTTGTTTTGGGAACAAAAAAATAGCAAATATACTCAACTAGCTCAACAACATAATTTTACTGGACAAATTAAAGGAAACATTAAAAAACATGCATAAATTATATCTTTCCTATCATATTTCATTTTTATATTCCAGACATTATTGACAATATTAACAAAAAATAAAATATTAGGTAATCTAATATTTTTGAAAGAGAAATATTTTGCCTAAGCCACAGAGAATTTGCTTACTGGCATAGCACACATTGTACATTAAACTAAAGTATACTTTTACTACAAAATTTGAAAATTTTAAGCTAATGAAGATACAATTTGATAACCTGTTAGCTAATTTTCTTACATTTGTCCATTGCAAAATTTTCTTATTTTTGTTAAATGTAAATTGCAAAATCTGTACATTTCTTAACCTAACGGAGTAAAGACTTTTTAAAAGTTTCATCGCCTTATTGGCTTTTACGAAATGAATAAATAGAGATTATAAATTTAACCTACCAGCAAAAATAGTAAAAAAATATTTTTTTTATACGAATCATTCAAAATCAGATCAGGAATAAGAAAATCCTCTAAGAGGGCCACTAGTCAACGGCCCTGGAGTCCAAAAAACAATGAAAGAAAAAAATAAAAGTATTTATTATAAGATATCGATTTCCAATGCATTAAAGTCTCCAAAGGCTATTATATTCAGTGACTTTAATGCCTTCACGCACAGTAAAACTTTTTTTTTTTTTTTTTTTTTTTTTTTTTCATGTTTGAGCATTTATCCCTAAAAAGTATTTATTCATTTTAGTTTTCCACCTGTTCATAAAAAAAAAATTTGGTTGTCCTTAATCTTCCGCTGTTTTACAGAAGATTAGAAAGTAATTTACCTGTTAATTCCCATTAATTTATAAAATTTTGATTTAGCCTGGTTAATTTTATTTAGGTATATTTGAAATTATTAATTTATTTTCTATACTTGCTTGTTTATTAAAATATATGAGACTAATTTAATATTTGCAATTTTCGAAAAATTATATTTGAAAGTGTGGTAAATATTCCAAAGATAGATTGTATGGTAATTCACCTTCATTCACGAAGAAAAAAAAACATGAGAAACTGGTAAAAAGTACCTTCTTTTCTACAGCATAACGTGAAAAACCTCATCAATCATAAGTCCACTGTTCACTTTCAGCAGCAAGATCACATTATACATTACCTTTATTTTATATACATCTATATATTATATAGGTACATAGATTTATATTAATATTATTATTTTTGCTGTTTAGATGCAGTTCCCGACGCATTAAAATCAGGATGTTCAAAGTGCTCAGAGAAGCAGAAACACGGATCTGAGAAGGTGCTCAGGTATGTCTTGGAGAAGAAACCGGAAGACTACAAGACGATGGAGAAGCTGTACGATCCAAGCGGCATCTACAGGAAGAAATATGAAGCTGAAGCTACCAAGAAGGGCATCAAACTTCCCGCATAATAGAGAAATCTCTGAATTATATTAAATGTGTAATATTTAATAAGGAAACATATTTTCCTTAATAAATTGTTTTTATTGTATAAAATACAATGATCGTCAAATCGAACACATTTGTATTGTTACTATTTCCCTTGGAATTTTAAAAACTTCGAAAAATTTATGTCTGAGATATATATTTCTGTCACGAGCTATAAGTATGTTTTTTCGTTTTTAACGGCGCATCAACTATTTGGCTATTAGCGACACAAGCTATAAGTGTCAACACTTCTATACCATCAAGTGTAAACACTGTTTATAAAGAGAACAATTAAATGTCTGACATAAAAATCTTGGCTACTAGCTTTATTGTCGACACTTCTGTGCCAACAGAAGTAAACACTGATTATGTACCACACAGTACACAAATGTATTTGTGTAAACGGAACATACTTATATCGCAAATTTCAACAAATCCCGAACTGTCGTATACATATCCCTGACATAAATGTTTAGCTATTTCTCACAGTGTGTAAGCATTCAAGACAATATCTATCCGGCACCTGAGATATATTTCCTGCGAGAAGTGTCAGGTGTAAACGCACCCTAAGCCTGTCTTCTAGAAATGCTTAAGTGTAACAAGTTTACCAACAGACTTAGCCTCGTTATATGCACTGGATGCCAGAGATTACCGAAGTTTAGGAACGGCGCACAGTGGGGCCAAACGACGTGTTTCAAAAAAGGCTACAGCCTCTAAATCTTAACCGATTTTAAAGGTTTTTTATTTTATTTATTTTTTATATATTTTTTTTTAATGAAAGCTGATAAACTTTAGAACAACATTATCCAGCCAGATTTAAAAAAAAGTTAAATTCAGGAAGTTTTACTGTCCTTATGCAGGCTGGTCCCGAAGGAAATCGCCATACTTGAGTGGTGTATACGCCGACTAAAGTGTAGTTGAATTCCTTCATTTGGAGGCTAAAGATCATGCGATTTTGTCTACTTACTCATTCTCTTTTATACAACTGTGTGTTGGAACCCTCAGAAATGTCACCATTTGTGTCGTTGATGTCTGGTCAAATTAATTTTTGAGCCAGCTGTTTATTACAAATATAAGTGAACACAACTATTAAAGTTATTTTGCATTTATATAGGTCATTTAAGCACATTATTAAGGGATGTGGCTTAAACTTTTCAGTGGAATGTGCTTAGTTATGAAGCTCCAGTGTGACGGGGTTTTTATTAACTTCCTTGTTTACTTAGATGTATTAATAACAAAAAAAAAAAAAAAAAAAAAAAATCCTATTCCTGATACCTAAACAATTTCCTAGTTCAGCATAATAATTAATAATTAAGGCTAAATTGCCAATATAAATTATATCCAGATAGCCGGAGTGTATTTTGAAGGTTCTTGATATAAGTGATACTACCTGGAAAACCAAGTTAAAGTAATCTGAAACTTGAAGGCCAGGCGTGTCTTCTTCCACTCAGGAAGTAATTTCAAAGTCTGGTCTGCTCGGATACAAATAACAATGTACATTACCTCACCTTGGTTCAGTTTGAGATATAATGGCCTCGTGGAACTAGTCCTAGAAAAGGAGAGATAGAATAAAACTCAGGGACAAGTTGAAACAAAAAGCCCACATATTGATATTCCATATTTGCGGTTTATGATTTAGGAAGCAATCGACTAAATTGCAGCATTAGTATTAAATTGATCAGGTAATGTTATTTACTGATTCCCTTAGTTCCTTATTCTCACTTAATAATATATAAACAACAGACAGCATTAGTATTAAATTGATCAGGTAATGTTATTTACTGATTCCCTTAGTTCCTTATTCTCACTTAATAATATATAAACAACAGACAGCATTAGTATTAAATTGATCAGGTAATGTTATTTACTGATTCCCTTAGTTCCTTATTCTCACTTAATAATATATAAACAACAGACAGCATTAGTATTAAATTGATCAGGTAATGTTATTTACTGATTCCCTTAGTTCCTTATTCTCACTTAATAATATATAAACAACAGACAGCATTAGTATTAAATTGATCAGGTAATGTTATTTACTGATTCCCTTAGTTCCTTATTCTCACTTAATAATATATAAACAACAGACAGCATTCTCAAACAAACATTACATCATGTACACCGGTTACAGGAACAAAATATACATATTAATGTGATATTGTTACCCGGTGATGAAAATGTTTCTGAGAGCACTAACGTTGAAAAACTACCAATGTTATCAAAACTAAAAGATATAAATTACATAAATATCTTGACATCGAAAGACTAACATGTACTAAAATTGTAAACAACGTGCAGAAATATGGGCTACTTACACGAGACAACAAACTCAGAGAAATCAAACGTTCAGTTCAAACTTAGTCACCTAGCTCACGGGATATGAGACAAGATGAAGTAGTTTAACGTCACATACTTTACTCAAACTTGGTCACCTAGCTCACGGGATGTGAGACAAGATGAAGTAGTTTTACGTCACATACTTTACTCAAACTTGGTCACCTAGGCCACGGGATGTGAGACAAGATGAAGTAGTTTTACGTCACATACTTTACTCAAACTTAGTCACCTAGCTCACGGGATGTGAGACAAGATGAAGTAGTTTTACGTCACATTCTTTACTCAAACTTGGTCACCTAGCTCACGGGATGTGAGACAAGATGAAGTAGTTTTACGTCACATACTCTACTCAAACTTGGTCGCCTAGCTCACGGGATGTGAGACAAGATGAAGTAGTTTTACGTCACATTCTTTACTCAAACTTGGTCACCTAGCTCACGGGATGTGAGACAAGATGAAGTAGTTTTACGTCACATACTCTACTCAAACTTGGTCGCCTAGCTCACGGGATGTGAGACAAGATGAAGTAGTTTTACGTCACATACTATACTCAAACTTGGTCACCTAGCTCACGGGATGTGAGACAAGATGAAGTAGTTTTACGTCACATTCTTTACTCAAACTTGGTCACCTAGCTCACGGGATGTGAGACAAGATGAAGTAGTTTTACGTCACATACTCTACTCAAACTTGGTCGCCTAGCTCACGGGATGTGAGACAAGATGAAGTAGTTTTACGTCACATACTTTATTCAAACACTTCTACTCGATGAATAAAACTGAAAAACCTACTTGGGGGCGGTGTGACGTAGTTAAACACAGAATGACAAGACGTGATTACCTAAACCACCTAAACAACCGCATATATCTCCACTGGTTTAGGAAACCGCACCGCTGGAGAAAACATGCCGGCATGTACGAGGAGATAAAGTAACCCAGTGACAAAGTTTAAAAGAGAATAAGACGTGATTACTTAAAAATACTTCACGACATTGCTGAACTTTTAAAAGAGAGCTTTTTTTGGTATATGCTAACATTGGAGAAAATTAATATTAATATTTATTTCTTATTTTTAATTTATTTTATAATAAATTTACAAAAAAAAATTAATTGTCACTTTATCGTCAAAGATATATAGCGTATATGTATATATATATATATATATATATATATATATATATGGGTAATGTATTTATATAGTAATGTAACAATCGATATTTTGGTTTACATATATTATAACTTATATTAATTTGTAAATTTCTTTTATTTCCATACATTAATTGATGGGCTCAGTGCCAAATATGACTAACCCACAATTAGAACTAACTGAGAAAATTTAGGTTAAAGTTTCGAAGACTTCGGAAAAAATGAGTGTTGGTGACAGGAATGATTTTAATTGGTCTTTATTCATTAGATACACAAAATTCTTATAGATATACCATAATAATCAAATGTTTATAGTTAGACATGATAATGAAAAACAAAAAGTATAGTCATGTTTGGCTCTCACATAAATAAAAAATTACTTACACTTGAAATATAGTGGTAACATATCCGGAGATTAATAATTAACGAAAAATTATTTTTCATTAGATTTCGATGATTATGTATCAATAATTTAACAAAACAATGATTTTAAATTTTGGTGAGTTCTGTAGTATGTGGGACTTGAACAGTGCAAGCTGTATATTGCGGTTTTGTCTTTAACAAGCTTGGTTTATGAACATTCCTTGATGGTTCATAGGCAGGAACTTCCACAGAGGCATCAGAAGCTTCAACAATATCACTCATGTTGCTGCTTATTATTAAGAAAGCCATACCTAGTGTGGGTTGATCAAGTCTGCCTCCCATAAGATTTAGCTTTGCAGTAAGTTCCAAAACAAACTAACAGAAGTCAGTACTAATCAATGAGGTGTAAAGGCTGGTAATTTCTATCAATTATAACACTTAAAATTCTCTATCAGGAGAAGTGAATAACACACATTTGTTAAAATTGTGGGTTAGTCACCTAACACATTTTGCAAATTTTAAACACATTTAAACAAATTTTGTGCGAAAAAATTGTAGCCATTGTAAATTATATAGAATGCCACAATTTATATTACGATATATATAATCTTCTGGCGGAATCTTGATAAAATTAGTTTTACTAGCTATATTTGGTTTGGTTACTCAAATATTATGACCAGTTGAAAGATGGTGTAATTTAAATGATCAGGTTCGTTAACCGGCACACCGGGGTCGGTCCACCGTAACATGGTTTTTGGGGTGAAATTCGTGCTAGGATGACGCAGTTACTGCAAATCGCACTTTCTACTAAAACATTGATTTTAGTCTTAAATTTAGTTAAAAAAAAACAACTAACTATGTGGCAAACGGAGACGAAAAAAAACGTTCGAAAGAACGAAACCGACACCATCAACTTTTAATCACCAATTTCTCCGGATGAGAAGCTCTATGATTAATCGCTAAAGAACCGGTTTTGTAGGAAAGTTTATTAATTATTTTTTCTCTTCGTTTTGATAAGTAATCAGCGCTCCAATGTCCAGAAACATAATATCTGGACATTGGGGCGCTCCGGACCAGGGTCAAGAAATAGATAACCTACAGGTAACCCGTTATCTATAGGTTACCAGTAACAGGAGTTTAAGAGTTCGGGATATTATTACCTCGGATAGACCATCACCAGGTACAGGGTAAACTCTATGAGGGACAAAATCACGGTTGATTTCTAGTAATTCAAGGTCTGCCATCATAGTTGAAATGAAGCTCAAATAGAAATAACATTATGAAATAAATACAGTACGCTGAAAGCTGACCTGTTATCATCCTAGCAACGCATGCTGTTCTAACCAACTAAAAATCCAAACCCTTCTAAAAATACTTAAAATGTATAAAAAAATATGAATATAAAAAAATCCTTTCTTAGCAAAATTTCAAACTTTTCTGTGAAGTGGTTTGGGCTGGGCGATGATAGATCAGTGAGTGAGTGATTGTGTGGTATTTGACAAATATATAGTAGATTTTTTATCTAGAAAATGCAGTTACATTAACCTCGACCGAACCCCGAAAATATCGAAATAATTTCATCCAAAATCCCAATTGGGAAAATTTTAATATTATTTTAATTTTAAGATGAGAGAAGGGCGGAGGATTGGTTAGAAGACAAGTCCTGCTCGAGTGGACAAGTCTATAAATCAGAACCTGCCTCTGGAGTATGCACTAACACCAACATTAAGTGTACAGCTAAACCAACACAGACACACCCGCCCTAACCGGATTGGCTGGGTACTTAACAAGATACAGGCCAACAACAAAAAAAAAATCATTTTAAGGATCAATGCCATATTTTTTCCTCTCTTAAGGTCTTTTATTTTTTGTACTTTTCCAATGACGTATTTTGTTTCACTTTTTTTTTGTACTCATTTCGGGATCGGCCAACCAGGAATTCCCTGTGGGAGAATCAAGAGCGGGGATAAGCTAAAGGATACATATATATACTGAGGATACTGAAAGGGCAGACAGTAACCAAGATGAAACTTATCCTGGCTGTGATCCTGTTCGCCGGCGTTGTAGCAGCCAAACCTCAGGGCTACACTACCAAGTATGACAACATCAACATTGACGAGGTCTTGAAGAACGACAGGCTATACAAGAACTACTTCAACTGCCTCACGAACAAGGGGAAATGCGCTCCAGATGGCGATGAACTCAAGAGTAAGTTACATTTTATCAATATATTCGATTCTCGACCATACGGCAAACTACGGAGATCTGATTTACCCCTTTACATTTGCCATTAAATTAATTAAAGTCTGAGATCCCGAAATTACTACAAACTTTGGTGCAAGCCAGAGTTTTGCACACATCATCATTAGAGCGGTCTACCACTAAGCCAATCTTGCCCTCTGTATCCGTATATACACGATACGATACAAGCGAAATTTGATACATTGACTCAAAAAATGTTCAATGGAGTTTTCGGATGCTAAGTCGGTGCTAAAAAAAAAATACTTCAAAATCGGGTGACTGTGTTTTTTCACTGTCAGATCTGAATATCAAATCAAAATATCAATTCAACATTACCATTAAAGGCTGATTCACGCTAGACCGTGTCGGGGCCGGGCCGAGCCACGGCCGCGGCCCAGCCCCGACACAATCACACCAGCATTTTCAATGGACTCGTTCACGCTACACCGGGCCGAGTCCGTGTTTTTTGCGCGTATGATCGTCTCACCTTGCACCGACACGGTCTAGCGTGAATCAGCCTTAATGGCGATTTTCTCTGATTTAAACAACAAACAAAATAAACCAAATTAAAATATGTACCTCATCCTCGGTGTCCTGTTAACAACCATCGCAAATGGAAAAATTACGATAAAATCACTCAAATCACCTGCAATTAGTTGAAAAAATAAATAACGAGAAGTCAACCACTTAAAAAAAAAACCTAAAATATCATAATGTTCAATAAAATAGTAATCCTAAAATTCCAAAGTCATGCCTTTAATTATACATATTTCCTCATAATATATGAGGAGTTTTAAAGGTCATTTTTAAGGCTTAGGTAGGTTAGATCGTTGAAAATACTTTTCAATAATAATTTCAGTGATTTGCACCATCTCTATGTCACATACTATATTATATTATAATATATATGACATGCTATTAACATATTATGTTCTCTTCGTTTACGTCACAAGTTGGTTTGTTTTTCGTGATATTCGTTTGTTATGCATATCTTACCATCTTGGTTATTGCTTGTCATTAGTAGTTTTACTCCAACCACTTGTACCTTCGTATAAACAATTATTAGGAAACGCAGCAATTTCAGTGAATATGTAGCGCTACTATTTACTAAGCGACAAGTCAGCTTCCTCATCACGATTCTACTTGATAAGAACTTGTACCTTGCCACCTCGTGTAAACAGCCCACAAGTGTTAAGGTACACAACTTTTCCTAACTAGTCCTGATTTTATTTTCGCTTTTATTGCTCCTCTCATAACCACTGTGGCCCAAAACGCTTTTCTTTCTTCAATTCCTCTGTAATACTCGATAAAATAACTTTTTAGTAATGTTAAAAATCTCATTTGAACACAAAACGGCCATTATGCTCCATTCTTAAACGAGGTTGTTGCTCCTGATCAGTTTAATGTTTTAGTCTTCTGAATATGACAGTGCCTATATAGTAATAACTGACATTTCACCAATACATTTTGTCAGCTTCCTCATTCTTGATTTATCATCTGGTGAATCGTTCTACTATCCAGAAAACATTAAGTAACTTTGACAGTGGAAATTTACGAAACATTCTTAATGAATTTACTTACACACCAAGCCAGCTTAGTGAAAGCTAGAAGCACTAATGAAAAATAATAAGCTCGTGTAAACAAGGCTTTAGTTGACCAAGGAAGATTTCTTCTCATCCGTTGTCAAGGTTGGCTTCATGTCCTCTCTTCAGTAATGTATTTCTACTGCTGACTATAGTATATTTGTATTCACTGAGTATGAAATGGTAATGATACAAGAAAATTACTCTGATTTCCTTTTTTTGAGACTATAGAATAGAAGAAACTTATCATAATTGAATTTTGAATTTACTGACTAATGAAAACAATTTAAAATAAAAAATAAATAAATACTACAGCTTGAATATAAACTTGGGGTCGGGTAAAACCTGAAGGGGTAAAAAGTGACGGAAGGGTCGAAATTTAAAGGTTTCTAGGTTCGTAGCATGGCGGAAAGACAGAGGTAAGGAATTGCAAAGCCAGGTGGTACGGGTAAGAAATGATCTTTCAAATAAATCTGTACGTTAAGAAGGAACATAACGATCGAAAGGGCGAGTGCTGATTTTACGGGAGTGAACACAGGATTTAAATTTAGCTTCTGGTAGAAATTTGATATGTGGGAGTCTCTGGGGATCCCGAGGATAAAATTCCGTCACGCAGGAGCTGCATAACTAAGCACTTTCCTTTTTTACAACACTTCTTTCTCATGAGTTACCCACCCGTGGGTCCGAAGTAAACCTCCCTCCTAATGAACCGACTTAGTTCATTTTTATATCTAACTTTTCTCTCTATATTGCCACTACGAATACCAAGTTTCGTTGAAATGTAACAAATATTACGGCTGGCATGGTCAAATTAGTGTTTTGGGTTCGGGGTAACCCCCCCCCCCCCCCTTCCGGTGGACCGATTTTGGTGGAAAACGACCTCGTTCAATCGTTTACTAATTGAATGATATATACGAAGTTTCGTGACGAAAAAACAAAAACTCTGGCCGCTATCGTGTTAACAGACACACACACACACACACACATATATAAATTTTAAAGGGGGTCATTTTCGGTGACTACTAGATAGGATCGATAAAGATTTGAAGAAATTTTTCAAAAATTCCATCATGAGTGCAACCTCAATAGCTACTTTCCTTCGGAGGAAAGTGCTAAAACGAATGAAAAGGTTCAGGAGGCTTTTCAGCTTTGTCTCAAGATTGTCATTAGTTATTTTTCAAATCAAAATTTATAAAGAAATACGTACCGTAAAAAAATAGAATCGTTAAAATGTTACACACAGTAATAAAAACATATTAAACAAAAATGTATGCTTGTCCTTACAATATTATATATGAAAATCTACATAGGTTATATTTTGATTGCAGAGGTGCTCCCGGACGCCCTGAAAACCGGATGCAGCAAGTGCAACGAAAGGCAGAAGCAGGAAACCCAGAAGGTACTCAAATATCTGATCGAAAAGAAGCCTCAGGATTTCTCTGTTCTTGAGAAGATCTACGACCCACAGGGTGTCTACAAGAACAAGTACAGGAGCACAGCTAGTCAATTTGGAGTCAAAGTTTAATTTATTCTAATTATTAAAACGTAACTATTAAAAAATGTAATAAAAATACAATATTCTTATTTTAATAAATAATATTCTGTGATATTTATTTTTATTTATTTTTTTTAACCATAAAACTATCAAGGAAATCCACAGGAATCAGTTTTTGAGAAATTAAACGCCCTTATTACTTTCACTTACCAGGGGAGTATACAGTGGTGGGATCACCGATCTGGACCATTTTTTTCTGGTGATTCTACATCGAAAAATAGTCGACACATGTCCGAGCGTTCCGTCCAATGCGCCTTTGGAGCCAAGAAATAAAATAAAATAGGTTGAAAGTGCTTTATTTTTTATATCGAGTTTAGAAAATGGTATCAACGTGATTCTTGTGCCAATTCATTTGTTTAATAGAGTTAATTAAAGGAAAAATATAATCGTAGAGCAATAATTTATATTTCGTCAAATAAATTCAAAAATATGCTCACGTTTTCAAGTAAACTAATATTACAATTTTTTTTACACGAAAAATAATAGCATATTTAAAATCAGTACCCCAAGAAACCCTAATGTGGAAAATATCATTGCAAACAAAAAATACTCATTTTTCCCAGTTCAAAACAGACTAAAAATTTGTGAGCGAAAAAGTAACGTGACCATTCTTGAGTCTGGGAGAGTGCCGAACTGAATATATATATACTACTGTTTGACAAATCTATGAGTTCTAAATCGTGAAATTTTCTCGGCGGCCCTTCCAGATTGAGTTACAAGGATCGAGTTACATGTTTGCTCTCCCGGCGGTCTCCAGTTATTATACAGCTGAGCTACTTGCTATTGATAAAACTCTAAATGTCAGTTCAACAATAGAGACCCATTTCATAATATGTACAGACTCTCTTTCTGCTCTCCTTGCTATAGGTGATCCAAACTCAACGCACCCACAAGTAATAAATATAATAGAAACAATTCATAAATTACGTCAACTGAAAAAAAAGTGACCTTTGTCTGGATTCCCGGACACTGCGGTATTCCTAAAAACAAGCAAGTAGACACTTTGGCGAGGAGAGCATTTAGAGAGGGTATACCGCTGCATAAAGTTCCAAAGAATGATATGATTGCACATTCACGGGCTGCGGTTTGGGGTGCATGGCAAGCAGACTGGGAAGGAGTGAGGGAGAATAAACTTCGCGAAATTAAAAGAAGTGTTAAACTTTGGAAAACATCAATCCAAGAGACAAGAAGAAAAGAAGTGGTGTTGACCCGGTTAAGAATGGGTCACACTCCGGTGTGCGGATCGTGCAATGTGCAACTCACAGTAAAGCATATTTTGACGAATTGCAGGGCTTATGAATATTTAAAAGAACATCATCAACTACCAGACTCAATTGATGAATTATTAGCCGATGACCCCAAACAAACAGCAAGACTTTTTGGAAGAGGCAGAACTAATCAGAAAAATTTAATCAGTCCGGAGATAACTAAAATCAATATCACCACTGAAGGTGAATGATATGCTGCTCATTGGAGAGAAAGGCTCCTGACAAGATTCATTTAAAAATAATTATTGGCATTATCAGACTCATGTAATATTATACTGCTTATTAATGGGAATGTATATGTTCGCGAATACCATCACAGATTACTCGCTTCTCAAAGAAATGGCGTTAATGACCGAAAAGATTGACACTCGATGCCATAAGCGAGTTACCTCCCCCATGTAGGGAGCAAGGAAGTTCCGCACATTGTATGTGTAAGTGATCATCGTGTAATGTGCCAGATGATGGCAGGAAGTATAAATACATTCTGAAATAAATACTTGATGGGGATATTAAAATAAATACATCGGTTATTGTTAACAACATAAATGCTTATAACAATAGAATAGGATGTGGTAGGACCCTGAACAGATCTTAAGTTGACTGGAAATATTCAACTAAATTATAAAAATTAGAGTGACTTTTGTGCAATCAAAAATAATACGGACGTTGGGTTTTGATTTTATACATTTTTTCATGAGAGGAAAACATAACGTTTATAAGTTAAAGTTATTTTACTATTTATAAAAATTTGATAAACCACCATAAGAAAACAGGTCCGACTCAGAGGAACTGCGTCATTTTAGCGCGGTTCCTTCCA
Organism: Gonocerus acuteangulatus; assembly: GCA_946811695.1. Classification (NCBI taxonomy): domain Eukaryota; kingdom Metazoa; phylum Arthropoda; class Insecta; order Hemiptera; family Coreidae; genus Gonocerus; species Gonocerus acuteangulatus. The sequence continues at coordinate 40,335,578 of OX328130.1, read as the reverse complement.
TATCCTTAGTGCCATTACTAAAGGGGAAAAACAGTTATTGGTATAAATGAACTTAAATCTTCGTGAAAAATATAGAATAAGATCTCTCTGATTAAAAAAAAAAAAAAAAAAAAAAAAAAAAAAAAAAAAAAATTCATTCTTTGTATTAGAAAATATGGTCTTTAAAAAGGATATTTTGGAGCATATAATAACATAACTTAACCTAAATATTCAGAGCTAAAAATAAAGTTAATGAGTATTAAAATGAAGCTTCCCTAAATTATAAAATTTTAATGGATAAAATTTTGTAAGAGGTAGGGCAAGAATAGCGTAGTAGGACAGGCCCCGGAAAAATAGAGAGATCACCGGTTCAGCAGGGTCGGCCAGCCCCTACCACCCGCCGTAATACAAAATAGAATTCGCATTTCAATGTTCAAATCATAAATAAATAGAGCCTTCTCTTCAAATTCAGAAACATAAATATGCTTTAGGTCCATCCGACAAACCTATGTAATGTACTGTATAACATATTGTCTTCTTTTTCGTACATGGCCACCGCGCATGTGCGAACGCCACTGCACATGCGCGAACCCCAGCGGACAATTTTTGTAACTTTTTTTTTCCAGTTTAGTAACTGCTATAGCATATTTATGCTTAAAATAAATAAATAAATAAAAAAGTGAGGGAATTAGGGAAAAATCGTTCTGAAGAATAAAACCAACAGCAGTACAGTAGTAGAAAATAATCACACGGTGTCTTTCCTCCCTATGGAGGAGTTTCATTCGTTTACCTAAGTTTCTGAATTTATGAAACAAATACCTGCAAGCACATATACTCGAAAATGTAAGCGTTACGATTTTTTCGTAGGAATTTCGCTCCAAAACCATCTTCCAGCCGACTGATTTTGCAGGTTGACGAACTTGAACTTTTAAATTACACGACAGATTTTTATACTGAATTGCATTAAAAACGGACCATTTTTGAGCCCCCGAGTGAGCGCACAGGCAAATTTGTATGTATTTATATGAGCTTTGAACCACCCTTGTTTTAGCGATTTATAGGTTCTGAAATATGTAATTTTCTAGTCGGAACTTCCAGATTGTGTCATGAGGTTAATCTCATAAGCGGTTCCTTCCTCCCCGATGGAGGGAGGGAGGAATCGCGCTAAAAGATCCCAAATGGACTAAGATTTGCGGGTAATAAATAACACATTGCGAGATCACACGTGGGAACACTACAATCCATTAAAACACTCGCTTATACGAGGAGTTATCTTTTACAGAGAATTATTGTCTGCTTTGTATTAAGGCCACGGATATCGTTGAAATAAATATGCAGAAACCCTAACCAGGTCGAGGATAGGATTCTAAATCTGCCGCGGTTAGATTCAATGCAGTCGATGCCTTGACCTCAGGACGCGGAAGAGTGCTTTCTGATTCACCCCACAATCAGAATTATATTTTATACTTTATTTTTTTTAACATAATTCCTCTTTTATGTCAAGAACCTTTAGTCCAAACGTGAAATTTTGATTCATCTTCAACTTATGACTATTAAAATTTTTATTAGTTTATTTAAATGTTGACATTCAAATATTTGTTGTTTATATATATACATACACATAATAATATTCTGAAATATGTCAGTTTATATAGGTATTTTTCACGACTTCTTATTTCTTTCTATGGCAGGTGACCGATAAAGCAGTACACCCTTTCAGTCCAAGCAACGACCAGTTACAGATGGAAATGTTTGGAACAAAATCTTTGACTTCGTAATTTTTTTGGGCTAGTTAGGAGGTCAACAAATCAAAAGTCCCCCGCCCGTAGCCTCCGAGGTCCCAGTTTTGGGGATTTCACTTATATCTCGGAAACCCTGCGTCCTAGCAACAAGACCATTCTATAACGAATGAAAGCTGATTAAATTTTCTATAAGTTCTACTTGATCAGGTTTTTCGAGATATCTTTAGTTTTCGATATATATATATATATATATATATATATATATATATATATATATATATATATATATGTATATTTGTCTATTTGATCTCTACCTGTCCCAGACATGGTACTATACGCCATTGTCTGATTTAAAAGAGCAAATTCGTAAACGAGCAGAATCCGTCAAACGGGAAAAAAAACATTATATGCGATATTTAGACACCGAAAAACGTAGGGCTTACGTTTTTACGTTAAAAGGCTTGCATGGGTCTCCCCTTGGATTATTGGCTAACGCCTTGGATTCCTATGTGGGTTCCAATCCCACCTGAATTCGGGATATTTCTCATTCTAGGGCCCGTTGAGAATATTCCCTGCAGCACCATGTTTAGGAAGAGTGTTAACTTTTAGATAGCCCGGATCTAATCGCCTAGACATTGGTGCGCCGTTAAAAAATATGCTTGCAAGTACAGGGTGTCACAAAAATAATTGTCAAATGTAAAATATGAGTTATGGGCCCCCAGTGATTGCCGCTGAGAGGCTCGTTTTTCAATATACTTATAATTTGTTATACTTGAAGATGTTTTTTTTTTAAATTCAAGCGAGCTATTTTTGTCTAAGGGGATGTTAGTAGAACTTGTAAAAAAAATGTATCAAAATAGGCCACCATTTATCAATTGGAATGGGTTCGCCCACGTATACATTGTTAATGGTCATTTTGACCATAAAGAGTCCTTTCTGACCTATAGTGCCTTTGACTTTTTTCTTCTTCATGACTCGTAGATTCGAAATATACAATAAAAAAAATTTGACCTTGAATAATATTTCAAGGTCAATTTTTGGGGGTCAATATGGGGGTTATTGTTTTCCGATCACCCATTGGAGAATCATCTCGCCAACGGATGACCATTATTTTTGTGACACCCTGTACATTTCTATACGATACCAAACTTAGGAAAGGAATGAAACCATTTTTAAGGCGATATCTGTTACAGTTTTTTTGTTTTTTTTTTGAGAATGGATCCAATCGAAATTTGTTCCAGATACTTCAAAATCGTCTAACCCTAAATATTTATTTGTGGTTACGTTTGGAGTTAAGGAAGTATTAGACAAAACAATTTTATTATTTTTATACAGAAAAACAATTTTATTATACAGATAGTCTTGATATTATTTTCAGGGCCTCTAAGGGGGACGGGGGCAAGGAGGTCAATTGTTCAACGGCACGTGTGTCAGGGGGCATTATAATTTGAAATAACAAAGTTATATACCTAGCATTTTCCATTTCGTTCATTGACAAATTTTAATTTTATTTTCAGAAAATGTCAGTATTAAATAATACTGTTAATATTTTTTGGTAATGACAATAGAGGGATGGGGGGAGGGGTTAAAGGGCCCTTGGTGTTATTTGTACCTTAATACGTCGAAACTCGGAGGGAAATCGTGTTAAGTGGAAGGTTTACTACCATTCAGAAGTTCATTAAATTCCGTTAGAAAAATTATTCTAAAATAATTTTCAATGGGATATTGTCAGTGGGAGAAATAAAAAATGTATTCAACTTGTTATATTATTTCTTCACATCCATATGTCCTGTACTCTATATACAGACTGTTAGTAAATCCCAACCTCAATATGTCCTGTACTCTATATACAGACTGTTAGTAAATCCCAACCTCAATATGTCCTGTACTCTATATACAGACTGTTAGTAAATCCCAACCTCAATATGTCCTGTACTCTATATACAGACTGTTAGTAAATCCCAACCTCAATATGTCCTGTACTCTATATACAGACTGTTAGTAAATCCCAACCTCAATATGTCCTGTACTCTATATACAGACTGTTAGTAAATCCCAACCTCAATATGTCCTGTACTCTATATACAGACTGTTAGTAAATCCCAACCTCAATATGTCCTGTACTCTATATACAGACTGTTAGTAAATCCCAACCTCAATGAAAATACATTGAGCTAATGGAGAAATGCATTAGGTTAATTTTATTTTATTTTTTATTTGGATTTTAGTCATTTTTTTTTTATACTGGGGTTATTGAGGGAATTTCCAAGTGACTTTGCGCGTTGGTTTTGCGAATCACCATGCCATAATATTGCGTCATGTTTTTCATAGATATCAAAGCAATAATACTGCAGAAAAGAGGTGTGGCTGAAGCAAATACCTTCATTGCAGTCATGGAAATTGCCTTACAGTGGAAAATTCATACCACATTTAATTAATTTCTGTTCAGCTTTATGAATGATGTCTTTTCAGTTTCTTACTTTCTGAATTTTATGAAAACCCTGGACAAAAGAATAACTTTCAAAAATCGCCTTGTTGTCCGACCTAAAAATGGTCCCTGAAAAAATTATGGAAATATTTCTTCAAATCTTCATCGATGTTTTTTTTTTTTTTTACCATAAAATTTAGTATAGAGCATTCTCCTAACTAAAGATAAGGCCAACCACAAAATCGGTTCATCATAAAACTTTTTCAACGAAACTAGGCATAAGTAATATCCATCACAAAAAAAAAAGAAAAAAAAAAGTCCTTTATGTAGGATCTGCACATATAAGGAAATTCCCCCAAGTGGGTTTGTATGCTGCATTTCCGATTAATTTGTTTAAAATAATATACATAACTTCTAAAAAAATAAATACTTTCATCTTTTATACTTTTAATGACCAGCTGACTCACAAGTCCAAAAACTAAAATTTTCAGAAACTTATTCTAGGCCCTGAAAATAATATCAAGACTGTCTGTATAATAAAATTGTTTGTCTGTATTAAAATAATAAAATTGTTTTGTCTAATACTTCCTCAATTGTCTAATACTTCCTTAATATTTAGGTTTAGACGATTTTGAAGTATCTGGAACAAATTTCGATTGGATCCATTCTCAAAAAACAAAACAAAAAACTGTAACAGATATCGTCTTAAAAATGGTTTCATTCCTTTCCTGAGTTTGGTATCGTATAGAAATTTACAGGGTCTCACAAAAATAATGGTCATCCGTTGGCCAGATGATTCTCCAATGCGTGATCGGAAAACAATAACCCCCATATTGACCCCCAAAAATTGACCTTGAAATATTATTCAAGGTCAGATTTTTTTTATTGTATATTTCGAATCTACGAGTCATGAAGAAGAAAAAAGTCAAAGGCACCATAGGTCAGAAAGGACTCTTTATGGTCAAAATGACCATTAACAATGTATACGTGGGCGAATCCATTCCAATAGATAAATGGTGGCCTATTTTGATACATTTTTTTTACAAGTTCTACTAACATCCCCTTAGACAAAAATAGCTCGCTTGAATTTAAAAAAAAAAAACATCTTCAAGTATAACAAATTATAAGTATATTGAAAAATGAGCCTCTCAGCGGCAATCATTGGGGGCCCATAACTCATATTTTACATTTGACCATTATTTTTGTGACACCCTGTATTTGCAAGCATATTTTTTAACGGCGCACCAATGTCTAGGCGATTAGATCCGGGCTATCTAAAAGTTAACACTCTTCCTAAACATGGTGCTGCAGGGAATATTCTCAACGGGCCCTAGAATGAGAAATATCCCGAATTCAGATGGGATTCGAACCCACATAGGAATCCAAGGCGTTAGCCAATAGTTTTTCGGTGTCTAAATTTCGCATAAAATGTTTTTTTTTCCGTTTGACGGATTCTGCTCGTTTACGAATTTAGCTATGAACCTTAAAATATATACATATATATATATATATATATATATATATATATATATATATATATATATATACACATACATATATATATATGTATATATACACATACATATATATATGTATATATATATATATATGTATATATATATACATACATACATATATTTATACATATATGTGTATATATATATATATATATATATATATATATATATATATATATATATATATGTATGCGATTTCCGAAGGAGTTCTTTTAGATAAACTTCGATACCAACTTTGAAAACTACAGCACACAGTGGCGCCAAACGCCGGATTTTGGAAAATACCCTGTAGGTACTGTAGTCATTTTGATTTCAGTATAATTTTTTAATTACTTCTTTGATCTTATACGATTGAGACCATTACCATTTCGATAGAATAATAATTTTGGAAGAAAACGAGGTCTTATAGTAAGAAAAACACCTCAAAAACAGCAAGTATTCAATTTAATAAAGTCACATATTACTCGGTGGATGGAGAGATTTATAATTCCAATTGTATTTTTGGGTGCTGCGTCGAATAAATTAAGAACAAATGTGATGCTGTAAATTGTCCTTGGTTTATTCTTCTTTATTAAAATTTGCCCTTATAATGAATAAATTTAACAGTTTCACTTGAGATAAATGGTTCTTATTGTAAATTTTATTTTACTTTGCTAGCAAAAAGTATAAACTTTTTTTTTTCTTTTTAGCACTTTCCTCCGAAGGAAAGTAGCTATTGAGGTTGCACTCATGACGGTATTTTTGAAAAATTTCTTCAAAACTATATCGATCCTACCTAGTAGGCACCGAAAATTACCCCAGTCAAAATTTATATATATATATATATATATATATATATATATATATATATATATATATATATATATATATGTATATATATATATATATATATATATATGTATATATATATACATATATATATATATATATATATGCATATATAGTTATATATGTGTCCGTTAACACGATACAGGCCAAAGTTTTTGTTTTTTCGCCACGAAACTTGGTATGCAGTATTCCCTCATCAAACGATTTAACGAGTTCGTTAACCAACAAAATCGGTCCATCCGGAGGGGGGGGGTTTACTCCGGAGCCAAAGTAGTTATTTGTCAGTACCAGCCATAATTTTTGTTATATTTCAACGATAATCGGATTTGTTGTGGTCAACTGAAGAGAAAAATTTGTTGTAAAAATAAACGAAATCGGTTGACTAGAAGGGGGGGTTTATTCCGGACATAAATTACTAATTTCCTTATACCAGTCTTAATTTCTGTTGTATTGTTACGAAACTCTGCATACCTCCTGGCTATCTAATAAGAAAGAAGTGTTCTGAAAATTAACTAAATGGGTCTATTGGAAGGGGGGGGGGTTACTTTGTACTATGTTTGAATTGAATTCTCCTGCCAAACGTAGGTTCGCGAAACTCATCAAGATCAATAGATGAATATGTGAAGCTTTGTGTATTTATTACGTAGTGTAGTACCACGCATACACAAAACTCTGGAAGGAAATTAATTACAAAATTAATAATTGAAACAGCTGCTCATAAAAGCAAAAGAGCAGAACTATTTATGTTTTTATTTTATTTATCTATATAGGTTATTTTAAGCAAATTATTCAGCAATGCACTCGACCCTACCCAATTCTGAGGAAAGTGCTTAGTTATGCAGCTCCTGCGTGACGGCCTTTTTTTTTATTATTATTATTACATGAGCTGACGTGTTCAAATATATTTTGTCTGTTATTCTTAGAGTTCATTATTTACTTTTTGATTTTCAAGAATGTTCACTATATATTTATTTATATATATATAACTCGACGATAAATAAATTAATTTAAAAATATATTAATGAACTATGTTGTTATTATGTCGTTGTAGCTTAAAATAAATATTAAATGGCGTTTGAATCATATGGGAATCGATGGAGAAAGGGATAGATTGTAATTAATTAACATAAATAGGCCGTTAATCTTGGCAAACGTTTAACAACATAATAAAAACCTTGAGTTAATCGCTTGAGCAATTACAAATAGTCATAGGAACAAGAGGTACACAAGTGCTGTTCAACAGAAAAGCAATCAAGCGCTTTTTTAATCTCTTTGGGCTTAACAAGTATAATTTCCTTCAGCCCGCATTGGTGGGGATGACAGCGAGGTATAAATCTGAGCAGGAGAGAACGAGTCGTCAGTGAACGAAATGAAGGTTGTACTAGCTCTTGCACTGTTCGTAGCTCTAGCCGCATCGGCCCCACAGGGTGGAAGTGGCTATACAACAAAATATGACAACATCGACTTGGATGAGATCCTCAACAACGACAGGCTGTACAAGAAGTATTTCGACTGTCTAGCCAACAAGGGCAAATGCACGCCAGATGGCGCTGAGCTCAAGAGTGAGTAATTACACAATTTATTTTGAAGGAAGACTTTTGGAGATTCTTACTAATTTTAACCTCAAGAGCTTGAAATGTTTTAACATTTCCCCAACCTTAAAATACTTTACAACATTCTCAAAATACCAAATCTTGTATTGATCATAATAGTTGATCAAACTAGATTTATTAGATGTACTTAAGACTGACGAAGCGATCTGTTTATGTAGCTTTCATTGATTTGAGAAGGGCGTTCTATATCTCATTCTTCTCTCTGGCATAAGTTTCATGTTCTAGGAATGGCCCCAAAAATCATGCGGCTACTTATGAAACCATACAGGTTGTCCCACATTGAGATGTCATAACTTTAGGGGTTTATTCTGCACTTCATTTGTATTCCAGGGGCGCAGAAATTATCGTTCTGTCCGAAAATGTAGCAAAGCTATTCAAACTTTTGTCTATTTTCAAAACTATTGGTTTTTTTTTTTTAAATGGGAAACTGTATCTTCCTGATTTCTGGTTAATGTATCATATATAACGTACACACTTGTATAATCTTCCTATGGGACTTGTGTCCCTGAATAAGAATAAAACTTTTCATTTAAAAAAAAAAAATCTGCATTAAATTTCCCATAAGAAATTAACCCGCTATCAAAAGATAGATATGAACTATTGATATTAGTGTTTTCTTAAAATATTCAATCTTCTCTTAAGCAGCTATTTGTGGACTTAGAGGTTTGCCTCCGCTTCAAAATTTGCATTATTTAATAAGCTTTAAAATAGGACCTCGTTGTTTAGAAAAAAAAAATGTTTTGAGTCTATTTTTTTCTGATTTCTAAGTCAAAACCAATAAGCGTGAAGAAGCCATTCTGAACCAATTATTTACTTTCACACAATAACAGTGACGTCACATCCTTCCCACACTTGATACACACAATTTTTACTCTGCTTATGGGTTGGAGGACACTTCGGAATCAAGGGTAAAATGTGACAGAAGAACATATTGGAAATAATTACACTTATTTATTCCTGGCGTCTACCCGGGAAACGGCGACTGTATTCACGGACTGCAGCTGAAGCATTACCATTAATGAACACACTATATATATATATATATATATATATATATATATATATATATATATATATATATATATATAACGTTCTAAACCGGTTACAGACATCGCCTTAAAAAATGGTCTCATTCGTTTCCCTACGTTAGAAATACTATGTGATATACCTGCAAGCTTATAAAGCAAAACTGATTTTTTCGTGAACATTCCCCCAACCAAAATATTCCGGAGGGCGAGTTCTGTTGGTTAACTGTTTCGCTGCCACCGAAACTTCAAAGTACTGCCTAATTAAATAAACTTACCAAAAGTAAAAAATAAAAAAAAAAAAAAAAAAAAAAAAAAAAAAAAAAAAAAAAAAAAAAAAATCAAGATAATCGAATCTACCCGAACCGAAGTGACACTTAATATACGGCAAGTCTAACTGATTGCCAGTTGATGCTTGTAAGGTCCGAGGCTTAGTCGGGTCCGACCCTACAAATCTTTTGATCTATGGGTTCTGAAACATTCATGCGAAATTTTCTAGTTGGCACTTCTGGATTGCGCCATCAGGTCGACGTTACAAATGGGTTCCTTGTTCTTCTACATTAATCGTAGGCCTAACAAGAACTAGGTTCAGCTTTTGCCTGAGGTTGTGCAATTTAAATTACACCAAACTCAGCCTGAAAAACTGATTTAAAAAACTCTCGTAAGGCTCCCTCCTTCTTTAAGTAAACAATATTGCATATAATCATTCATTTTCTTCTAACTACACAATTTCTCAACGCATATTGCTAAATGTTACAGAGGTTCTACCAGAGGCTCTAGAAACCGGCTGTGAGAAGTGCAACGAGAAACAGAGGACTGGAACAGAGAAAGTCCTCAGACATCTGATCGAGAAGAAGAAAGCAGACTATGCAGTATTGGAGAAGCTCTATGACCCCAAGGGTACATACAAGACCAAATATCAAGCAGAAGCAGCCAAGCGTGGAGTGAAGATATAAATTATTTATAAGAAAAATGTGATGTAATTTAATTTGTACAATTAATGTAAAATTAAATAGTGTTAATAATTAGCACTGACAAAATAATTAATACCAAATAAAAACTATATATTAAATTTAAGTTTTTTTCATTATACATCTAATTTCCCATATTTTCCTGTTTTCCACGTAGGAGTAACCCTCCACGTAGGAGTAACCCTCCATTGTTGGGAGCTTATTTAAAGTACGTGTGCCGTCCTTTCTGGATACTGCACGTATTTTGATTACGTACAGATCTATCTCTCATTTTGATTTAATAATTAAAATAATATTGAATAATAATAATAAAATTTTAAAAAACTAACATTAAAATAAATAAATAAAATATACACATATGTATGTAATAAAAGTTACTTATTTTTAAAATGAGATGATTTAATTTAATTTTTGAAGGTCCAAATATTTAATGAATGCATCAAATTCCTTAAATCACGCCTTAAATCCAACCCCCAAAAAAATCCTTAAATTATTTAAGTAGTAAGTCGGATTTGTCAGTGGACCAAGTTCCGTCCTGTAAGGTAATGTCCTTAATGAGTTTTGTCCTGGGTCCGTCCAGTAATGTACAGTCGAACAGGAGATGGTCGTAAATCTGGTCAGTTGAAGTTTTGTATTTACATGTTTTATTATTGATTCGTTTAAATTTATGTAAATAAATATTCGTCGATCCATGTCTTGATATAAATTTTGTTCCTTAAAATTTGTTAAGAGTTAATTTTTGTTTGTTGAGTATCGTAGGTATGAATTTGTGTAAACGTCTTCCTTTAGTTGTGTTCGTCCCATTTTCGCATTGATTCGTCTCTTAGGCCGAGCGCAAATTGAGCCCAGCGCAGACGCAGCAGAGACGAAGCACAGGCCTCGGCGTTTCTGCAACACATTGGTTTCAATGGAGTGCCACATATTGAAGCCAGCGCAGGCGCAGGCGCGGCAAGGGCCTCTGTCGTTCCTCGGCGTTTTTGTGTTTTCACACAGATTCCTACGTCCTCTGTCGGTACTGGCTCGCTCGCCATTCCATTTAATCATGGAAAGTTTAATATGTGAAGTGAAAATGTTTACTGTGTTGTGCGATACAAGTCTTCTGAATTATATGAGGACGACAAGTAAAGACCAAACATGGGATTAAATCGCCAAAGAATTAAACACGGACAACGGTAAGTACAGGTTATTTTGTCTGTTTTTAATATATTAATTGAAATGCAAAGTAGATTTATATTTAAAAGCGTTGAAACTCTTTAAAATATTATTGAGATTACAATTGAGTTAAAACAAATAAATCAAGTGAACAAAAATAGTGAGTATTATTATAAAAATGAATTATGTAAGTACAGGTTATTTTACCTGTTTTCATTATTTTAATACAAATACAAAGTAGATTTACATTTAGAGATGTAGTAACACTCAAAATTCTTATTAATATAACAATTGAACTGAAACAAATAAATCAAGTGAAGAAAAATAGTATTATTATCAAAATGAATAATATAAGTACAGGTTATTTTGCATGTTTTCGTTATTTTAATAGAAATACAAAGTAGATTTACATTTAAAGATGTAGTAACACTCAAAAATATTATTAATATATCAATTGAATTGAAAAGAATAAATTAAGTGAACAAATATAGTGATTATTATAAGAATGAATTATGTAAGTTCAGGTTATTTTACCTATTTTTAATATATTTATTTAATTAAGTAGATTTAAAAATAAAGTAACTCTTAAAAACATCATTGAGATTACAATTGAATTAAAGCAAATTGTATTAAGTGAACAAAAATAAGTGAGAAAATTGTTTATAGTTAAAGAATGAAGAACCACTGAAAGCTGGTTTTCTTATGGTTACATGTTTACTGTGTATAGCTCAAAAAAAATTGTATAAAATTGCTACTTTATCTCATACTCTATTGTAATTGTTTCCCACATTTTGAGATTAGGTTCAGGCATTTAAATAGGTTGCAAGTGTGTCCATATTGCCCAGCATACTTCAGACATAATGGTGGGAACAGTCCTTTCTCCCAACCTTTAGCTATTATTTTAAACATATCCCCAGAAGCCAAGTATTTGAAAGGAAATACTATTGCATTATGTTATTTGTGTTCTAATATCTAATAAATGTTGTTATAGGAAAGAAGGCTGAAGACCAAAGGACAAAATTGATAAACTACCAAGGGAATTCGATATACAATCTAACAAAAGTTATGCCCTTGCAATCTCAACAGTTAAGAAGAAGAAGAAAACTATTTGTTGCAGTTACGGAAGCTGTTACAAAATTTATCCTCAATCTCGGAACGATGCTTGAGAATTAGCTGATAATCCATCATATTTACTAACTCCCACGATTATCAATTAACATGATGAGGAAGAAACAACAAAAACCTTCATTGAGATTGAATTATTTGGTCTATTTACTCATTTTACTTATTGTATTAGTTCATTCTCCAGTTCGTTAATTATTTTTCTTGTCTCATTTTTCCTGTTATTTTAAATCAAATTGTTAAATATGATATGTACATAAAATAAAACTATGCTTGCCTAAGACATATTGCTACCTTCACTTCATTTCCAATTGGCCTCTGAGCACTGCATTCCTTTCCTTTAATTTCACTTTAATAATCTCATGTATTTTATAAAATTGTTGTCGAGTTGTATATTAGAAATTCAAAGTAAATACTCATTTTAAAATATAGTAAACACATTAATGGGCACACATTTGGTAGGTTTTTAATATGTCCTAAGTTTCATTCACTTCATTTCATTTTTTAGGGTTAATTCAATTGTTTTAATTTCAAATTTCGTTGAGAATAAATTTGAAGTCTAGTCTCCCTTCAAAATGTATGAATTCAATTGTTATGTTAATGGTATTTTTAATTGAAAAAACCTCAAATTTATTATGATCACCACCTCAAACCATAAATACTTTATTTATTTATTTCCTCTCCTTACACGTAACATTTCGACCTTTAGGGCATTTTCAAATCACTAGAAGAAAAATAAAGTAAGTGTTAATATCACATTTCTAATTAAGCTTGGACCTCGGAATATTCTTCTGGAGTAAATAAGGATATGAGATAATTTTTTTGTTTATTCCTACCCCTAAAGAAAATTTACAAATCAAAATTACTGGCTTGTGCCAGTTCATGTTCTACTCCACGTGCATTTGTTAGTGTTTGAAGGTGGAGTACATTTTTTTTTATGCAAGTCTTCCCTTGGAGGGTCCATCGGTTATAATATAATTAGAATGGAAGCAGATCAAAAAGGAGCTTCGACGAATGAGTATTTAAGAAGAAAAAAGGAGGAGTGTAAACAATTTTTAGTGGATTAAAGTTGTGTAAAGGATTTGTTTTTAGGAAGAAAAAAGCACCTTAAGGCACTGGGGGAAATTTATTATTTAAAAGAATGTAAAAATAATTCTGAAATTCCTCCACATTTTCTGTATGGTTCGAAAATTGTTGTCAGCCTAACGTTTTAAAGAAACTAAAAAATACTGATATTTTTAATAAATCTACTGAAGAACTAATTGATTTTGATATTAATCAAGGATACTGGCTTGTTGGGAGTACTAAGAAAGATTTAAATTCTATTATTAATAAACTAAATGTTAAGATTATGTAAAAATAAGGAAATAACTTAAATCTAGGTAAATTAAGGAATAAATTACAAACATACCAGAGAATAAAAATAATAAAACTAAAATGTGATAATAGATATAAAATGGCGCTAATTATCCGAGCAATTGATGCACCATAATAATAAAAAGGTATAAAAATGGTAAACATATAACCTTTGTAGATTGTAAGAATATAAGAGGAAATTTATTATTTAGAAATAATGATGCGGATAGTGAACTAATAAAGAAGTATAATGAGTATTTATAAGAAAGAACTGGTTGTGAATTTAACTGATATAAAAATCCCTTAGGAAGTAATTAATTAAATGAAAATGTAGATTTGTTTCTTAGGAATGCCCAGATTGATATAATAAATGTAATAGTAGATATAGAGTGTATTTTAAAATCATTAGATACTTGTAAGAACCATTTTAATAGCCTTAGAAATGATATAAGTAGGAAAATTGGAAATTTTGTAGAGAAGAAAGAAAAAAATGTTTTTAACTGGGTAAATTAATTAAAACTTGGGAGGATTTAAAAATTACAATTAGGTTTAAAAAAGAAAATTCTAAAGTTATATTATTATAAATGGCTTTAGAGGGTTGAATGAGATGTTAACACTTCATTTTTTTTTTTTTTCTAGTGATTTGAAAATGGCCTTAAGGCCAAAACGTGTGTGTAAGGAGAGGAAATAAATAAATGAAATATTTATGGAATAGGTGATGCTCATACTAGGGCGTTTTTAATTTAGCTTGACCTCAGAATTGTCTTTTGGGGAAGGATATTATAAGATAATATTTTTATGTTTCACTATATTTTTAAATCTACTTAATATTTCGAGTAATATATCCGAAATCGTTTTTAAAATATTAAACTCGCCATGAGTTTCTCTTTTTCTCAAAAAGTTCCTAGATTTCCCTCTCTTTCATTTTTTTTTTAAAATACAGACGACAAAAAAAGCGTACTGTTTTCGTATCGTCAGATTTGGACTCAAGGCTCAGCAGCGCAGCGCGTGGCTTCTATCGGAACTAGGCAAGTTACCGAGCTGGGTTCAATTTGCGGTACCGTTTCTGAACTGGGTCCTACGGACCTCCTCTGTCTGTTTTTTCGCTATTTCTGAAGCACCTGTGCTGCGTCTGCGCTGGGCTCAATTTGCGCCCGGCCTTAGACGTGCTTTTGTAGTCTGTGATGTAGGTTTAGATTATGATATAGGTAATGCCGTGTCCCTTGAAGCTAATTTTTCAAGTAAGTCAACTGTCTCGTTCCCTAATAGTCCTGAATGTCCTTTAATCCATATTTCCCATCTTACAAATACTTCCAAGGTTACAACACAGCCAAATGCTTTTTACTACGTTCTCAATCGAAAAACAATTATCTGACTTTCGTTTTTTCGCCTTCGGAAAAAAAATGTAACTGCTCCAGGTTTCACTCATGAAAGAATTCGTTTCTCATGACAAATAATTGGACCGTTTATCAGAAAAATCTAAAATATTAATCTATCTGTATCGGCAATAAATTATAATTCCTGGAAACGAAATTGGTACCTATCCAATGGGAAGAATTGGTTGTCAAAATAAGTAAAATCTATTCTATATACGAAATACATTTGAAGCAAAACTTTAATGCACGCCTAATAGGCGGAAATTTTCTATTTAATTAAAACTGAAGACATTTGAATACAAAAAAAAAAATCAATTTCTACTTTAAACTTCCTCGCGTCTGGTTTCCATTTGGCTTCTTCCTCCAGCGGTGTCACGTTGTTGGCAGTGATATTTCGCCAACATCCCAATGGGCTTCATCAGACGTTGATCTATCTTTATTCAGGCAGGCAGGAGCTACCTTGCCTAAATTCATGCAGTTTTTTGCCTAAAAGATTTTTAGCGCTTATCCTCCCATCCATGGGAATTGTCCAGTCCTATGTTAACATTTAAATATGTACATACGTTTTAGAGGGATCCCTCCTTTGCTTGAAGGTAAGAAGTATTTAAGGAGTAAGTAAGGTTTGCAGATAAGGAAATATTTGAAAAATCATATTTTATTCTAATACATGAGCAGTTTTGCGATTTTCGCATACTTGAAGTTTTCTTAAATATCTTGAAGAAATTTGGTATTTTTGTTTCATTTGAAATGAAATTAAAATGCTTTATTCTTATTCCGGGACACAGGTCCCTTAGGAATAATTTTGAATTTACAGAATGGTGAAAACAATTTAATATATAAAATTAAACGCTACAGCTGTCAGCTTGCTGTCGGGATGACCACGTATTGGGATCGATTTGATAGAAAGGATTAGAACAAGCTAGTGGCACTGTAGGAAAAGGAAAGATATTGGAGTTTGGTGAGGAGGATTTGATGGACAACGGTATCAAATGCTTTTGAAAAATCTAGGAGAACTAGGATAGTGAGTTGTTGGTTATCTATGGCAGTTTGAATGTCATGGGTGATTTGTATGAGCGCTGATTACGTGGAGTATGGACGGAAGCCAGAATGGAGAGGGTTAAGAAGATTATTTTGTTCAAGATGGTTGGATAATTGAGATTGGACCACGCGCTCTAAAGGTTTGGAAAGATTGGATAAAAGGGAGATAGGACGGAAAACCTTCGGAGAGCAGGGGTTTGATATTTTGTAAAGAGGGCGAACCAACTCTGTTTTCCATTGAGAAGGAAAAATCGAGTTTTTAAGGGAATAGTTGTATATGTGGAGAAGGATTGCGGGTAAGCAGGCCTTAATCAGTTTAACGGGAACAGAGTCTGGACCGTAGTCATTGGTTCGAGATTGAAGGACCGCGGTTAGAAGATCTTCTGGGGTTATATAGGAGAAATAGAAGTTGTTGGAATTAAAAGGTAGTGTGGAAGGTATAGGAAGACTGGATATGACTGAGGGAGAAGGTACAAAGTGAGCATTAAGAACATCAGGGTATAATGAGATAGAGCATGGACGGTTAGTTTTGCAAAGGGAAAGTTTTTGAAGGATTGACCACTTTGCTTTAGAGTCATAAAGCATAGGAAAGGGATTGGTGGACGTTGAGGGACGTAGCTCGACGGAAGAAGATAATTGTTCGAAGGGAGGAGAATTAAGGTTACGAAATGTAAACATTTTCTTTATGATAGTAGGGATGGGTAGATTAAAGGTTATTTGAATATGATCATGAGAAGAAAGGAAGGGCTGAGATGAGGCTAGGAGTTTTTCCTGAGAATCCAGAATAAGACATCAAGCCAGGTATTAAAAGTCTGGGAGTAATGGGTGGGCGAAAAAAATCGTAATTCTTACGTTTTCGAGTTGATATGCTTGCAAGTACTCGTTTTATAGGTTCCTTGGTATTGTAAAATTAATAAAACCGTTTTTAAGTTGATATCTGTAATCTGTGTTTTTGACAAAATGAGTGGAAAACAATATTTTTGTAACTCATTTCCGGTTTGGGTACTTAGAATAGTGCGATTCAAGTGAAATATTTCCCACATGTTTCAAATTCTAAACCAAGGGTGGGTTTACACTAGGACAGTTATTGCATGATATTTATATCAGAGAGAAATTCTGACCAATGGAAACCATGTAAAATTTATGTCTGACATAAATTCTAGATGGTTTACATTAGTCAGAATTTCTCTCTGATATAAATATCATGCAAAAACTATCCTAGTGTAAACGCACCCTTAGATGTTTAAATTTTGGTTATATTTGGAGTTAAGAAATTATTCGGAAAACAAATTATTATTTATTTATAAGTACACAACAAGTTGATTTATATATTTTATTAATGGGCATGAAAAGTTTTGGGATCTTCGTTATTTTCGTAAATATCTCTAAAACGGTTGAAAAATCGTGGTAAGTGGAAAATGGCCATTCGAAAGCTTACTAAATGAACTACAAATTAAGTTCTGAAGCAAGTTTCGATCGAGCGATGTCAATTGGAGAAATAAGTGTTAGTTTTATTTTTTTTTTGTTTTGTATAACTCACTTTTTTAATAAAAAAAAAACAACATCTATTTATTTATTGGTACCTAATTTTATTTATCAGTAAAATTAGTATTTTATAAGGTACTTACGTATTAGTTGCACCGATCTCGAGAACCGGCTCTCGTTCAGGCTCACGCCCAGTGATCCGGATCATGAAAAGCCAGGTTATTATGAGGTTATCTCCCTTATCTCCATTATGCGCTCGCTGAAGGTTATATCGAAACTCTAGTTAATCCAACTCGTTGATAATATTAATACATGGTCTTGGTGCCATAAGTGGTCTGAATAACAGGTCGCCATATTGCCTGATCCGGATCACTGACTGGGAGCCTGAACGGGAGCCAGTTCTCGAGATCGGTGCAACCGATACAAGGTACTTAAACGTATGTACCTTTTATAAAAAGAAGGCGAGAAAATGAGAAACTTATTTCCAGCCATGAGAACCATTTCCGCTTGGGATACTGTCAGTTTCCGGTTGTGTTGCCTTAAATCTTCCTTATCTTTCAGATTTTATTTTATATTTTTGACGAAAGATCAAAGCCTACCAATAACTGCTTCTATTCCTTTACTAATGGAACTAGGAATATGAACGGAACCACGCAAAAATTAAGCAGTTCAAGTTTAATATAAAACTAATTCTCGGAAGAAAATATCTCGTTAAAACCCATAATTTATTTTTTCAAGCGATAAAACTCTTGTCTTAATTTCATTTTAAATTGTCCGAAATTAAATACTTGTGTTAATAAAGACCTGTTCTAACTAGAGCAATCTTCACAATATATATTCAAGATTTTTATCTAATAAATTTGTTATATTTATCTGTATATGTAAATATCGGAAATCCCAGCTCCTTTGAACACTTGCCAAGCCAGCTAACAGGAAGAAAAGCTATATTCGTTTATTTTCATTAAATGCCCTCATTACACTGTATATGTCCGCTTTTCAACTAACCGCAGCATCTGGAATTTCCCAGACATGATTTTCCACCTTGTATTTCAAAATCGTAAGAGAGCGAATCATTTTATAGAATTATCAGTACCAATTAAAAAAAAATCGTAGAAAAATATTTATTCTTCGTTCCAGAAAGAAGTCACAAAACCACAAAATAAGTAAAATACAAAATGGCAATTATAAAACGCACTAAAGTAAAATAAATTTGAACCACTGACCTGTGGTAAGTGAAACCTGGACATTTGTCAATAACACAGTCGGATGGCGTCATTCGATCGACGTTATAAGCGAGGTTTCTCCCTATGGAGAGTCGGAGGAAATCCGCTAAAAGTTTGTACCTTAGAAGTTGTGTAAACTATAGCCTGTTCAGATAGACGGAAAATTCGATTAGAACTATTCAATCTAAATGAACGGGCTATAACCTAATTCCAGAAATAAGCTGATGCTTTCTTCCATCGGTCGGTGTATAAAAAGAATTCAAGATTTTTTAATTGGGTCTCTTGCTGCTTTTTTCATTGGACAGAGAACTGGTACTCTGATCGATACCACAGAAGTTGCCTATTTGTAACACTGTTTCTCTTATAATACGCAACTTCTTTTTACAAACGGAGAGCTAATATGCTCAGAACTCACCAATACAAGAATGAGTGGGCGACATACAAGTTTTAGAATAAAGGAATTTAAATAGCCCTTTTATAGGCAACTGACTAATAATAAGGGGTATTTTATTTTGCTCCCCTTCTGTTATATATATATATATATATATATATATATATATATATATATATATATATATATATATATATATACCTACAATAATCCGTCATAAAATTAGCCCCTTTCTATTGCAGTTTCCAAAGTTAGGGTCTCTGGAGAAAGTTGAAAGGTCGTGCATTAGGTCCAATGAATGTTCATTCGACCACGTAAAGACCCACCTAGTTTCATTTTTTTCAGAGGAAAGTGGGGTGTCAGTCGAGTTTTGATCACCCTGTGTATATACAAGTAGAAAAATACAAATTGGAAAAATACGATTGGAAAAAATACAAGTATATATACAAATTGGAGCCACTGGTATTTTTGTGATCTATGGGTTCCGAAACGTGACATTTTCTACTCGGCACTTCTGAATTCCGTCATCGCGCCATTGGAGGGGGAGGGGAGGAAACTAACTCACTAACATACTGATCTTAAAACAATAACTGAGAAGTAACTTCAAGGTTCCTCAAGGCTCAATTTGGGGCTCTATATTATTTATGTTATTTATTAAATTTTAACGTCCATTTATTATTAACTATGAATTTTAGGACGGGTTATTTATGTTAGATAAGCAAATCAAATTTGTGAGGTCTAGTATGCCTGGTAACGACTGTAGCTGCAAGCCTAATAACACAAGAACGCAAGCTTTACATTTTTTTTTAGAAGAAATGTTACCTTGCTAACAAGACATCAAATTATACAAATTGTTTTTCAAAGACAATGACTTAACAAGTGAATAGCAATAAAACTTGTCTTTAATTTACTCTTTATGTCTTTTGACTGTGAATAAATATTACAGGACATAATACAGTAATAATTCTTTATAATAAATTGCAAGGACAAAATCGCCTGTCAGAGAATTTACAAGAATTCACAAGATACAATCAGTAATTATTCAACAGAAAAACCAATCAGTGTTTATTTCTCTCTGGTTTTAGAATATTAATTTCATGAGCAAGCATTGGTGGGGGGGGGGGGGACAGCGAGGTATAAATCTGAGCGGGAAAGAACGAGTCGTCAGTGAACGAAATGAAGGTTGTACTAGCTCTTGCACTGTTCGTAGCTCTAGCCGCATCGGCCCCACAGGGTGGAAGTGGCTATACAACAAAATATGACAATATCGACTTGGATGAGATCCTCAACAACGACAGGCTGTACAAGAAGTATTTCGACTGTCTAGCCAACAAGGGCAAATGCACGCCAGATGGCGCTGAGCTCAAGAGTGAGTAAATACACAATTTATTTTAAAGGAGATTCTAACTAATTTTAACCGTAAGAGTTTGAAAATTCTTAACATTTCCCCAACCTTAAAATATTTTACAACAATTCTCAAAATACCAAATCTTTTTTTAATCATAATAGTTGATCAAACTAGTCAAACGAGATTTATCAATTAAAAATAACCTACCTTGAAATCCAAAGGTATAAAAAAAAAGCCGACTCGCCAGAACTGCGTCATCTTAGCGCGTTTCTGTTCTGAACCCTGGGACTTCCAACAGCTAAATATTTTGTAGCAAAAAACTGGCAGTAGCCAACTCTAAGCGGACATTACTTGCCCCAAGTGAAAACACCGGTTCTTGTTGATCACCGAAAAATTGGCCGTGGCAGTACCTGAATGGTTGACCGTCCACGTGCTGTTGGCATTATAAAAGGGTGGGAACCTGTACATAACTCGTTAATAGCCTCCGTAAAAAAAGTTAAGCATCCATGTTTCTCATTCACGTTTCGTGCTTTACTGCAAAAAAGTCAGACTTCGCAGGAAAGCTTAGAAAAGAAATAAACTTCTTTTTTTTTTGGTATATCTCGTGAAAATTGTCAAAATCCTCTCGAACATCTCGAATAAAAGTGATATTAAGGCGTCAGGGAAACCGACAGTAACTAACTTACACAGAAGCGGAAATTACACAATCCGGCTCTCATTCTAAAGCAAAGCTCTACAAATCAATAGAAAATACTAACATGCATGGGCGTATATAAGGAGGGGGGCTTAGAGGGCTGTACACCCCCCCCCCCCCCCAAAGGGAAAAATGTGTCGTAAAAACCTTAAAAATAACAAAAAGACAGTTCAGAAAAAAAAATCTTTTGGGTGTAATAGCGTTTTAATTGTCTAAATATTCCAAGTTCTAGATTGTTAGTATTCCATACCCCCAAAATGCTCTCAGCCCCCCCCCCGAAATTATATTCTAAATACACTTGAACATGCTTCTCATTAACTAGCCTTGTTTTATTGAGAAAAAAAATCCAACCAAAATAAAAGCAACCCATTAAAAAATAAGGCATACAACATAACAAAAAATTAATAACTGAGGTAAACAGAGACAAAAAAACAGGAACTACTTCATGAGCTTGTTTGAGTTTAATATTATCAAATGTTAAGCACGTCATTTTGGGAGCTTTATGGCTCTAACGGTATTAAGACCTTAGAAAGAGGGGCAGGTATACAGCTATGGGTCCATCGGCAAGCCACCGGCGTAGTCTGGCATATTATGTCTAATACAAGTAAAGGAAATTCTGGAATCGCCTTTCCTCAGAAATGGTTAATCTAATGAAAAAAAGTGTGAGGACAAGTCTTTTTACATAATTGCACGATCTGCGATTTTTGTCTGAACTATTTTTATCATAAATCTAAACGTTTCGCTGAAAAATCCTAAAAACATTTGTTTGTGAACTTTGACCTCGAATAAAATTGTTCATGGAATCGATAAGGGCTTTTCCCAATTCCCTTTTAATGTTGTCCCTAACTTTCATGCAAATTTTCAGGTTGCTAGGAATTTATGCAAAGGTACTCATATTTTTCTAACTCATCTATTTCTAACAACAGAAAATTGGTTCTCATTTTAACTATACTGTTTTAAAAACAAATACATTTACCTAATATAAGAATTACAAAAATAAAAAGCAATAAAAAACTAAGGGAAAGAGACAAAAATTACAAAAACAATGACAAAACCCCGTTCAAAAGAACAAAACAAACGTATTTAAAGATTTAAGCACTTATTTCTCCGATTAACATCACCTAATCAAAAATAGTTTCAGAATCTTTTTTGTAGAGAATTTAGTAAGCTTTCATATAGTTTCTATCCACGTACCACGATTTCCCAACCGTGTTCGAGATATTAAGGAAATATGCGAAGCTCCGAAAACGTTTCATGTCTCTTAATAAAATATTTTATTCTAATTCTTCCTTAACTCCAAACGTAATCAAAATTTAAATAACTTTGTTTGTATGCATTTTAAACATGCAGAAAATATTTTAACTGAATCCAATGATTCTAAGTACCCAAAACAAAAATAAACGAAATTAATTGCTTCAAAGATTTAAGCACATATTTCTCCAATTGACATCGCTTGATCAAAACTTTGTTCAGAACCTTTTTTGTAGAGCATTTAGTAAGCTTTCGAATGGTAACCTTTCGCTTGGCAAGATTCTCAACCGTTTTCGAGATATTCAGGAAAGTATACGAAGTTCCAAAAACATTCCATGTCTGTTGATAAAATATTTTATTCTAACCCTTCGTTGACACCAAACGTAAACAAAATTTCAACATATTAGTTTTTATGAAATTCAAACATGCAGAAAATGTTTCAACTGAATCCCATGAGTCTAAGTACCCAAACCAAAAACGTTATTCAACCACTATTTTTCCAATTTTCTCGAAAACGGTTAGAGCTAACGCCTTAAAAATGGTTTCATTCGTTTTCCTAGGCCAGGAAGCCTATAAAACGAGTACTTGCAAGCATATGAAGTAAGCGCAACGATTTTTTTTCGCACGAATGTCGCTCCAAAAACCATGTTCCGGTGGGCGGATTCTGCTGGTTAACGAACTTGACCTTTCAAATTAGACGAAAGATTTTTGTACCAAATTTCATCAAAATCGGACCATTCGTCTGGGCGCTAGAAAGCGAACAGACAAATATATATATATATATATATATATATATATATATATATATATATATATATACACACACACACACACACACACACACAAATTTGAACCACCGTCATTTTCGGTCTCTAGGGGTTCTGAAACGCAAAATTTTCTAGTCGGTACTTCCGGATTGTTTCATGAGATCAACCTTATAAGCGGGGTTCCTCCCTATGAAGGGAGGGAGGAACCGCGCTAAAACTAATGTTTTGTCACAAGTTAGTTCAATGACGCATCGTACTGGCGCACTTGTCGACTACGTGCGAACGAGTATTTGTCACTTGCCACAGAGCCAGCTTATTGAGAGGGTCAAGCATTAATGACAAGCACTAAGCTCGTGTAAACTAGGCATAACACATAAATTCATAATGACCACCCTACATAGACCTTTTCCGACATAGATATGACTGTCAATCTGAACAGGTTCTAATTCCTCTAATTTTTAGTGGAGCACAGAAAAATCTACTAGTGTATACCTATGCTGCCAACCATCTTGATTCTCGCCACGCGTACTCCTCACCCACCCAGGGCTCTTTTTACTGATCTACGCCTCTATCTAGACCTTCCTCTTTGTCATACTCCTTGGGGTCCTACTGGAAAGCCTGAGTGTGTATCATATCCACTTACATTTCGTCTTCCTAATTTCAAAGTGGATAGGAGAATTATGTTTCCAATACACGCTAAACACTTTTCCAAATCTATTTATTTTCAGTAAAACATTACTATATCATGAGCAGTACTTATATACATACGTGAGGGTATGAGATAAGGGTTCCCGGAATGATTGCTGTACATAACTGAGACTGCTCTTTTCCAAATTGGCCTGCGATTTTTTCAGACCATCTGATTCCCCGGATTCTTACAAAGACATGGTTTCTTGCACGGGCTTACAAAGATTTAAAGTTATCGGGTGGGGTTTTAAGCAATTATAGCCTTATTTAAATTGGTTCACATTAGTACAGCGTGGTGAGATTGGGTACATAACTATACTGCTAGAGTATTTTCTTTTAACTGATAACAAAAGATGAGTGCAACCTATATATTTGTGTGTAAATATAAACCTATTTATTTGTCTGACCGCACTCAGAGATATATAGGTATGTATAAGCAAAATAGGCTTGTAGCAATTTCGCCACACTAATGTCGTTCCATTTTACGGTATATTTTCATTGACAAGTCCTATTTATCGATACTCCATCACTGAAAACACCAATAAATTTACATTTGTATACACAACACAAGACGGCTTTGATTTCTCGAAGCTCATCATCTGAGACTTTTTCAGGCCATCAAATTTTCCGGATTCTTCGCAAACAGGGGCTTAACAAGGTTTGAAGGGTCGGGTGGTGTTTTACGATAAGACACCACCCATAATGATAGCAGTACCTGACATACCTCAATAACGCTGGGGTAGCTTCAAAATACTATGCTCTGATGGCTTAAAAATATTATAATTTCAGTGAGCAAGTGCTATTCATCGATACACCTTCACATTAACCATACTGATTTCCATGATAAAGACAGCATAATAGTACATTAAAAGATCTATTCTCTTAATTGAACTTAGTTCTCACCGAATATTCTTCTTGTTCCAGGGGTTCTACCCGACGCGCTTGCAACGGGCTGCAACAAGTGCAACGAGAAACAGAGAAGAGGATCAGAGAAAGTTCTCAGACATCTGATCGAAAAGAAGAAACAGGACTACGCAGTATTGGAGAAGATCTACGACCCCCAGGGAGTTTACAAGAGAAAATATCAAGCAGACGCAGCCAGGCGTGGAGTAAAGATATAAATTAAACAGGCTAACTATCATTTAAATTGTGCAATTCATGTAAAACTGTAAAATTGTTTTGTTTTTTTTTTCAATTACCACTAAACAAATAAGTTATATCATATAAAAATCTATCTGATCAATTGTAATTTTAATTTATTATATTCTCCCCAAATGCTGTAGTATGATAAGATGGTGAAAAGTGCCCATAGCGATATGGATTTCAGGGTTTGATCACTTGAAAGTTAACCTAAAAATACTCAGTCATGCAAATATTTAGCCATCTGGAGGCCATATTAGTGGCACTATAGGTTAGGACGTCGTGTATCTATTTTATTTTTTCACGGGCACATTTTAACTCCATAATATATAACTGTTATTTTTCAATTTTAAGCTCCCAATGTCATTTTAAAACTCTCAGGAGAACAGGAGTTCACAGGAGCTTACTTCTTAATATCACAAAGCTATTCCCGGGTTTATATGAATGTTTTTTTTTTTCAATTTTAAGCTAATAATGATGTTTTAAAAGTATCAGGAGAACAGGATACGAGCTTACGGCTAAATATCACATAGCTATTCCTGGGTTTATAAGGCAGTCCTTTTCTAATTTTAAGTACACAATGCCATTTAAAAAGCATCAGGAGAACATTAGTTGGCAGGAGCTTACGGCTAAATGTCACTTCACCATTTATGCGTTTATAAGACTGTTATTTTTCAATTTTAAGCTCATAATGCCATTTCAAAAGTATCAGGAGAACAGGAGTTGGGAGGATCTAACAGCTACATGTCACTTCGCTATTCCTGGGTTCATAAGACTGTTATTTGCCAATTTTAAGCTCCCAATGCCATTTTAAAAGTATCAGGAGAATATGTGTTCACAGGAGCTTACAGCTAAATGTCACTTCACTATTTCTGCGTTTATAAGACTGATATTTTTCAATTTTAAGCTCATAATGTCATTTCAAAAGTATCAGGAGAACAGGAGTTGGGAGGATCTAACAGCTAAATGTCACTTCGCTATTCCTGGGTTTATAAGAGCGTTATTTGCCAATTTTAAGCTCCCAATGCCATTTCAAAAGTATCAGGAGAATATGTGTTCACAGGAGCTTACAGCTAAATGTCACTTGCCGTTCCAAGATGGTATAAGACTGTTATTTTCCAATTTTAAGCTCCCAATGCCATTTTAAAAGTATCAGGAGAACATGTATTCACAGGAGCTTACTTCTAAATATCACATAGCTATTCCTGGGTTTATAAGGCAGTTCTTTTCTAATTTTAAGTACACGATGCCATTTAAAAAGCATCAGGAGAACAGTAGTTGGGAGGAGCTTACAGCTAAATGTCACTTCACCATTTCTGCGTTTATAAGACTGATATTTTTCAATTTTAAGCTCCCAATGTCATTTATAAAGTATCAGGAGAACAGGGGTATACAGGAGCTTACTTCTAAATATAACATAGCTATTCCCGGGTTTATAAGGCAGTTATAATTCCATTTTAAGCTCATAATGACATTTTAAAAGTATCAGGAGAACAGGATATTACAGGAGCTTCCTTCTAAATATCAGATAGCTATTCCCGGGTTTATATGACTGATATTTTCCAATTTAAAGCCCCCAATGCCATTTCAAAAGTATCGGGAGAACAGGAGTTGGCAGGAGCTTACAGCTAAATGTCACTTCGCTATTCCAGGGTTTATAAGACAGTTATTTTTCAATTTTAAGATCCCAATCCCATTTTAAAAGTATCAGGAGAACAGGAGCTCACAGAAGCTTACTTCTAAATATAACATAACTATTCCCGGGTTTATATGACTAGTTTTTTTTTAATTTTAAGCTCATTATAATGTTTTAAATGATCAGGAGAACAGGAGTTCACAGGAGCTTACTTCTTAATATCACATAGCTATTCCCGGGTTTATATGAATGTTTTTTTTTTGTTTTTTTTTTTTTTCAATTTTAAGCTCATAATGATGTTTTAAAAGTATCAGGAGAACACGAGTTCCACATAGCTATTCCTAGGTTTATAAGGCAGTTCTTTTCGAATTTTAAGTACAAAATGCCATTTAAAAAGCTTCAGGAGAACAGTAGTTGGGAGGAGCTTACAGCTAAATGTCTCTTCACCATTTCTGCGTTTATAAGACTGATATTTTTCAATTTTAAGCTCCCAATGCCATTTTAAAAGTATCAGGAGAACAGGAGCTCACAGAAGCTTACTTCTAAATATAACATAGCTATTCCCGGGTTTATTTGACTAGTTTTTTTGTTTGTTTGTTTCAATTTTAAGCTCATAATGATGTTTTAAAAGTATCAGGAGAACAGGAGTTTACAGGAGCTTACAGCTAAATGTCACTTCGCTATTCCAGGGTTTATAGGACTGTTATTTTTTAATTGTATGTATGTATGAATGGGGTTTAAGGACGAAGAACGTCAAAGGTTACCATCGTCCTGATTTTTTAATTGTATGCTCCCAATGCCATTTCAAAAGTATCAGGTGAACAGGAGTTGGCAGGAGCTTACAGTTAAATGTCACTTTGCTATTCCAGGGTTTATATGACTGTTATTTTCCAATTTTAAGCTCCCAATGCCATTTTAAAAGTATCAGGAGAACAGGTGTTCACAGGAGCTTACTTCTAAATACCACATAGCTATTCCTGGGTTTTTAACGCAGTTATTTTCCAATTTCACGTAGCTATTCTTGGGTTTATAAGGCAGTTATTTTGTAATGTTAGGCTCCCAATGCCATTTTAAAAGTATCAGGAGAACAGTAGTTAGCAGGAGCTTACGGCTAAATGTCACTTTGCCATTCCTGCGTTTATAAGACTGTTATTTTTCATTTTTAAGTTCCTAATGCCAGTTTAAAAGTAATTTGGTACCAAGGGATTCTAGAAGATCTAGGATTTCTGATTCTATTAGAGGTTTATTATGAGGACAGTAAACAGCTGACAGGGAAATTGGAAATGAAAATGTTGAGATATTAATAGTGGTCTTGTTGACTGGATCCAGAAGCGAGTTGTGCGAAAGAAACTCCAGCTTCAACTCTTCTGGTGGGTTGTTGAAGTCCTTCACGGGGGGGGGCAACTCACCGTAGTTTCGCTGCCGGGTGTTGCTCAATCTTTTTAGATTTTTGAATGTTTGGCATCCCTTGTAGTTAGCCGGATGGTTTAAAGAGCACAGTGCACACACCGCGGGGCTTTCCTTTGGCTTGTTGCACTCCTGGCTTTTGTGGTTTTCTCCACACCTGACGCATCTTGGAATGTATTTACAGTATGCCTTTGTGTGGTTATACGACTGGCAATTCGTACACTGTACCGGCTCCCGTTTGCGGTATGGTTTTTCGACGTGAACTCTTGTGTGGTAAAGTCTGGTAATGTTGTAAATTTTATCCACATTTTGCTGCTGTTCTAGGTCCACAAAGAAGAGAGGTAAGGCAACTTTCATCATTCCTTGTTCAGTAGATCTCTTGACGATGACGTTTGTGGATTGCCTTGCCTTGAAGCCAAGCGAAGCAAGTTCTTCAATGATCTCTTCTGGGGGAGTGGACGGATGGAGATTTCTTATAACCACTCGTAGGGCACGTTCATCCTTCGGTTGATACGTGTGGTATTGAGCCTTGGAGTCATTCAAATATTTTATTACTGCTCTATATGTGTCAGGTGTTGTACAAGATATCTTTGTTGTGTTAGTTCTATTTATGCAGGTATATGTTTGTGAATTAACTTTTTGATTTAGGTGAGTGCACACAATTTTTATATTTTTGATGTTGTTGACAAATATGGGGGGAGGCCTTACGATTTTGTCTTGTGATTTTTCGGTTTCCATTTCTTCTTCTTGCTCTTTCTGTAACGGTTGGAATGGGTTGGCTGTGAAAAATGCAGACTCTTCTTTTGTCTCATCATTGGTTTTTGAAGTACCAGGAGTTCCTTCAGCTGATGTAGTCGAATTTTCATTTCTTAAAGCCTGTTTCTTGGTAATCTTCCTTCTAGAACGCGTATTCTTCGAGGGCGACGTAGGTGGAGAGCTGCCAGCTGACCTGGATCGTTTACCACCGCTTGCCATTACCATGTGGTAAAATCCTCCCATAAATTATTATAAAAAAAATGAACGAGGAAAAAATATAAATAGATATATTTTTTGCAAATAAAAAAGGAGCCTCGAACTCGGACTGTTTAGTCTCAGACTCCAAGACGTTAGCCCTGAGCCAGAGAGGTGATGCGGGAAGAGTATCTTGATTCCCGTGAAGGCCCCTAGTTTCTGAGCTAGCTAGGGAGGCAGCTAGTAGAGGGGGACTGTTCTGCAGAGACAGGAATAGCCCCCACCTCTCGCTTACCGTGAGGCAGGGCAGAGAAATCACAATAAATATTGCAACTTTACTCACTTACTACAAGTTGTTATTGTACAGGAATTCCGAGGAAAATTCACGTAATGTACACTCAATTATTAACTAACCATTGGAGCAAGTTTAGTCTAATTAGAGGCTAAATGCCACTTCACCATTCCAGCGTTTATAAGACTATTATTTTTCAATTTTAAGCTCCCAATGCCATTTCAAAAGTATCAGGAGAACTGGAGTTGGCAGGAGCTTACAACTAAATGTCTAGCTTACAGACATTTCCCGGGCATTTTTTTTTGTTTTGTTTTTTTTCAATTTTAAGCTCATAATGATGTTTTAAAAGTATCAGGAGAACAGGAGTTCACAGGAGCATACTGCTAAATATGACATAGCTATTCCTGGGTTTATAAGACTGTTATTCTCCTATTTTAAGCTCCCAATGCCATTTCAAAAGTATCAGGAGAACTGGAGTTGGCAGGAGCTTACAACTAAATGTCTAGCTTACTACTGTTCTCCTGATACTTTTAAAATGGCATTGGTAGCTTAAAATGACAAAATAACTGCTTTAGAAACCCAGGAATACCTCCTGTGAAGTCCTGTTTTTCTGATACTTTTGAAACGGCATTGGGAGCTTAAAATTAAAAAATAACAGTCATATGAATCCGGGAATAGCTATGTGATATTCAGAAGTAAGCTCCTGTGATCTCCTGTTCTCCTGATACTTTTAAAATGGCATTGGGAACTTAAAATTACAAAATAACTGCCCTATAAACCCAAGAATAGCAAAGTGACATTTAGCAGTAAGCTCTTGCTAACTCCTGTTCGCCCGATACTTTTAAAATGTCATTATGATCTTGAAATTGGAAAATAACAGTCATATAAACCCGGGAATAGGTATGTGATATTTAGAAGTAAGCTCCTGTGAACACCTGTTCTCCTGATAGTTTTAAAATGGCATTAGTAGCGTAAAATTGGAAAATGTCAGTTTTATAAACCAAGGAATAGCGAATTGGCATTTACCTGTAAGCTCGTGCCAACTCCTTTTTACCTTATACTTTTAAAATGTCACTATGAACCTAAAATTGGAAACTAACAGTCATTTGAACCCGGGAATAGCTATGTGATATTTAGAAGTAAGCTCCTGTGATCTCCTGTTCTCCTGATACTTTTAAAATGGCATTGGGAACTTAAAATTACAAGATAACTGCCTTATAAACCCAGGATAGCTACGTGATATGTAGCGGTAAGCTCCTAAAAACTCCTGTCCTCCTGATACTTTTAAATTGCTAATGGAGTAATTGTTGGCATGGGCGTATATAGGAAATACTTTCGGAGGGGGCTGAGACATTTTCCGGTGTACGGAATAGAAACTATTTAGATCTTGGGAGAGTTTTAGCCATCTAAAACGCCATTACACTCAAAATAGAACATTTTTTATGAACTAAATGATCTTATTTAATTTATTGTTATGGGTATTATCAAATTTTTACCGCTCAAATCAAAATTTCGGGGGGGGCTGCAGCCCCCTCAGCCCCTCCCCCTTATATACGGCCATGATTGTTGGTTGTTCATTTACTCAAATGCTTGCCTTTCTCAAGAGTGTACTGAGTTTCAGCTTGCCAATCGGGGCTTACTTATTTGCTTCAATTTACTAGGATGTAAATACTACTTTCAATCTGCGTTTACATTTTCTTTACACGTTTAAAGCTCCTTACTTCTATATTTTCTCTTACGGGAGTTCTGGGTCTAGATTTGGAATTCGCACGTGTAAATAAAATGAGAGAAAGGTTTAAAACATGATTGCAATAGGATTTGCTTTGTTTGTTTTTAAGTTTTGTAGTTCCACCGTATTGTATTCGTTCGTTCATCGTTGATGTATTAAGTACGAGAATTGTTAGGCATCAAATATTGTATTGTTAGAAGTTTGGATCCAAATTCCTCTCTATATGTATATATTATTTTTTTTTCAATTTCAATAAAAATACTATACGTTAACACTACTCCAGGTTATGAAATGTGTAATGCATTGACGCAAAAATTTTAACTTTTCTTTATTTGCATTAAAAAATATCAGGGAACACTGAATTTCTGAAAGTATGTAAAGCAATCTTGACATATATTTTTTTTAACCTGAGACAATGGTCCCGCACTGTAAATAATTTAATTTACTGACAAATCATTATTTTTTATTATTATATCATATAATCTCATCAAAAGTGCGTATACAGAATTCATACTTTTATCTTTAGTATCGGAACAAATGAGAAAAGTAGTGCATTTTTTTGTTTTAAATAATGCTGCTGTAAATAATTGAACAGTTTCTCATGAAAGCCATTGCAAGAACAGACGTTTTCTTTTCATTAATCATTTATTTATTTTATTTAATTCATTTATATTCATTCTTTTAGCACTTTCCTCCGAAGGAAAGTAGCTATTGAGGTTGCACTCATGACGGAATTTTTAAAAAATTTCTTTAAATATTTATTGATCCTACCTAGTAGACGCCGAAAATGACCCCCGTTAAAATTTATATATATATAGATATATATATATATATATATATATATATATATATATATATATATATATGTGTGTGTGTGTGTGTCTGTTAACATGAAACTTGGTATATAGCATTCAATTAGCAAACGATTGAACGAGTTCGTTAACCACCAAATTCAGTCCACCGGAAGGGGGGGTTTACCCCGGACCCAAAACACTAATTTGACCATGCTAGCCGTGATTTTTGTTATATTTCGACGAAACTCGGTATTAGTAGTGGTAATCTACAGGTAAAAATGTGTTGTAAAAATAAACTAAATCGGTTCATTAGGAGGGGGGGGGGACTCCGGACCCAAAGTACTCATACCGGTCGTAATTTCTGCTGTATTGTAACGAAACGCGGTATACATCGTAGGTAACTCATGAGAAAGAAGTGTTGTAAAAATGAGCTAAATCGGTCAATCGGAAAGGGGGGTTTACTTTGTAATATATTTCAATAGAATAGCCCGCCAGTCGTAGGTTCGCATGGCCGCCGCAAGGAGCGCTTTCTACTACTACAGGGACTGTATCCTGTTCCTGCGCCAAGATCAAAAGACGAAAATATGAAGTTTTTTTGTATTTATTAAGTAGTGTAGTAGGTACCATGTGTAAACATAACTCTCGAAGCAAATTAATTACAAAATTAATAATTGAACAGTTACTCATTACAAAATTAAAAGAGAACTATTCATGTTTTTATTTTATTTATGTAGGATATTTTAAGCAAATTGTTCTGGAAACCAGTCTACACTACCCAAATTCCAAGTTGGAAAAAATTTGCTACTAGGGACCACAGAGTGCCACAAAATATTTGAGATTTTTAAAAGAAATGTTTAGGTATAAAATGTTTAAGACCTAAAGTTTAGAAAAATTACTAAAAAACTCAATTTTTACAAAAATATTAAAATAACCTAAAACACTTTTATTCTAATTTGCGTGTAAAAAGTCCACCAACAATAAGCACAAAAAACGATAGAAAAATTATTTCAAAAATTTTGCTCATCATTTAGGTCGCCCGCACAAGGCCTAAAAGTCGTAAATTTTAGCACATTTTTTAAATTTTGCAGTACTTTGATATTTGTGTAGTTCATGGTTTAAGCCTTTAATATAACTAAAATCTCGTTAGGCTTGGTTGGAATTGTTGTAATAAGTGAAATAATGAAGAACATTAACATGAATAGGTCAAGCATCAACATTCATTGGGTAAGGTACATACATATAAGTATTCAGAAATATTAAACACTATTTCCCTTATCTAACCTCTCAAAGCGTTTCATAGTCTTAAACGAAATAAGTTTTTATAGTGATTCACGTTTCGTGTTTGATCATTAAGAGGCATTTGCAAATGGCGAAACAAAAGGGAGAGTGCTTGGAGAAATACCCGCCGACGTTCGCGCAGGCGCAATTGAACTCCTGGGTTTATCTGAACAGGCTATCGCGTGTCGTATGGCCAATCATCAGATATATCTACATTATCTGGGCTCTTTTTGACTGTTATGGGATTGATTTTTAATGAGTCAAAATAATTTTTTATGGGATTTATTTTTATCCAATACAATAATATTCAATTTTTTGTACACATTGGCAATTTTAAATATTTAAAACCTAATTCTGTAAGACTCCAAATTAATGCAATGGTTGTCACACCATTTTATTGGTGTTTTTATTCTGATTCAGGGCTGCCTGAGAAGATCTATTCCTGCTTCAGAGAATTGCACCTTGTACTTGTTCCTGTACAAACCCTCCGGATCGAACTTGTCATAGAGCTGTTGCATTAGTTCTGGATACTTGGTGCTCAGAGTCTTCATGACGTTCAAGGTGCCGTTTCTCTGCTTGAGGGTGCAACGGCTGCAGCCAGTCTCCAGGGCTTCTTCTACGTTTGCTATAATAAAAAACATACAGGATTGTAGTAACTTCAAAAAACGAAAAACTGGTGATGTTTAAACTCCGTGTTCTTTAACAAGACAATCATTACAAAACATATAAAAAAGTCCGACCCGCAGTTCCTGCGCGTTTCAGTTCAAATCCCTTGTGCCGTTAGCAAAAGAATAGAAGCGTTTGATACGTTTTGATCTTACGTGAAAAATGTACAATAAAACCTCCAAGAGAAGTACCTAAAATAAGATTTCAATCACCACAACAGGAAACTGATTGTATTCTCCGCGGAAATTACTCCATCCTCCTTCTCAACGTTCGTTCTTGGAAACACTATAACTACGTTGCTCATTTTCTTACCTTGTTTCACTAAAATACTCATTTTACTGTGAAACAAAAAAAAAAGGGAAAGGTGAATTACACGGAGACAAAACCCCGTTGAAAAGAACAGAACGAACAATTTCTAAGTTGTAAACACATATTTCTCCGATTCACATCGCCCCGTAAAAAAAAAAATTACCTTAGAACCTTCTGAGTAGAGAATTTAGTATGCTTTCCAAGGGTCCTTCCACTTACCACAATTTTCCAATCGATTTCGAGATATTTTAGAAAGTATATTAAAACTTAG
The DNA here is from genome assembly GCA_946811695.1 of Gonocerus acuteangulatus. Lineage (NCBI taxonomy): Eukaryota > Metazoa > Arthropoda > Insecta > Hemiptera > Coreidae > Gonocerus > Gonocerus acuteangulatus. The sequence continues at coordinate 40,301,112 of OX328130.1, read as the reverse complement.
AACTTTTCGTACTATTAATATGTATGGAAAAATTTACCACTTTCAAAAACACCCCCCCCTTTTTTACTCAAAAGAAACATCCCATGTCTCTATTATATTCAAGCAAGTACAATAAATAACATAAGGACGGTATTGCATCACTTGGTAAACTGTAAAGAACGAATAATATTTAATGAATGAATGTGTAACATTGTGTAATCTGTAATATGTAATTTATAACTAATTGATCAACCAGATGTATATGAATAATACCACTTGTTTATATATGTAATATTGTAACAGATGTAAATATGCAATAACTGTTTGGAGCGAAACGCCTTAGATGCACATGGATGGTCATAGAAAAAAAAACAAAAAAAAAAAAAAATTTGTGTCTATTTTAAAATCTTGTTTTTTAATACTTCCCTACAAAACGCTCCTAAAATTCAAATATCTTAGACTATATGAATGCCGGGGTCTCCCGTGGTCTAATGGCTAGCGCCTTGGATTCATAAGCGGGAGATGGTGGGTTCGATTCCCAACCTCCGGCAGAAATTTTATCATCCCACGGCTCGGTGGTAAAATTCCTCGCTGCACCCTGGATGTCGGCGCTAATGACCTAGATGTAGATGCGCCGTAAAAAAAAAAAAAAAAAAAAAAAAAAAAAAAAAAAAAAAAAAAAAAAAACCTATATGAATGCCAAACATCTGGAACAAGTTTCAACTGAATCGATCATTTCTGAATACCCAAACTGAGTTACAGTTTGTAACAAAGTTTACAAAAGTAGTTGTACCAATTTTTTTCGTGAAAGGTTACAGATTGAGCTTTAAAAATAGTTTCCTAAGTTAAGGAACCTATAAAACAAGTACCTGTAAGATATTAACTCGAAAACGTAAGCGTCGATTTTTTTTTCGCACGAATTGCACTCCAAATGGGTCGACGGATTCGCAAACTTTTCCTTCCAAATTTGACAACGATTATCAAATTTCATCAAAATCGTGAAAATTCATATTTATTTATGTTAAAACGTTATACAAATAATAACGTAAGCATTACGATTTTTATCGTGCAAACTTTGCCCAAAATACCATGTCCCGGTCGAAGGATTTTGCTGGTTAAATAAATCGACCTTTGAAATTACACAAATTGTGCTTGTGTCAAATTTCATTTAAATCGGTCCGCTTTTGAGACAGCTAGTGAGATAACTGAGAAATATTTCCTGTTGTGGTGCCTAAGATCTTCCCTCGCTTTGAGATTTCATTTTCATTTTTTTTTTTTTTTTTTTTTTAATGTGCTTATATTTTATTCACGAAAGATCAAGGCAAACCATTGAATGTTTTGATTCTAAGCTGTCCACATAAATTTGTATGGATAAAAACGAAAAGGCGCTAAGATCAATGATACATTACAGATTCCAAAGATTGGTTCATCCTGTAGTCATTATTTGTGAATGTGTTAGCAATGACTGGCCTATTCTGAGCCTGGTAACTACAACATCTCTTCTTGAGCAACGATACACAATATGATGAGAATGTTCCTTTTTGGAAAATTGGAATTTGATCTTATATCCACTTCGACTCGAAATTTTCTTAATAATACATGATTGATGGTTACCTTTAACTTGTGCAGCGTCGGGTGGACATTCTCCCTTCCCAAGGAGGCAATTCACTCTGATTTCCACCTGAGCCCGATCCTTGAGAATCTCCTCCAGATTGATGTCGTCATAGTCAGCGGCATAAGTGGGAAGGTGAGAAGCCGAAACTGTGGCCAACGCTAAACCCAATAAGAACAACAACTTCATCATAGAGCTTTCGGCGGAATACTGTCACCGATCCAGAAACCTCTTCTTATATGTCCCACCTCTTCGATGTTTCGTTGGTACATTTTATCACCTTAATGTTGTATTATCATAAAAGACAATGCGGCAGATCTAAATTGAATGCCGAAAGCTTTCTCTAAATCGATAATATCTTCAGGTGACATAATTATTCTATCAATGAAGCTTATCAAATTGGATACAAATAGTAGGTCGTCTTCGAAATGGAGATCCTTGTTGTGGCACTGATAGATCGTAGAAGTTTTGGAAATCTAAATAATATTCAAAGAAACATGACGACATTAAATCAATAAATAAAATATTTCATTAACAGGCATGAAAAGTTTTGGGATTTTCGTATATTTTCTAAAATATCTCGAAAACATTTGATGAAATTCGGTACAAAAATCTTTGTCTAATTTGAAAGGAAAAGTTCGTGAATCCTTCCACCCATTTGGAGCACAATTCGTGCGAAAAACATTGACACTTACGTTTTCGAGTTCTTATCTTGCAGGTATTTGTCTTAAAGGTTCCTTGACGTAGGAATCCATTTTTAAAGCGATATCTTTAACCGTTCACGAGAAAAATTGATACAACTACTTTTCTAAATTAACTTTCAGTTTGGGTATTCAGAAATGATCGATTCAGTTGAAACTTTTTCCAGATGTTTGGCATTCATATAGTCTAAGATATTTAAATTTTAAGAGCGTTTGGTAGGGAAGTATTAAAAAAACTAGGCAGTATCCAATACGAAGCCTAGTCAAAATCACTATTCAAAAAAATATATTTTTTTCATGAATTTGAATTTTTTTTTTTAGTAACCTCTTTGTAAATCTTAGTTTTCCACTTATCTTAATAATGGTTATAGACATCACCTTAAAAATGGTTTTATTCGATTTTCCGCGTCAAATTAATTAGGAAAAGAGTACCCGGAAACCTATTACCGAAAACCTTGGAGGCTCTTACATTTTCGTACAGATTTTAAGAGTGTTTAAGACCTTAACCTACTTTAGTTTGGTACGCAATTTAGCATTCATTCTGTGAAAGGGGAAAATCAAATTGTCTTCATAAATATCTATTTTCAATCAATGATTGTTTCCATGGACATTTTGCAGGAAACAAGGGCATTTGAGGAGTTTAAATTCATAGTGCTTCGATGATACTCCTGATAAAACTACAAATTAGTGTTATTAAGAGTAAGGGTAGTTGGGATAGTAATTAATTACAAGCAGGGTAAGTTAATTTCAGGTAATACCGTCATGATTAAAGTATTGCTTCATAAAGAATTCTATGGTTTAAATGTCTGCTTTACGACTAGGGACATTTATTTGAATTCATAGGTTCGAACAAGACACTCCTCCGGAATTCTCTTTGTGATTTTGTAAGAGAAAAAATAATTTTATTTTTATATTTTATTTTTTGTGCAATAATTCGTTTGTTTATTTATTTATTTTAAGAGCTCGCACACATAGGAATTTTTTCTTTGTTAATGTTGACGGTAGAAACCATTCTCAGGTTGTCGTAAATGAAAAATACAGAACATTAAGAGATATTCTGATTAAGAGATTAAGATATTCTGCTAAAAAGAAGGCTCTCTCTCTCTCTCTCTCTCTCTCTCTCTCTATATATATATATATATATATATATATATATATATATATATATATATATATATAATTAACGTAAATGTATGGCTCTTGTGTGAAACTTTAGCAAATGTTTACGCAACAACGACTGTCCAATGTTTAAGGACTGTGTCCTTTACTAGACTTCACAATAAGTCATACATGTTATAATAAATTCTACTGTGCGTGCCTGTGCTAAATTAAATGGTAAATATTTGAGTCTTTAAGGTGAGTGAGAATTGTGTTATTGTGTGGGCTGTTATCTGTCAAAAGTTCGTTCATGTCGTGCGGTAGATTTAGTCTATCTCGTTCTTTGCAATCAGTCAGTATGTGTTTAATAGTGAAGTTTGCGTTGCATATGGCGCATACTGGCCTGCCTTGTCTAGTCATTAAATAGCGATGTGTCAGCAACGAATGTCCGATACGCAATCTCGTAATGACTACCTCTTCTCTTCATATCTGAAATAGTGAAGTACATTAGGTATGTGTTACAGAGAGCAAACAAAATTACAAATACAGAATTTAATTAATAAGTAAAAGAAGAAGTGAAAGAAAATCATTATTGTCACTTCCTAATTATTGAAATATTTTTTTCTGTCGTTTAGTAAAGGACCTTCTTTCTATGTCCTCTAAATAGAAAATTTATACACAGGGAGTTAACCCTGCGTGTCTCATGATTTCCATATTTTAAATGAAAATCAAATGCATGTTTGATTTTCATTTTATACATTTCAGTTGTATACATACAGTTAATATCAGTTTATATATAATCTTATACATATATAAATACTAGCTGAATACCCGTGCTTCGTCACGGCAGATAAGTAGTTATTTTATTGCGTTAAATAATGTTTCATTAAAATGACGTTACTATACAATTTTGTGCAGTTTATTATAGCACGGTTCCCGTCATACTACATGTTATTCAATGGGCGTTAAAATTTAAAAGTTTATGTTTCCAAAAATTTATTTGGAAACACCCATTATATTTGCGAGCATTACCAAGGTTATAGGTGAGGAGCCTGTGCAAGGGTTCCGGATATTATTGCCTCACCTGGAAAACTCTAAGGATAGGCTTACCATACATCACGGTTTGACCGGGACTGTCCCGGTATTTTGCAATTGTTTCGGTGTCCCGCCCGGTTTTATCAATGTCCCGGAAAAGGCTGTAAGATGTAAAAACTAATGAATTCATGTTTATAAGAATCTTTTATAAATCGGTTACTTTTCAACAATCAACATTTTTACTACTGCTCACAGTGTCAAAGATATGAGAAGTAATCTAACTGTAAAACGCTGGAACTACCTGCACAGCGCTGCCAGCTGCTAGACACTACTATTTGGCTGAGAGATTTTTTTAAGAAAATCAAGTAGCAAAAAAAGTTCCGTTCTTATTTTTAAGGTTTGGGTAGACTAACAGTTCAGGATTCCCCCTTCCCGTTACTTGCTAGGCTTAAAACTCACCATTTTGCTTATAATTTGTACTGTTTTTATACCCCACCCCCCTGGTATGCCCATCCCATATTAATGTGTACCGGTTTAACTCTCCAAAAATATGGCAAGCCTATCTGACGGGAACAGGGAGAAAAGAAACGCAATTAAAACTCTATGAGTGACATTTTATTTCTAGTAATTCAAGGACTGCCATCATAGTGGAAATTAACCTCAATTAAAAATAATACTATGAAATAGATAATGTACGGTAACAGCTGTTCTGTTATCGTCCTAGCAAAGCTTGCTGCCTAGGCTTGCATGCTCTAACCAACTCAAACTTTAAACCCCTCTAAAAATACTTAAAAATTCGAATATCAAAAAATCCTGTCTTAGTGAGTGCCTACGTTATATAGGGAGCGTCCATGCAAAATTTCAAAATTTTCTGTCGAGCGGCTTGGGCTGGGCGATGATAGTTCAGTGAGTGAGTGGTATTTGACAAATATATAGTAGATACACACACAAATATACATATAGTAATTCACAATAATCAAATATTATAATGGCAATAATAAGATACAAACATGCAACCTACATGTTGTGTATACAAATATACACAGATATTCATAAACATATGTAAATTTACGTTCACATTAATTTCATAATATAATAACATTGAAGGTAAGATGCATAAGATATTAATCTGATTTTTAACCTTAATCTAATAACCAAAATAGAAAATTTGCAGAGGCTCGTAGTAAAATAATTTAAATAAAAAAATGCACAAAGTCTAACTGGCAAGAACTACATCATCTAAGCGATATTCCGTTCAAATCCCTAGTTCTTAATTTCATTTAACAAACGTATGAAGCTTAAATTCTTGTACACGGTGAGAGAATGAACCCGGGAGTTTGCCTAAGTCCTCCTTTATGAAATGCCGGATGGCAGAAGAAGGCAAGGGAAGCATCTGGTTCCCTTGGTCGACTGGTTGGTCGACGTGGAGTACCTGAAATAACTGGGAACTCGCGGGTGCAGACTTTTTGTACCACACGCATGGACTGACTTGTTGGGCGTGGCTTTAGCCCTTCACGGACAGTATTTAAGCAAAGAATTCCCTACAAAATTAATTGATGCTTAAGCTCTGCAGCGTCACATAATTCGAAAATAATTGTTCACTTGGTTTCAGATGACTTGGATGTTTCTTCCCAATTTAACGCGAAAAGTCTTCATATGGATCCTGGCTAAGACGACACAGTTTTTGATACTAGATTATCATTTACAAATGTTAACAAAATTCACATCTGCGTATAAGAACATACATTTTGCCAATTTCCCCCTGAAACAGCGAAAATTATGTTCAGGGTGGGAGATAGAGGATTGATTTAAGTGGATTTTGTTGGAAGGAATGTTTGCTGTGAATTTCGAGCAATTATGAGTTCAGATTTTGAGGAATTGGATTTTCGGGTATTTATTGAGTATTAATTGTTTGTTTGTTTTTTTTTACAGGTCAATAAAGCAAAGTCAAACTGCAAGAGGAGATAACACATTATGATCTATGGACTACAAACGGAACAAACCCGACTTCCAAACAGCCTATGATTTTATGAAGGAAAATAAAATATTTTCGGTTCTTGGAGGATTCCACATAGTGAAACATCCTCTGCCATACTTTCTCTGCAATGTTTTGTACTTGGCGTTCATGTTCTTAGTGCTGTTCTTCTATTTAGCGATGGGATGTGCTTAAACCTTCTATATGTTTTTAGAAGACAAATTACTCATGGAACAGACTTTTTCATTTTGAATTTATACTAATTGTTGCGACTATAATACCGTTGATAAAAGTAGGCAACATAATCGGCTTAAAAATTGCCGTAGAAATTGTACTGAAAGGAATAGATCGTTATATGGGTGACAATTTCGAAGCGGACTACCGTAAAATAAAGGCCAAGAGGGTCGACAGAGTCAACATCTATATATCTGTTGTAGTAAAGCTCAGTTTGATCAGTCCATTTGCAAACACTTTTATAACGCCGTTGTTCAAATATTTGTTATCAAATGAAGAGGACGAAAAGAGCTTACTAAACCCCTATCTTCCTGGTAAAGTATACATGCCTTTCGATAAGAGGACTTATCTTGGGTACAGCGTTGCAGTTCTTGGATTTGGAACAGCAATAAGCTTTGGGACCATTGCGGGTTTATATCTTGTAATTACATACCTCAGATACGCCATTCAACTTCTGGCCCAGATAGAAGTTTTGAATTATTCGATAAAAAATATTGAAGAAAGGGCGATTTTAAGGCTGAAAAAAGGGGTTTCGCTTTCAAATTAGAAGATGCATACAACCTAAATGAATTTCAGGACTGCTTATTGTTTTGCTTGAAGGAAAACATTATTCATCATGAGGCAATATTGTCAATATTTTTGCAATGATAAAACATATTTTAAAAAATGTCTTCAAATCTTCATCAATTGCCAGAAAAAAAAACCGTTAAAATGAAAGCCGCGATTTATTAAAACTTCCCGGCAACGAAACTCGGCTTGAAGCAGGAGTAATGTTTTAGGATAAAGTTGTATTGTGGGAAGAATTAGGGGTAGGGATTTATTACAGATAAAAATTAATAATTCAGTCATCCTGTCATTACAAATATTCCATATTCTTTTTATTAGCCAATCTCCGCTCTTGGCTGATAAGCCATTCGGTGTCAATCCTCCCAAGAACGCCCAGGTGTAGAAGCTCCTAGGTCTAGCACGGGGTAGATGGCGATGTTGTGGTCCCCATTCATCATAACATCGTGACAGAGCGGGCTAGTCTCGTATTCTGCCAAGCCAAAGCAGTGTAGGTACGCCTGGAGATATTCGTGGCCTGCCAGCAGTCGGAAATTGCCCACGCCCTTGGGCCTGTCGGTAGTTGACGGCAGAAGTGCCATTTTGTAATGTGAGAACCAGATTTCTCGTGTGCTAGCATATGAAATTTGCAGGCGGCATTAATTTGGTGTTTGGTATCTTGTGTCTTATGTCCATGTTTGGTTGATGCATTTATACCCCCTTTCAACCAAGATCGTCTGCTTTTTCATTACCTGTTGTACCAACGTGGCTTGGAATCCACTGAAGACAGACTGCTCACACTCGAAACTATTCGAGTTTCGTTCCAATATGAAAAATGTTTCGACCAGTATAGCTAAATCCTTAATTTGTGTCCAGAGTAAGCCCCCTTAAGATGGACCGATTTATCTTCATAGGGCCTATGATGTTTATATGGTGGCATATGATGTCGGCCTTATGACACAATCCGGATGTGTGGAACAGAAAATTTCCGCATATATATATATATATATATATATATATATATATATATAAACATATAATACATATAATATATATATATATATATATATATATATATATATATATATATATTTATATTTCCCTATGGAGGGAGGGAGTAACAACGATAAAAGTTAAATTGAAAGGTTAAAGTTTATTTTTTTTTAATTGAACTCATTCATTTCAGATTTGTAAATGCAATTAAACCATACATGGAAGGAGTGAATGCCTTAGGCGGTTTTGGATTTGTTATTCTAATGGTTACATCTATTATTGTAATAGTTGAGGTAATGCTTCTAAAATTCTAATATGTATTGTAATGGTTAAGTAACGGATAGCAGCAAAGTGGTGCTGAACATTAACTTGTTTTTTATACTAAGAAAATATAAAAAATATTGTTGTAAATATAAAGTTGGTTATTTTAAGATTTATTTATTTATTTGATTTTTCAGCGCCCACTACTTGGATTTGCTTTATTAATCCAGTAGGGTGCAAGTAAGATTATTAGTAAAAAACACGAAATGTAAAATTACAACAAAAAATCGAAAAAATATACTCAATCAAATTTTAAAAAGGAAACAGAAAAAAATGAAGAAAAGAATAGAAGTAATATATTATTTTAAGCCCTACTCCATCCTCTTCCTCAACGTTCGCTCTTGGAAACATTATAACACCGTTTCTCATTGTCCTACCTTGTTTTAATAAAATACTCAATTTACTATTAAATGTCGAAGACCCAGGGGCCGTGACTTCTATGGCGTGTGCACTCCGTTTCTAAGGACGTGGGTTCGATTCCCACTATGGGCGGTGGCTTTTCGAAAAAAGGAAAGTCATCAGATCTATCCTGGCTAGAAAAGGGTGGTAACCTATAGATAGAAAATTGGTTGTCAATAGTAAATGGACGTTACAATTTAAATTAAATTACTGTTAAATGCAATTAAAAAAAACACTTAAAAAGTTAGGTAAACAGAAAAAACCCCAAAAGAACCAAACTAAGAAAGGTTGAAAAGAACAAAACTAATAATTTTGAAGTTTTCAGCCCTGATTTCTCCGGTTGACATCACCCCAACTGACATTTTTTTTTGTAGAGAATTTAGTAAGCTTTCGAATGGTTTCCTTCCACTGGCCACGATTTCCCATCCGTTTTATTATAATTTAAATGACTTTTCTCATTTTTATTATAATTTTATAAATGTATAGGTAGAATGTTCAACAACATTTTTTACAGTTCCCTCATCTTGATCCGGGGGCCATTGGACTTCTCATTCTTGATATGACTTGTTACTGGCTCTTATGTTTTCTTGGTGAAATAATAACAAATAAGGTTTGTATTTATATCATTAATGCTATAAATATGATAAGAAGGGTTGTAGTGCCTATCTTGTTTTTCCTAGAGTGCTGACTGTGATACTGTAAATGTATTGTATTCCACACCATGGCCTCGTTGCAGCTCGAAATTCAAAGTTCTTCTCCAGATAATGATAGCAAAGGCGCAAGAATTAATTATTATCCGAGCATCACTTTTAAATGAGCCTGCCTCACCTTTGGCGAAGTAAGTGATAATGATTACTTTAAAAATCAAATTATTACCTCTCCTCCTACATTCCGACGACATTACATCCGCCTTCCTCAGGTGGTACATGATGCTTGTTCATTAGCTGAAACCAGTATATACCACCTGAGGAAGCCGGCTCTAATGCCGGAGCAAAATGTGTGGTTTAAAAAATCCCACCGCTTGATATATGTCGGAATCTAGAATGAGATTAAATCACTCAGCGACAAAATTTAAAGGAGAATAAAATTATTAGCATTATCTTATGATATTTTTTCACAAAGAAATATCATCCCACATGTAGTAGGTTGAATTGTTTCAGCGGTAGGCTTGCTGAAACAATTCCCTGTTCTACTGTGAATGTTTAGAAAGGGTGGCAACCTGTATACAGCCTGGTTTTAGTGGCCTCAAAAGCAGATGGTTTGTAAAAAAAGAAAAATTAATAAGATTTACATAAATTTAAAATATAAAGCTGAATTATTCAGTTAATTAGTTTTTATTTTTTCAGAAAGTGACAACAGGATATAAAATAGTTAATTTAATTCGGCAATAGATGATCTTGGATATCTTTGTTTATGTGGATGTATTATGCAACTCTATCCTAAATCCAAAAGGATTTCCTTGGAATATATGTCTAAATTATTTCTTTTTTATTAATGTGTAAATCATAATATTGTAAAATCGTTCTACAAAAGAGATATGTAAACCACTATGAAAACTTGTGGCATAGGCCAACAATGGCAGCCTGTGACAGTTGTACAGGGTTTATTTTGCGCACTCAATTTCCTTGGTTAAATTAACTTTTATTCCGTGAAAGGTGGTTTATTTTTTTCATAAATAACTAGTATACGGGTGGAAAAAGTTCAATTTTGAATCATGCAGTATGCATCGAAAAAATATTGAGAATTAGACGGATACATACTTGTAGCTAACAAAAAAAAAAAAAAAAAGAAAGAAAATACACGAAACAAACAGACGTCTTAGACTACTAAGCAGACTGCTAGATTCTCGCTCCAAATAATCTTTACAAAACAACATACATTATAATACTTCATCCCACCTGGAAGTATATTTTTAAAAAGTGTTGGGGCATACCATTATCCACAAAATCCCATCTTCAATCCAAAATATTCCACAAAATAGTCAATGCTCTATTACATGTTTCCAAATTTACTTCTTACAAACTTAGAAATGCCCTTTTTCCAAACCCTGTACCTTAACTTCGACTTCTGTTTGCTTGGTCCCTACATACTGCTATAATCAGGATGTTATCCTCATCCGCGATTACTGGATACGAAGGGCATTTTTCCATAATTGTCAAAAAAGAATCAATCAATTAAAAGTGACACAAAATTCTTTCTTTGTAATTTAGCAGTAACCTTAAGCCCTGCTTGGTGGTGAGGGGAACCGTCCTCATATATTAGACTAGGCAACAATATCTGTTGGATTTTTCTTCAAGCGTTTGCATTAATGGTTTTCCAATCTGCTACTTAGGATCCACTTTGATAAACGTTTACGTCCAAAAAAAAAGAGAAGAACTCAACAAACACTACGGACTCCTTCGACGACTACTAAGGTCCAAATCAAAACTGACAATATACAAGGCAATCATACATCAAATCTGGAGCTACGATTCTGAATTGTGGGGAACAGCAAGAAAATCACATATCAATGCAATACAACACTTCCAATCAAAATTCTGATACTATTTTTTCCAATAAACTATCCATTGAGATCTACAAATTCCCTCCATTCAAGAACAAGCCAAAACCCGATTCCTAGCATTCCATTCCAAACACTCAACTCTTGGTATTTTCCTCTTTACTGATACAATCCCCAATGGTCCTCTATGTCACCTTCAAAGGCCCTAGCTCTGAAACAATCCCCAATGGTCCTCTATGTCATTTTCAAAGGCCCTAGCTCTGATACAATCCCCAATGGTCCTCTATGTCACCTTCAAAGGCCCTATCTCTGAGACAATCCCCAATGGTCCTCTATGTCACCTTCAAAGGCCCTAGCTCTGATACAATGCCCAATGGTCCTCTATGTCACCTTCAAAGGCCCTATCTCTGAGACAATCCCCAATGGTTCTCTATGTCACCTTCAAAGGCCCTAGCTCTGATACAATCCCCAATTGTCCTCTATGTCACCTTCAAAGGCCCTAGCTCTGAGACAATCCCCAATGGTCCTCTATGTCACCTTCAAAGGCCCTAGCTCTGATACAATCCCCAATTGTCCTCTATGTCACCTTCAAAGGCCCTAGCTCTGAGACAATCCCCAATGGTCCTCTATGTCACCTTCAAAGGCCCTAGCTCTGATACAATCCCCAATGGTCCTCTATGTCACCTTCAAAGGCCCTAGCTCTGAGACAATCCCCAATGGTCCTCTATGTCACCTTCAAAGGCCCTAGCTCTGAGACAATCCCCAATGGTCCTCTATGTCACCTTCAAAGGCCCTAGCTCTGAGACAATCCCCAATGGTCCTCTATGCCACCTTCAAAGGCCCTAGCTCTGAGACAATCTCATATCATAACCTTCATGAATATAGTTTGTTACATATAAATTGTCAGTAAATAGTGAACAAAAGTAACAATAAAAAATAAAAAGTGTTGAACATCATTACTAATTTCATATAATAGAGAGTGCAACAATGGTTGCGTTCTCCCCTCTTATGTATCTAGAGTTATATTTTTATTTTGTATAATTTATCTGTTCAATAAATATTTATTTCTCTGTTGTTTTATTTGTTCTATTTGCCCTTATTATCCTGTTTTAAGCAGTATTTTTCAGCGTTATTGCATTTAAAGAAAGATACATACAATTTTGTATAAACTCATGAGTTATGAACTTACAAGGTATATCTTAGAGCATAATCTGAACTTCACAGTATTAAATAAATAAACATAGTAAAAAATTAAAGTATTCAAACATGCTCTCATGGATAAAATAAATTGAGCAATATTTATTGTTACTTATTTTTTCTGGACTCAAGAAAGGAGTAATTAAAGGATTAGAGGAACTCAAGTGTACAAATTAGTTTTTAGAGATTCTTCAAAGCCTCTTCGTGAAAAGACAAAACATTCCATACCGCAGAAGATGCTCAAAAATTAGGTAATTGTGAAGTTTAGGGGTCTCCTCACCGATTTTTTTTTTTCTGGTTGCTCTATGAGGTATTTTGATGTACCTAATACGAATCCGTTCAAAAAAGTCGCTCTCGACTAGGAAAAAAGTTATTAAGCACTAAAGTTCGCTGTTATGCAGGTTAGAAAAGCTAGCGTAAACAACTAGATATATTTGTAAACATAGGTATTTCCTAACCGTTTTCGAGATATTCTAGAAAATATAACAAAATCCTTAAACTTTTCATGTCGATTAATAACTAGCTGACTACCCGAGCTTCACCAGGGCTGATAAGTAGTTTTTATATTGCATTAAATAAGGTTTGATCAAAATGAACGCTACTGCATAATTTTGTACAGCTTATTATTGCACGGACCTTAAAGTTACCCAGGAAACACCATGTGGAGGTAACCGTGCTTGTTTACGTTGGGGAGTAAAAAAAAATAAAAATACATCAACCACTTAAAAAGTTAGGTAAACAGAGACAAATACACGTTGAAAAGAATAAAACTAAAAACTTGAAGTTTTAAGCACTTATCTCTTCGATTGACATCGCACCACCGAACATTACTACAGAATATTTTTTGTAGAGAATTTAGTAACCTTTCGAATAGCCGCCTTCCACTTGCTACGATTTCACAACCGTTTTCGAGATATTTTATGAAAATATACTTTGTATCACCATTAATACAAACAATTTTCATAAACTTATTACCTCCAAACGATATCAAAGTTTAAATATCTTAGATTAGATGAATGTCAAATACCTGGTACAAGTTTCAAGTGAACCAATCATCGTATCTGAATACCCAAACAGAAAATTCGTTTGGAAAAGTATTTCTATCACTTTTTCTCGTAAACGGTTACAAAAATCGCTTTAAAAATGGTTTCATTAGTTTTCCTACGTTAAGGAGCCTATATGGAGTACCTGCAAGCATATGGACTGGAAAATGTCAGCGTTCCTATTTTTCGCACAAATTTCGCTCCAAAAACCATGTTCCAGTAAACGGATTCAGCTGGTTAATGAACTTGACCTTTCAAATGAGAAGAAAGATTTTTGTACCAAATGTCATCAAAATCGTACCATTTTTGAGCCGATGAGGGACTTCTTAATAATTCAACCCCTCCCCCTAAAAGTACTTAAACATTTGAATATCAAAAAAACCTTTCTTAGCGAGTGATTACATTGTAAACGGATTCTCCGTGCAAAATTTCAAATTTTTGTGTCAAGTGGTTCGGGATGTTATTACCTCGGATGGGCTATCACCAGGGCGTAAACTCTATGAGGGACAAAATCATATGTTCAACTTGGAATCCATTTTCCTCAAAACATTGAGTTTGTTACTTAAAACCCTTTACCTCTGAGGTCCTCATTTTTTTTTTTTTTTTTTTTTTTTTTCGAATGCTTTCTTACCTCCAAACGAAACCAAAATTTAAAAATCTTAGTCTAGATTAATTTCAAACTTGCAAAAAATATTTCAACTGAATCCCATAATTCTAAGTACCCAAACCGAAAATCAGATACAAAAACCAATTTTTTAACTTTTAAGAAAAATGGTTACAGATATCGTCTTAAAAATGGTTTCATTCTTCTTTTATGTCGAGGAACCTATATAACCAGTACCTGCAAGCATATAAACTCGAAAACGCAAGCGTTAATTTTTTTTTCGCGCGAATTTCGCTCTAAAGCCTATGTTCTGATAGACTGATTCTGCTATTGCAGAGTTAGAAGTATTTAATATTGATGTCATGCCGAATTCTCCCTATGTCAGGCCTTTGTGTTTTCCCCCAGCTAGATATGTTATAAAAATATAGACTTATTCTCACAGATTGACTATGTTAGATTTAAACATTTTGTTGTTGTTGGCCAATGAGATTTCTTGACAATCAGGCTTTTTATCTTGAAGCCATATTTTATTAACAGACATACGAGAAGTTGCTCTGGAGCCTGTGATCCAATCTTTGGAATTAGTTGAAATAGTAGAGAATGCTGCCAATAATGTGGTATTTTGAAAATTATTTTTCTTTCCTTCAAATAGTCACCAAGTAGAGGGAAAATACAATGATCCCCCCCCCCCGATGAGATTCTCAAAAAGGATCAAGGACAGACTTTAAAGGATACAACAGTTATTATTGTTTTTAAAGAATAGAAATTGTTTAATCAACTGCATGGAATGTTTTAGTTGAACCCAGTAGCAACTCACATTTGAGGCTAATTGTTAGTTCCACATCCAGAAGTGTCAACTACTTGTCAACCTTTACTTCTTTAGTAAATTTCACACCGCATTTGGCAATAAACATTTGAAACATATCGCATTAGTATTTCCAAAGAGTCACAACTCAAAAATCGGTGTTTTTTAGTTTGAATATGAACGACGGGGTAAATATCTCTTTATCATCCATCAAAACTGTATGTACCCAGCTTCAGAGCTTGTACAACAGAGGGCACTTGTGTCACTCTTCCTGTCTTAATACTATTACCATAGGTCTCTTGCCCACATAGGCAAGAGTGACTAATTTTAAGTTGATTTTTTTTTTTTTTTTTTTTTTTTTTTTTTAATTGTGTCATTTTATAAATACTAGTGCGATATATTGTTATGTACACAAAGTAACAACACCAACATAATTAAATAAAAGCTGAATGACAATTGATTCATAATATACTGAGTAAATATCCTTTTCCCAGAGGATTGCTCAAATATTGTTCTTATAGCTATTGCTCTAGTTGAAACATGCCTACCAAGTGGAGACTCCATTGAATATTATATTATCACTATTGTACTTGTTGAAAAAAATATAAAACATCATGAATTATATTTATTGTAGTTGTTGCTTTGCTGAGACATAAGCTAAGTTCAAGCACATTCCAGTCCAAAGTTCTCCGAAAAATTGTTAACACCCCTTTTTATGTATCCAACAAAACCCTCCACAATGACCTTAACATCCCATTTGTCCTTGACCTTGCTAAAACCCGTTTCCAAATGTTCCACTCAAAACTGTCCCACCATCCCAATCCCGAAGGTCTATCCTTATCGTCCCAATCCCACCCAGACAATCCTCCCAGGCGGCTTAAGAGACAGTGGCCCCGAGACATTTTACTCACCTGACCTTGTCATAATAATTTTAATATTTATTTAGACTGTCCCGGAAGTGCCGACAATGGCTGGCTTCTTCCAAATTTGTTTTTATTTTACCGTTTTGATCAATTTATACATAGCATATATCTGTATCAACTAACTTGATTATTGTACTTACATGACTTGTACAGATTTCAAATAAACAAATTAAAAAAAAAAAAAAAAAAAAAAAAAGTTCAAGCAGCTCCTGTTTTTTTTCATGAGAAGGCTTTGAATGATCTCTACAAACTAATTTGTACACTTGAGATTCTCTCATACTTTCTTGAGTCAAGAAAAAAAAGTAATCTATATCTATATAAAATTCATCTGTTTGTTCCTCATACAAATCCACACCGCTTGGCCGTTTTTGACCAAACTTGGCACACAGGTAGATCTTGATCCGGGGAGTATCATAAGCTAGGTCAAAATCGTCCAGGGTTCACAGCAGAGTTGGGCAAACGTTAGCGGTCGCTAATATCTAATACCTTCTCGCTAATTTACCGGTACTGATAAGAGCCTGCGCTAACGATTAGCGCATAGCGACGGCAGTGCGCTAATCGCTAATTTATTCATGAAATGTTTAAATATAGTGATAGCTAATACTTTTAGCTATAGTTACAACATTTTGTCATTTCAACGTTCACTTCCGGTCTGCTCTGAGCCGGGGGCGTGCACCGTATATAACTTTAGGTAAAACTGAAGTTTAGCGTCCTCCTAACCGATTTCTTTCAAATTTTGTACAATAACGTATTTTGATGCACTAAACACGAATCCGCTAAAAAAAAAAGTTCGCATTCATCTAGGAAAGAAGTTATTAAGCACTAAAGTTCACTGTTAGGAAGGTTATAAAAGTAGGCGTAAACAGCGTATTTGTAAACACGCGCATGCGCAGATATGTAACATTGGGAAACAGAACTCTCGTTTGAAATATTCATAAACCATTTATTCAAAAATATTGTCAATTATTAGTGCATCCCCACCTCTGGGTTTTGATATCTTCTTAAGTGAGCGAAGCGAGAGGAAACGCATAGCATGTGTGCCTAAAAGCGTCGTCCTAGACATTCTTCTTATCTTCCTAGACATCCTTCTTAGCTTTCTTCTTCTTCTTGAGGCGCGATGTTCCGTGGACACAAATCCCCAATCGCACAGAAAAATGCCTTTAAGCGCTCTTCGTATTTATGAGCACGTTTGAAGAGAATAATAAATTCGTGCAACTTTATTGCTATTTTTTTTATAAAATAAGAGTATGTTGACAATTAAAGTTCAGCAGGCGTGAATTAGAACGAACTAATAATTATAAAGGCATTAGCTAATTATTTAAGGATTTCTGTTATATAATACTTTTCATGAACATAACAAGAAATGTGAAGAGTGTTCCATTATTTAAAAAAAATGGTTGTGAATAAATAACTGCTGTTGAATTTAAATAATTGATGGTAAATTTCAATTAATCTTCTTTATTACGAACTTGTCCATAAGCGCCCATGCGCATGTTGACAAATTTAGTTGTTTACATTAGCTCTCATAACCCCCATAACAGCAAACTTTAGTGCTTAATAACTTCTTTCCTAGTTGAATGCGAACTTTGTTTTTAGCGGATTCATGTTTAGTGCATCAAAATACGTTATTGTACAAAATTTGAATGAAATCGGTTTGGAGGACGCTAAACTTCAGTTCTACCTAAAGTTATATGCAGTGCATGCCCCCGGCTCAGAGCAGAAGGGAAGCGAACTTTGAGATGACAAAATGTTGTAACTATAGCTAAAGCTATTAGCTATCACGATGATTAAACATTTCGTGAAAAATTAGCGATTAGCGCTCTGCAGTCGCTATGCGCTAATCGTTAGCGCAGGCTCTTATCAGTACCGCTAAATTAGCGAGAAGGTATTAGATATTAGCGACCGCTAACATTTGCCCAACTCTGGTTCACAGTTTGGGGTTTACGGGTTCGAAACTGTAGACCCGAACAGTTACAGAAGAGTAAATTTTCAGAAATCGTCACTTTTGAAAAATGAGATATTCACCAAGACCGCAACGGAACATCATTCTATCATCTGGGGCACATTGTCAGTTGTTTGACAAGTGAAGTCCAAAGCCGAATATGCTATCCCCTCCACTGCTGCTTTCTCATGTTTGGTTGCCGATAACTGCAAGGTTCCGAGTTCGAGTCGCCCTGCAGGAAGATATTTTATGATAATTATGCTTTAGCGATGACTAAACGTAAAAAACAACAGACATTACGACCGGTATAACGAAATTAGTAATTTCGGTCCGGAGTAAAACCCCCCTTCTAGTCAACCAATTTAGTTTATTTTTATAACAATTTTTTCTCTTCAGTTGACCACAACGAATACCGAGCTTCGTTGAAATATAACAAAAATTATGGCTGGTATTGGTAAATAACTACTTTGGCTCCGTAGTAAAGCCCCCCCCAGATAGACCGATTTTGTTGGTTAACGAACTCGTTCAATCGTGTAGCGGAAAAAAAAAACTCTGGCCTGTATCGTGTTAACGGACACATATATAACTATATGTATATATATATATATATATATATATATATATATATATATATATATATATATATAGGTATATATATCCGTTAACACGATAGGTATATATAAATTTTAACGGGGGTCATTTTCGGTATCTACTAGGTAGGATTGATAAAGATTTGAAGAAATGTTTCAAAAATTCCGTCATGAGTGCAACCTCAATAGCTACTTTCCTTTGAAGGAAAGTGCTAAAAGAGAAAAATTAATATTATCAGACATTGATGAAATCCTCAGAGATAATGCTGATGACTTGAGAAACCTAATAGAAAAAAAGTCCGACTCGCAGGAACTGCGTCATCTTAGCGCGGTTCCAGTTTTTTTTTTTTTTTTTTTTTTTTTTTTTTTTACGGCACATCTACATCTAGGTCATTAGCGCCGACATCCAGGGTGTAGCGAGGAATTTCACCAGCGAGCCGTGGGATGATAAAATTCCTGCCGGAGGTTGGGAATCGAACCCACCATCTCCCGCTTATGAATCCAAGGCGCTAGCCATTAGACCACGGGAGACCCCGGTTCCTGTTCATATCCCTATTCTCATTTGAAAAGCATAGAATAGAAACAGATAATATTTTCCTCGGCCTTTGTTCAAAGGGTTTTATGGCTGGCTATACCTGGGGTCAGGTCCGCAAGACCCTAGAATCCTCTTCTACCGATACTTCATTTCATACGTTTCAATGAATTGGAAAATATCAAATATTTTCACACATTCCTGTGTTCTTTTACTATAGTAATAATTCTACAGATAAAATCAATTAAAAAATAAAATAAAAAAACCAACAGCATAAAGGCAATTGAAAATATTCAAAAGACGTCAACGAATCTTTTTCTCTTGGCAAGCTATATTTCTAACAATGAATTGTTTTTCTTATTTTGCCTAATCTGTTTTATTGTAAAATACATTATCCAACTATAAGCAATTAAAAAATAACAAGGAATAAAAACAGACAAAAAGAACAGTTCGAATAAGTAAAATCAATTACTTTAATGTTTTAAGCACTTATTTCCCCGATTGACATCGCCTAATCAAAACTTTCATCAGAACCTTTTTTGTAGAGCATTTAGTAAGCTTTCTAATGGTATTCTTTCGTTTACCAAATTCTTAACCTTTTTCGAGATATTAAGGAAAATATACAAAGTTACCAAAACTTTTTATGTCTGTTAATAAAATATTTTATTCTAACCCTTCCTTAACTCCAAACGTAACCAAAATTTCAACATATTAGTTTTAATGAAAGTAGAACATGCAGAAAATGTTTCAACTGAATCCCATGATTCTAAGTACCCAAATTAAAAACGGTATTCAAAAACTATTTTTCCAATTTTCTCGAAAACGGTTAAAGCTATCGCCTTGAAAATGGTTTCATTCGTTTTCCTAGCCCAAGAAGCCTATAAAAAGAGTACTTACAAGCGTATGAACTCAAAAACGTAAGCGTTACGATTTTTTCTGCGCGAATTTCGCCCCAAACTCCATCTTCCAGTGGGCGGATTTTGCTGGTTAACGAACTTGACCTTTCATTTTGGACGACTGATTTTTGTACCAAATTTCATCAAAATCGGACCATTCGTCTTCGAGCTAGAGAGCGAACAGACAAATATATATATATATATATATATATATATATATATATATATAAATATATACATATATATATATATATATATATATATATACAAATTTGAACCACCGTTATTTTCGGTCTCTAGGGGTTCTGAAACGCGAAATTTTCTTGTCGGCACTTCCGGATTGTTTCATTGTATCAACCTTATAAGCGGGGTTCCTCCCTATGGGGGAGGGAGGAACCGCGCTAAAACGGAACTTAAAATGCAATCTAAAGCATAAGAATAATTAAATAGTCAATTTGATAGTGCTTCGTCTGAATTTGAAAGGAAGAAATGTGTTAATATTGTGTTTTATGTCTGTGTGAATGTCTTGAATTTATGAGTGAATGTATGAGTGAGATTGAATTGAAATGGGTATGTGTATGTGAGTATGTGTGTGTCTGTGTTGGTGTACGTGTTGTCTAAGGCCGTGTGTATGTTCACACTTAGGTGTGTGTTTGTGTGTATACACGTGAAAATTATATTGTGAGTAATATATAAACTCAGCTCCTGGTGTAAACCAGGAGCAGTAATAAATTGATAAGAAGGACAATCCGGGTGGTCCTATCCGGGTGGTCTGAGACGCTATGGGAGTCCTGATCGATTAAATCGGAAGTGCATATTTAGTGTTCACCCATGTGCTTTAGTTCGCGGGGAGTGGTTCAGTGATAGGTTACTGATACAAGTGACATCTCATTCATCATTACGATGGCGGAAGTAAAAAATCTGATTGATAGTGCTCTTTCAAAGCTAATTGTTATCTCAAACTATCAGTTTCTAAAAGGTGAACTAAAGGAGAAGGCTCGAGAAACAATCGAGGAACTGAATAAAGCAGTCAGCATGCTAACACTCATAATTAGCAAAGAAACGATGCAGGGAAAACCACCATCTCAAACTCATCACCAAGGAAATCAACCGCCTGACACTAGCTATTCTCGGATAGTAAGCAAGAAAATCACGGCCTCTATATCAAGACCCACATACAAATACATCGTAAAAACCGTTCCACAATCGAGTGTAAATGTTGAAAATGAGTTCAAAAGAGTCATAAAACCCAAGAACATGAAGGTTACAATTGATAAACTCGTACCCCTCAGAAATGGCTCTATAATGGTTCAAATCGACAACAAGGACGATGGCGAGAAAATAGAAGCAGAAATAAAGAAGGAAAGCCGGGAAATAACCATCGATAGAATCAGGAAGAAAAAACCACGAATTATTATTAAGGACATCGAAGAGGATTTCAATATTACCAACATTCTGGAAGAATTGATAGAACAGAATGAGGAAATTCCACTCGACCGGGAGAATATCAAACCAATAATTATTCTCACGAACAGGAATAAAAAAATGAGACACGCAGTACTGGAAGTGAATGGAATGAACAGGAAAACACTCTTAAATAATAGGATAAAGCTGGGCTATAAAATAGTGGCTATAGACAATTATTATTCAATTAGACGTTGCTTCAAATGTAACAAGTTTCATCATAAGCAATCAGAGTGTCGGAGTGAAACAGTGTGCCCATTGTGTAGTGGAAATCATGAAATGAAAATGTGTCAAAACAAAACTCGAAAATGTACCAACTGCATCAGATTCAATCAACACGCCCCCAGTAGCAAGAAAAGGCCAACGCAACATGCAGCAATAGACAGGATGTGTCCTTCTTACCTCACAGAAATACAGAAACTTATAGCAAATACGGACTAGGACAATTCAAACAGTGAGTACAATCAAACAAACTAACAACTTTATCTCTCGTATTAATATGACAGACATTAATATACTTCAATTAAATACACAACACTCTAAACAATGTACAGACTTACTGCAGTATTATTTAATTAAGAAGAATAGAGATCTACTTATTATTCAAGAACCATACACCAGGGACAATAGGATCACAGGGTACAAAAAAAGCTTTAAAATATTTCAAACATATATTACTGGGCGAGTTAGAGCTGGTATAATAATTACAAATCCAGACATCGACGGCTGTTTGTTGACTCAATACTCAGATTTAGACTTTGCTGCTGTGGAAATTATCTATAAACACAACCTCTTTATAATTATTAGTGCCTACTTCGATATCAGAAGAGATGTTGATCAAGATTTGGAAAAAATAGACAATATTTCCAAAAACTATCCAAATCATAAAATAGTAATAGGCATGGATAGCAATTGCAGGTCCAAAGTATGGTTTGATAGACTCACAAATGAACGCGGGAAGAAATTAGAGGGGTATTTATTAACTAGTAATTGGATATTAAATAATAAAGATTGTGGAATGCCTACCTTTGATGGATCTAGGGGCACAAGCAATATTGATATGACTTTAACAAATATATTAGCAGCTCGAGACAATTCCATTATAAATTGGCGAGTCTCGAATGAAAATAATTTCTCTGACCATAATAATATCCTCTTCTCAATTAAAACCAACAGACAGCATTCATATTCAATTAAGGAAAACAAGGGATATAACTTAAAAAACGCAGACTGGGAAAAGTATTCAATAAACCTAAAAAGTCAAATTCAGAAGGAATTTTTACCTTTAGAGGTAAATAATTTAGAGTCTGTGGACTTACAAAACCGAATCACATCAACACTAAACACCTTACAAACAGACGACATAGGAAACAAATTACAAACAGCTATTATCAAAGCCTGTAACAGATAATTTAGTAAAATAAATAACAATAAACGCCATAAATCAGAACAGCATAGAACAGTACCATGGTGGTCAAATGAATTGACGGAATTAAGAAAGAAGACGAATAAATTAAGAAAGATATTCCAACGAACCACTCAAGACGATCACATTAGAGCTTGCAATAAAACTAAATATCTCGACTACAAAAGGGAATATCAACGGGTAATGAAAAATTCAAAAAAAGAATCTTGGAAATCGTACTGCGAAAGTTCCAGTCCATGGAGTTGGCCATATAAATGGTCTGCAGACAAAACTAAATCACAAACTATCTACAAGACAATAAAGACTAGTAACAATACTTATACATCAGGCTTAAAAACAACACTAGAAACATTATTACATGATTTAACTATTAATGACACTGTCATCGGGGAAACTGAATACCAGAAACGTATGAGAGTTGAAATAAATACACCACCTGACACTCCTAATGATTATGATGTAAATGATAATGAAATCGTTAATATCATACACCAAATGGATAACAAGAAAGCACCTGGTTTTGATCATATAAATGGAAAAATTTTACATGAAACCTTTGCCGTTATTCCAATTATTCTAATAAACATCTTCAAAGAGCTATTCTCAAGACAAGAAATACCCCAAACTTGGAAGACGGGTCTGCTTGTAATGATCCCTAAACAAAACTCTGAATCATATCGGCCGCTTAGTATGCTACCGATGTTAGGGAGGGTAATGGATAAGCTTGTAAAAGGCCGATTAACTCATTTCTTAATGAAAAATGAAATAATTAATAGCAATCAGTTTGCATTTAAACCCCAATCAGGCACAATTAAAGCTCTGCAGTTTTTAAAGAACGAGATCCAGGAAACATTTACTTCAAGATCAAATTTAGCTGTTATTAGCCTAGACATCAAAGGGGCCTTTGACAATGCTTGGGTACCAGCTATTCTCTATAATCTCAAAACATATAACAGCCCAAAAAACCTATACTTATTAGTTCATAACTAATTCCAAAACAGACGTTTGACAACAAGAACTAATAATTGTGAAGCGAAGAGACTACTAAGCAGAGGTACCCCTCAAGGCTCAAGCCTATCCCCAATGCTATGGAACGTCCTAATCAACACCATCTTTGATATTAACTTACCCCTGAATACAAAATTAATAGCATATGCCGACGATATTCTTGTAATTATAAGAAACAAGGATTTTAAACAAATTCAATGTGTGGCAAATTTAGCACTAAACAGGATAATAGACTGGGCAGATTTAAACAAATTAACTTTTAATGCAACAAAATCTAGCTACACGATATTCTCTAAAAAACGAAATATTCCGAATATTAACATAAGACTGTACGGACAATCACTACAACATACAGATACATTAAAATATTTAGGCATAATGTTTGACAGGAAACTCTCCTGGAATAAACACATAGATACGGTGTACATCAAGAATCTGAAGTTAATCCAGCGACTTTCAATCGCAGCTCGAGTAACTTGGGGAATGAAAGCAGAATCGCTTAAAGTAGTTTATGAAGGTGGAATTATTCCTAAAATGCTATATGGTATATCGATTTGGAAAGATGGAACAACTAAATCTAAAAACCTCAAAAAACTTATCCGACTGCAGCGCTTAATCGCTATTAAAATATGTAAGGGATTCAGAACCATTTCTGCCGATGCTGCTTGCGTATTGGCTGGACTATTACCAATAGATATTAAAATACAAAACAAAACGCTTATAGAAAATATTCGTCATCAAAACTTAGGATATACTCAGTTTGATAATTACGATATAGAAAGAGATACCGAAAGCAAATCATGGATACATCCAAGTAAGCATTTTGACATTTCGGAAAATGTAAATTCCAAATTTAGCCGGGATAACTCTCTAGAGGTGTACACAGACGGCAGCAAAATAGATGATAAAGTTGGATGTGCGTGGGTATCATTCGGTACCAACCATAATCACGAGAAGGAGTATAAATTGGATAGTCGCTGCAGCAACAACCAAGCAGAAAAATTCGCTCTGCTCAAAGCAACAGAATTCTTCTCCTCAACAGCAATCGAACAAGGGATCTCACTACACTTTTTCACTGATAACATGACCCTGATACATGGACTCAAAAATTACAATATTCACAATGTTTTAATTGAAAAAATCAGGAGAAACCTACTAAGATTAACCGAGAGGGGCATTCAATTCACTGTAGATTGGGTTAAAGGTCACTCAGGAAACGAAGGAAACGATAAGGCTGATCAATTAGCAAAATGTGCAGCTCAAAGTGAAGCATTGCCGATAAGCTATGCCAAATTACCGCTAAGTTGGGTCCAGTCTCAAGTTAAAATAAATAACATCTCAACATGGAACAATAGGTGGAGAATAAGCACAAAATCCCCTAGTTGCCATAAATTTATACCGGAAATAAATGCAAAAAATCACGACATTCTTAAAAGTAGAAATTACAAACTTACTCAATTCCTGACAGAGCACGGACACACCAAAAACTACTTAAAACGTTTTAAAATAACCGACGACGATAAATGCACAATAGACGGACAGATACAAACTTTTACACATATACTCTATGATTGCAAGACTTACGACAGACAAAGACTAAGACTCATGAAAAACATCATACTACAAGGAGGTAGCTGGCCTGAGTCGGAAAGAAAGTTGTTCGAAGATCATAAGGAGGAACTCATGAACTTTGTTCTATCCATAAATTTTGATGAACTAATAAACATCTAGAGAAACCAAGAACGAGAAGAAGCTGACTTCACTCATCATCATCAAACCAAATTATCTTCCTTATTTATCTTGTACTCTCACTGTTTATAAATTATCAATGATTATTTTATTCTTGTATAGTTCATATATTTAGGTTATTATGTATATGTATATATATTATTAAATCAATATTATAAAAAAAAAAAAAAAAAAAAATTAACATTGTATACTCACTGTAAATATGTAAAGACATGCGTGTAGTATATCATAAGATATGGGGCACGCTTTAACGAATAAACGGCTCTACCATAGGGTTACTATGGCTGAGGGAAAAAAAAAGAAGAAAAAAAAAAAGAAAAAAAGAAGGACAATTTAAAAGCTGATCTAACCAATTATCAACTTCAAACAAATGAGAAAAACAGATCATCATAAAATGTTTTGGAAGGTTCATCCGATGGTATTAATGAACCTAAGGTTGGCATGACAAAAAAAAAAAAAAAAAAAAAAAAAAAAAAAAAAAAAAAAAAAAAAAAAAAAAAAAAAACCCTCCATCGTGGGAGTTTATTTAAAGTACGAGTGCCATCCTTTTGGATACTGCACGTATTTTGATTACGTACATAGATGTATAAGACATTTTAATTTAATATTTAACACAATGTTGAATAATAATAAAAAAGAAAAACTAACAAACAAAAAAAAGAAAAAAAAAACAAGTAAAGAAAACAAATAAAGAAATATATACATATGTGTACAATCAGATGATTTCATTGAATGTTGCAAGGTCCATGTTCCCACTGAGGAAAAAAATGGATTATTGACCAAGGATAACAATAGAAATAACAACTGAAGTTTTAGTTTTAATGTTTAATATAAACATGGTAAAACAATAACAAACACTTTATTTATTGTAATCAAATTATACAAGAACAATTGGCAGTTATTTATAATAAAAATGTGAACCACCGTTATTTTCGAAATCCATATGTTCTGAAACGCAAAATTTTCTAGTCGGCACATTCAGATTGAGTCATGGGGTCAACCTCATAAGTGGGGTACTTCCCTATTGAGGAAGAGAGAAACCGCGCTAAAATGAAATATTAGGAGCTACAGTTATTATAGATAAACAGATTATTATTAATTAATGCGATAGCAGCTCAGAGAACCTCTTTCTATTGTTCAGGCATAATGATAACTTAGGTGTTCATATATCATCAGAAAAAAACTGTACACCGGAGGTGAAGGACACCATATCACATATTTGTAATTGTTCTGGGGAGCCAATTTTTCAAAACTTCCAGCTATTACAATTTGTTTCTTTGTTACTTTTAGGAACAGTTTAAAGAAATGTTTCACATTGTTATTAGCATTGATAGGTAATTGTAAATATTGATCATAGTCAAACAAAACCAAGTCCTCCACATGGTGTCTTTTATCTCTAATGAAAACGGACATGATTTTAATTTTCACCATCTTATCTTCGTTATTTATGGAAACAGGACATAGTGCTCTATAAATGGTATAGAGCACTATGACGAAGATTGCCTTCAATTTATTTTAATTTATCTTTAATACGCAAAAATTCAAAACATATTTTGTGAATACATTTGTATTACAAATGACCATTTTTTTATTAAATTGACTTAACGACATGCTTTTAATATGGATTTTTCAATCCATATAATGGGATCGAAAAATCCATATTAAAAGCATGTCGTTAAGTCAATTTAATAAAAAAAAAGTCATTTGTAATAAAAATGTATTCACAAAATATGTTTTGAATTTTTGCGTATTAATGATAAATTAAAATAAATTGAAGGCAATCTTCCTTATTTATGGAAAGAGGACATAGTCCTCTATAGCATAATATGGACCGAAAAATGACCACTAAGAACACATTGTTAAGTCAATTTTATAAAAAAATGGACATGGTTAATAGAACAGGGCTATCAACAGGTGGCCACCCTTTTATAATGCCTACGGCACATGGTTTTCCCAGATAGTCAGCAATCCCGGTATTGGCCATGCCTGACGTTGCTTAACTTTACATTGCTGATCTACGGGTGGCAGTGTATTCAATGTGGCTACGGCTGTTGGAAAGGTTGGACATGATCCATGAAAGCAGTGGCAAATCATTTATCAAAAAGGTTATGAAATGTGTGTAATATAATGCAAGAAAATGAGAAAAATGTCTGTAATAGTGTTTTCCTGGAGTGAACGTTGACTAAGAAGGCAGAAGAAGTGATTTCTGCCAAGGATAACATCAGTTATGTGTTGTGGTGCCTAAGTAATCTTGGTATTTTGAACGGATATTTGTCTCTGTTTTATTTATTAATTTTTTTTAATAACACATTTTTTTTTCTTTTTACCAACGGCCATAGCCACGTTTAATGCACCGGTTCCTGTCTGGGCCGCCACATCTCCGAGCCGGGCCCAGGACCAGATCACGGGCCCCACTTCTCAGAGCCAGACTGAAAATGATAGTACTTTACTATAGAACTTTGGACATATTAAAATTATTTTCATCTTGAGTTTTGAGCAAAATGAGAATAAAAGCCAATAATTGGGGCAGCAAAGGTCACTTTCGGTACTTGTAGTTTTATTACGACTCCTAATGAAATATACTATTCTGGGACTGCACTTGTTTTGTCGTTTATGTACATTTAAAAAATATAGATCCCATTCCAATAAATATAGGCTACGCCGTCTATATTTCTAAACCTCATTCTTTTTACAACCTCATAATCTATACATTTTTTTCCGATTTGCGAGGCCCTGCCCGGGCCCCCACGGCACCCGGGCCCGGAACAACTGTACCCGGCAGTCCCCCCCCCCATGTGGCGGCCCTGGTTCCCGTTGATCGCCGAAGTTAATCAACGTCGGGCGTGGTCAGCACTTGAATGGGTGACCGACCACGTGCTATTGGTATTACAAATGGGTGGGAACCTATAGATAGCACGGCGTTCATATCCCTAGTGTTGATAAGCCGTTAAACACCAAAACAAAACAACACTTTTTTTTTTTTAATTGCATTTAAAAAGTAAAATGAGTATTAACAAAGTAAGAAAATGAGCAACGTATCGGTAAGAGAATATTTTCCTAGACCGAACGTGGAAAAGGGAGGAAGTCTGGATACTGTCAGTTTCCTGATTGGCGCCTCAAATCTTCCTTCTCTTTGAGATCTAATTGTATACTTTTTACGAAAGAAGAGCAAAAGGAAAAGACCGCGCGGAAGTAAGTAAATTAGGCACATGTTTCAGCCATAGGATTCTCCATAGGGTAAGAACCTACTTATAATGCAGACCTCATGACACAATCTGATATTACCAACTAGAAAATAAACACAGATCACGAGAAAACAGTGGTTCAAATGTGTATGTATACACTTGTATTTTTCTCTTCTCGCTACAAGGCTTGACGCTGCGCTGCGCTCCGCTATAATCGTGTTTCTACTCATAGTGCGCTCCAAAAAGCTGCTGTCCGCTCCACTGTATGTGTGCTACTACCCTAACAGGCTCAAATGAGCTTTTTATCATTTTTTTGTTTGTCTTAGAAATTTCCTTAAGTATGAGCAGAATTGAAGGAGGACGAGTGACTTTTCCTGGAGGTTTCTTTGGATTAGTTGTTAAAATGTTGCAAAATATATATTAGCTGTATTTAATCTAAGCTTTGGGGTAAGATGAAGGATAAAAATGCCATGTAAGATGGCGCAGATCCTAGTTGTTGGTCTTGTTTATGATGACTTTTAGGGCGGTGATGTCCTTAGAATTATCTGCCCTTAAACCCCAACCTTACGTCTCCTCAATTTCTAAATTGAAAAGTTTTAAAAGACTTACTCCGACCCATCCAAATTTTTTGAAGTTTGTTAATAAATATTTCCGCTACAAAAACTACACAACTCGTAAACATTCCGTGCAGAGTAATTATAAACAGGAGCTCGCAATTTTCTAAACTCAAAGGCTTTATGTTTCGATTGTTGGCGTTTTCTTCCGCTTGTAGTGGATTTTTAGAACTTTCAAGCTCTTCCCTTATCCATTTCTTCAAAATCCCAGAGGCCAGAAGCTTAGAAAAAAGAGCGTTTAGTTTTCTTTCAATCATAAAGCCCTTTCTGAATGCATATCCGGCGGTTTGCGTTATGGGACACTCGTGCGTAACATGCATGTTTTCATATGACATCTTTGAACTCCAGTCAATGTCCACGTAGATTGAAGTCAAACGTGCAACATTATTACTTGTGGGCTGTCCGGTTTTTTTTAAGTGAACTTTTTTAATTCCTGCATTCTTGACTACTTCCAGGTAATCAGGAGAAGATGACCACAATTCTAGTCCGGAGTCTATTATCTCTTGTATAGTTTCTATGTTTTTGTACACCTGAGGTGGGCTGCTTAGAACTGTGACTAGAATGCTTTGAAAGAAATTAACTATTATAAAACTCAAATAAAATATACAGACTATAATTATTTTCTCAAATATATGTTTGACCTTAAACGGATATGGATATCCTAACAGGTGACTATACATTAACAAAGCTAGATTCATTTCTTTTAACTCGCTCCCGATAAATGCATGATTGTAAATAAATCTTAAAAAACCAAACAACATTCCTAAAATTGTATAAACAATAATTAAAGCTATATAAGCTGGACTATTTAATTCTCGAAATGTTGCAAGGAATTGAGGAACCTGGCCAGCAAAAGGTACTCTAATGCAGAGCTTTACGGATGTCAAATAGCGGGAAAATGCTATTTCGGAGGTTGTCACATTAGGTTTCATGAAAACAACATTTGCTGAAATATTGGCAGATTTTTCGAAAATATCTTTCAAAAGTCCAGTATAAGACCCATTTGGGAAGTAAAAACCATATTTAAGTCCATCGGAAGGAGTGTTAAACGTCCCTTTGGAATTGAAAGATTTTAAAATAGTTTTGACAATTTTACCCTCAAATCCTCCGTCAATGTCGAACTTCTCGGATCTAGTAGATTTTACAAATGAAAAACTCATTGTTGCGCCGTACCAATTGGCAAACCTCTGGTCGACGAATTTCTTCAAAGGCAGATGCTCAAGTTGTGTACTTTGATAAATATTAAGCAAAGGATTATAACTAATGACCATGTTGTTTTTAGAAAATAAGAAAGCATTGTAAATTCCTTTGTCGTTCCACAGTCTTCGGAGATAATCCAAATAATTTTCGGCTCGTCCTACAAAAACAAATACGTAGTATGCCAAAGGATCCCAAGTAACTTGAAGGCTCCAAACGGCTTCCGTATGGATTATATTTATATTTGATGATATTATTAAATCGCTGTACACTTGCAGAGAACATATCGAATAAATCTTTAAAAATATTTCTACAGGAAGATCATCCAATCCGTCAATAAGAAGTGTAACAACAGGATTTTGGAGTAATGTTGCAAAAACTGTCGTTACTTCAAGAATATCGGAGCCATTAAAACTATCAGCAGGCTTGAAATCAAATTTGGCAATTACCACAAATACATTAGACAATATGTAGAAAAGTAAGAAGTATTTTGCAGAAGCCATACTTCTTGCAAGAATACCGCTTCTACTGAAGGTTTTTCGATTGGAGTCTCTAAGGTAAATCAAAGCTCGTTAAATATGCTATAAGGGCACTTGAGACACTTCGCTTGAAACTCTCAAAGCTTTTGGACAAAATAGAATGGCTCTTCAGAAGGTTTCATTAGTAATTCAGCAGTTCAGACTTCTTTTGTATTTTTTTCTAAATTCAATACTCATGTCATCTTAAAGTAATAAGTGATTTTGACAGGAATTGATTTTTAAACATTGATTATATTACGGATGAGCAACAAAATTATTATTGATAAAGAAATAACTGGTTTTTATTTACTTCACAAATTACATTTGATTGATCAAACTGATTTCCCTTTAGAGGGAAATGTTACATTTGCTTTAGATAAGTCCTTGAATATTTCAAAATACTTTCAATTGCTATGATTTTGAATAATTATTTACATTTTCCAAAAGTAAGTTGTCTTATAGTCTGTAGTTCATAAGCATATCTTACGCTATATGCATTAATAAGTGTGCTTTCTAGAGGTTGGAGAACTATTCATTTATTCGTACAAGTTTATTGATTCAAATACAACTGTATTCAAAAATTTGCCCTTAAACGCAAATAAATTTAGTAGAAAAATTGTAAATATTCGCAAAAAACTAGCCAATAAAACTAGCCAATCCCTAGTTTCCCCGGAGGTAAAGACACCATGTCACATTTTTGTAGTTGTTCAGGAGATCCAATTGTCCATAACTTTGAACTATCCAAATTTGTTTCTTCGTTACTTATAGAAACAGTTTAAAGAAAATTGTTCACATTGTTATTGAATTGTAAGTATTGATCATAGTCAAACAAAACCAAGTCCTCCACATGGTGTCTTTTATCTCTAATGAAAACGGGCATGATTTTATTTTTAACTGTCTTATCTTCGTTATTTATGGAAACAGGACATAGTGCTCTATACCATTATATGGATCGAAAAATCCGTATTAAAAACATGGCGTTATGTCAATTTAATAAAAAAATGGTCATGGGGACCTTTACTTCCGGACTACAGAAATGTATTCACATTATAATTTTTAATACAAATCTATACACAAAATATGTTTTGAATTTTTGCGTATTAATGATAAATTAAAATAAAATTAAAGACAATTTTGTGAATCCAATAAAAAACCATGTACACAAAAATGGCTTCCATTTCATTTACAATTAATACTCAAAAATTCACATTTTATTTTGTGAATACATATATATTCACCCACATAGCAGAACTAAGTGCGACAGTGCGACATTGTGGCAGACAGACGACAAGGGCTGCAGAAAGATCAGCCGGACCGACCGGTTGTTTTTTTAATAGTGTCTGCAGAAAAAGCAATAAAATTATTTTTTGCAGAAAGATTTTCTGTAGAAAGTCAAAAAAACTATGTCTGCAATATTATCATATTTACTTTAATTATATTTCAAGCGTACAATTTATTTCCGATTATTCTTCAAGATTATCTCGATCGCGGTTGATATTAGACGCAACTTGAACCGCATGGGGCTGCAGAAAATTTTTGGGTTTTTCAAACTCCGTTGCAGAAAGATTAAGAAGGTTCTGCTTTGGGGATATTCTCAAATATGAATACATTTGTATTCGTAGAATTTAATATGAGTTTTGGTATTCACTTGATTGTGCGTGAATATTCACATTAATTGCGAATATTTATATTTTTTTCTGCGTATTTATACATACATAAAAAAATAAATTTGTATTCACACTTTTGAATAAGAATTTATTTATATTCTTCAAATAATTGAAGAATATAAATAAATATATGAATATTTATTCATATTTATAAATAGAATTATGACCAACCCTGGTACTTTCAGATCTCTTTCCACAGGATGAAAGTGATTGAGAAAAGTATATCAAACACGAAGCCTGCTTAAAATTACTAGCTCTATTCTCGTTCGGTGTTCTTTCAACTAGGCACTTGGGGTATTTTTAATTTATCTTGTTTTTCTTTCAGGGTTCCAAAAGTTGAAAACAAAAACTAGTCTCTTTGGAATTAAAAATATGATTGAAGAAAAAATATAATGTAGGTTCAGTTTTCAATGAATGAATTCAATCAATCTATATCTGCATTGTAACCAGAGAACCTTAATATTAAATTATATAAAAAATGTAAGAACTTCCTGAGATTCCTGGAATAACGGACAATTACAAGGAGAAAACGGGAGCAAAGTGAAGTATAATTAAGAAAGAACTGATTAAGGTAGAAATTAATTACCAAATGGGTAAGCTGAGGTAATTTCCAGTAATTACCGAAGTATGAAAATGTAATGTCAGTTCATCCCACAACTCCTTATATTTAGATATTTCATTTGAATAAGAACTCTCTGTAGGAATGGCCGGGCTTCGAATGACAGTTGCCGTGGAGTAGGCTTCTGTACAGGTAATTCAAGTACTCGTACAGAATTCAATTTTAGCGCTTTTTAGGTAGCAATTGAGGTTGCTAACTCTTAAAAAATGTTTTAAAATGTTCTACAAATCTTCATCGAACCCACCTACTAAACAATGAAAATTTCCAGCTAGTACTTTTACAGAATTTTTGTTCTTTCGCCAGGAACTATTTTAACCACTAATATCGGTTTATCTGAAGGGGGCTTTATGAAACTCTGCATAATTCTTCACAATCTAAAGAGAAAGGTTTGCCATAAAGAAAGGTTTTATATATCGGTATAATAAACCAATTATTCTGTATAAGAAAAAGTGTTTTATTTTTTGTCGACATTTCAGCTTGAAATTCAAGGCTTCATCAGGGTAGTAAAACAAGGAAAGGAGATCAGAGTTAATACTAATTTATACACAGAAAAATTGAGAAAAGAAAAAAAGTAAAACAAAATTAATAAGGGCAATTTTAATTTGTTATCTATTCCTGTTGCCCATTTGTTTTTAGACCTACTTTTAAATCTACATTAGGAGGCCCGGTGACCGTGAGTGCTAAAGCGAACGCACTCCGTTCTTTCAAAAAGAAAAAAAAAAAAAAAAAAAAAAAAAAAAAAAAAAAAAAAAGGCATCATCCCTATCCTGGATGGAAAAGGGTGGTAACCTATAGATAGGCCGTCCTAAAATTCGAGATTAATCTACCTCTAATTTAAGCTCTAGCTATAGCACACACTTACCAAATGTATCATTCACCATATTCCATATATAATTTTTTTTTCTCATTTTTTCAGTGTATAAATTAGTGTATACTTTGTCCTCCTTGTTTTACAGCCCTCATAAAGACTTGAATTTCAATCTGAAACGTCAGCAAAAAATAAAACACATTTTCTTATTAAAAAAAATGTAGTTTATACCACGACTGAACCCTGAGAAATTTTACTTTAATAAAAATAAAATACTTCTGATTATTGAAAATAAAATAAACCAAAAATAGCCATTCAGCCTTATACAATTATTGTATTTGAACTAAATTGATTTGTTCTGTTTTCAGGTTTAGGATTCAACAATGACAAAACTTCAAGAGCTTTCCGAAGAAAGAGAGACCGTTCATAACTTCAACGAAGAACACAAAATAATATTAGTCCTTGGAGGTTTTGTTATCATTAAGAAACCTTTCGTTGCGCACATACTCAATTTGATTCTAATAATATGCATTTTATCAATACATGTATTTTTGATATTAATGGCATTTGCTACAATTTTCATAAAATCTGACGACAAAATTGTAATAGTAAAAGTAATACAAGCATTATGTGTGCTCATATTCGCCGTGCTAATGCCTGCTGCTAGATATCGTACACGGGACAAACTTAATTTTGCAATAAATTCATTGAAAGAAGGAATTTACAAATATGAGGGAGAGGAAAATTACAATTATTCGAAAATTAAGAAAAATAGAACCAACCAAATAAGGTATTTGGAGTCCCTTCTCATCAAAGGATGTTTCATTTGTGCTGTACTGAATACTATTTTAGTTCCTTTAAAGAATTTAATATTTGCAAAACAAGATGATTCTGACAACATACTAAATCCATATTTACCTTTGCCCATATATATGCCTTTTGATACGAGAAGTGCACCCAATTTTATCGCTGCGTTTTTAATAAATGTCACATTTAATTTCTTCCTATTTTTCGCAACGCTGTTCTCAACGCTAAAAACGTATACCAGCTGCGCGCTACAACTAATAGCTCAATTGGAAATTCTGATTGATTCGCTGAACAGCATCGAACAACGAGCTCAATCGAAATTGGCAAAAAAATACTTGTTAAAAGGAGAAGATCTTCAAGGCGTTCATGAATTTGAAGAATTTCAGAAAATAATGTGTTCGTGTTTACGAGAGAATATAATCCATCACCATGCGGTTTTGAGGTAAATATTAATTTACTTTTAGCATTTCAATGGGCTTTTGATTAAAGCAGTGTTTACTGCTTGTTTACTTGAAAACCTAAACATATTTTGTATGTTTACATGACTAAATATAAATTATTGTTTGACAATTGCATTTTTCCTTTAAACTACTCTATAAAACAAATGCATTGGTGAAAGAATCATGTCGATATCACATTCTAAACTCGATGTATAAAATAAAGCATTTTCAACCAATTTTATTTTATTTCTCGGCTCCTAAGGCGCATTGGAGGGAACGCTCGGAAACGTGTCGACTATTTTTCGATGCAGAATCACCAAAAAAAAAATGAGCCAAATTGGTGACCCCGTCGCTATTCACTCCCCTTGTAAGTTTTGGGGCGTGTTAAAAGACACACACACTTTTATGTATATATGTGTATATATATATATATATAGGCGCATAAGGTACTTCCCGACAAGTTAGAAACTTTCAAGGGAAAAATCGAAAACCCCGAAAACCTCTTTTAGTTTTAGTAGATAGATAATTAAAACAAAATGTAATGCATTTACAACTAAAATTTATTCGATCTAACAATTAGGTCAGAATAACCCCCTCGTCACTTTTTTTTATCTGCTACAGACAAACTCAAAGGAATGTGTGGTACTTATGAAAAGAAAAGCCGTGTTTTTGATTCCCTCTATTTTTCTACAAACCTTGGAGGCAGAAACATTCGAGACTTCGTTCGCGCCGATATAAATGTTGCGCCTGCAGGATTAGGAGCCAGTCTAAGTTGTAACTTGAAGGCCAATAACAATAAATATAACAAAATGAGTGCGACAGAGAAAACTAAAACGTATTATTTTAATAACGATTGGGAGAAAGACTTTTTCTTTTGCATGGTAAAGAATAAGTTAGTCTCATTTCCTTTGCGCCAGTTACATTACCTAAGCATGGGAACATAGAGAGGCACCATAAAAAGATTGACAAAAACTATGAAAAGGATTTAATGGAGAGTGAATTAATAAAACGAAAATTAGATGATATGATAATTTGTTTGAAAAAAACAAAACAAACCATGTTCACAAGACCAGCCGAACAACCAAAAGCTGCAACGTTTTCTATTAGAATACGCCAAATAATAAATTAATTAAAGAAAGTTAATTAAGTCAAATTATTTTTTTTTAGGTTCGCAGAAGCAATCAGTCCTTTTATGGAAGCATTAAATTTCCTAGGAGTCGCTTTCTTCTCCTTGATTCTGGCAGCTTCCATATTGGCAATGACAGAGGTAATCATGGAAAATTATTATTATGGCAAATTTACTATACCTGTTTATTTATCAAAAGTTAAAATTATTTTAATACAATTTTAACCGCTTAAGGACTAAATTTGTGTTAAACATTATGCCAAATTTTCCCGATTGTTTTTATTACATATAGAAGCTCAATAGAAGTAGCTTTGTAAGGGGCAAAAAACAATATTATATTTAGGAGGAAAAACAGATATTTATTAAATGTTTATAACAGTTCCGGAGTAAACTCGGGCTTTAATGAAGCAGCCATAAAAACACAAAATCTAGCCAAAAGTAAGAAGAAAACTGTAATCTAATTAATAATTAGTAATAAGAGTTAAAGTAAAAATGTTAAGGTCGATTGCATTGAATATCAGTAAAATATTTAGCGCCTGTTTTAGTTATGAAATCTTTAGTTATCGCTTTAAACATAGGTTCAGCGATAATTAGCTTGAGCTATAGTTAGAATTACAAACTAATAGCTAGAAGTTTAATAAAAATTAATTTATTCAAAAGGATGTAGTAGATGGAATTTGGAAAGATGGTAGGAAGGAAGGTGGTATTAGGAAGGGTATTGAAGGTAGTATTAGGAAGGATGTAGAAGGTGGTATTAGGAAGGATGTAGAAGGTGGTATTAGGAAGGGTATTGAAGGTAGTATTAGGAAGGATGTAGAAGGTGGTATTAGGAAGGATATTGAAGGTAGTATTAGGAAGGATGTAGAAGGTGGTCCTAGGAAGGATGTAGAAGGTGGTTTTAGGAAGGGTATTGAAGGTAGTATTAGGAAGGATGTAGAAGGTGGTATTAGGAAGGGTATTGAAAGTAGTATTAGGAAGGATGTAGAAGGTGGTATTAGGAAGGATGTAGAAGGTGGTATTAGGAAGGATGTAGAAGGTGGTATTAGGAAGGATGTAGAAGGTGGTACTAGGAAGGATGTAGAAGGTGGTATTAGGAAGGATGTAGAAGGTGGTTAAAAAACACAACAAAACAAAATATTTATTATGGTTCATGACATTATCCGAGTAAACTCGAGCTTCGATCAAGCAATCCTATAAAAATAACACAATCTAACCAAAAGTAATAAAAAACTGTACTTTGAATAATGATGTAAAAATCAAGTATGGGCGATTAAATTTCTGTAAAAATGTTCTGCAGCCAAGTTAACCCATTCATGCGAAAATCGGAGCGGTACCTAAACCCGAGTTATCTCCGACATAACCCTCAAGCAGTTAAAACAGAAATGTCTGTTAATTACATGGAGTTAACTTTCATTGGGTTTTGAGTTAACTTACATTGGGTCTGTTAACTGTCATTGGGTCAGGAATTAACTTTCATTGGGTTAGGAGTTAACTTACATTGGGTGTGTTAACTTTCATAGGGTCAGGAATTAACTTTCATTGGGTCTGTTAACTTTCATTGGGAGTGGCAGTAATGTCTGCCTTCTTCCCTCATCTTATTCACTGCGTTGTTTGTATAGTTTGACCAAATTTACTTATTGTACATAACTGCACAGATTGTAAATTATCAGTAAAGATCAATCAATAAAAAAAGTTTTCATTTCTATTTCTATTTGCAGAATTCAGGTTTCAATGTGGAAGTCGTAGGAACTTTAATATTGGATATATGTTGTTTCTTTCTAATGTGTTCTCTTGGGCAGTTCATTCAAGATAAGGTATTTTAACTATTTATGTATTCTATTTTAAGATAATTATTTTAGGATTAACCATACAAGATCAACAGCCATACCGCTATTTTTTGTTTAAATATTTCAGAGTGCTCAGATAAGAATATTTCTCTATTCGACTCCTTGGCCTGATTGCAACAAAAACTTCAAATCGCTCCTCAGAATGATGATAATGAACACAAAAAAGCCGATTATTCTAAAAACTCCTCTATTTAATATGGCGATGTCATTGGCTACATTTGGAGATGTACGGCATTTATATATATTTCTATACAAACCTTTAATCATCTTCTAGAACATAATATTAGTTTCAAATTGATCTACATGAAAATATCAACAAATCATTTTATTTAGAGATGATTAAGTTGTTTTTCCTTTTATTTCCAGAGTGCGAGCACAGGATACAAGATAACCACTCTTAT
Organism: Gonocerus acuteangulatus; assembly: GCA_946811695.1. Classification (NCBI taxonomy): domain Eukaryota; kingdom Metazoa; phylum Arthropoda; class Insecta; order Hemiptera; family Coreidae; genus Gonocerus; species Gonocerus acuteangulatus. The sequence continues at coordinate 40,262,314 of OX328130.1, read as the reverse complement.
ACGTTGAATAAGAAATATTTACGGATAATGGTTAAAAAAAAAAAGAGAAAAAAAAGAAGTATGAAGGATTTGTGTTCTGTGATGTATTAAAATATTTTCCTCAAAAGAAAAAGCGTTATCCTGTATTAAAATTAATTCAGAATACAAAGATCAAACAATTTTATTAAAGGGGTTACAGCTTGAGACTTTCAAACAAATATTTTTTTATACGGGCTACATAAATTGTTCACACTTTTAAGAGTATTTTAAATATATATCTTTGATGCGCAATCAAAATATTAATTTTTCAGAAGAGCAAAAGCAAAGTTCCTTAATACCGGGAAGGAAGTTATAAACTTGACTTAAGGCTATAATATCAATTGGTAAGGCTGACCAACTTTTAAAGTTTGGCTTAAGACCTTTAGTTTTATTTAACAAATGACCGAGCCCCGATCATCTACGCCTTCTCAAATTTTTACAATAATTTAGAGCTTAAAAATGTTTAATTTATGAACATGGCATCAAATTAAAATTACCTTTATCGCACCTTAAATAATATTCTAATGAATATGTGTTGTAAATTTTAACAAAATTAGTTGAGTAGGGGTTTCCCGTGGTCTAGTGGCTAGCGAGCTAGATTCATAAGCAGACGATGGTGGGTTCGATCCCCACCGGCGACAGGAATTTTCTCATCTCAGGGCTCGCTGAGAAAATTCCTAGCTGCACCCTGGATGTCGGCGCTAATGGCCAAGAATTGTCGATGCGCCATTAAAAAAATAAAAAAAAAAATTAGTTGAGTAGATTTGGGAAATCATATACAACAGTTTGAAAAATTTAGTTTTTAGAATGAAATGGGTAAACGGTTAAAACATTCTTAAAATTATAAAAAAATATTATGAAGGCCACAAAAAAATCTAAATTTTTGAATGTTTCAATCTGTTTTCCTTCCGGCGACAAGCCGTATCTTCCATAATCCAAGAGCAAGGCGACGAATCTGAATAACAGGATTTTGGATCTTCGATAGTTTGACATAGTGGGGACGAAATGTAATACATTCATCCTGTTAAATATTAAATTTAAATAATTGGTTATAATATTGTAGATTTATAAATTTCTTGTACAACCTTTTTTTTTTTTTTTTTTTTTTGTCAGACCTATAACTCCACAAACCACTCCCTCCAACATAAATAAGTACATTTCTTTTCAGTATAAAGATTTATTCAATCAAACAAAGGTATAAATCATTTGTGGGCAACAACCGGCCCGCGGGCCGGATCAGGCCCCTTGTAAGATTTGATTTTTTCATTTCATTTAGTTATTTTAATAAATTGTATAATAATAACATTAGTTTCTCATCTCACGGCTCGTTGAGAAAATTCCTCGCTGCTCCTTGGATGTCGGCGCTAATGGCCAAGATGCCGATGCGCCGTAAAAAAAATAATAACATTGTCGTATTATTTCATGTCTGATACCTACCGCTAAAAATTATAAACACTACTTTAAAATCTGGGGGCGAGGTCAGCTCAGAGGTAGAGCACTGGACTAATAAGCTGGAGGCCTGAGTTCAAATCCCGAGCAAGCAATAACGATTTTTTCTTCTAGTGTCTTCGTTCATGGGTTGAATTCGGCCTCCCTGACCGTCCCTAGGCCAACCCAGCCTTTAATAAATTTATCAATGGGTACCTTGGGTGCTAATGACTCTAGTAGTCGATGCAGCCAAGGGGAAAATCAGGCGGCCGGAGCATAGTACTGACCACACTATCTCCCTAGAGTGCCGTATGGTCATGAATCAGATACCTCTTATAGTGCCTGCCCCTCAGGGCCCTCGTGGCCTCTTACGGGACTGATTTTTTTTTTTTTTTTTTTTTTTTACTTTAAAATCTGATGTTACTTTTTTTTAACTATCTAAGCAACACTAAAGTTTGCCCTATATTATCTCAAACGTTGCCCATAACTAGTGTAAATGTATGTTTGAAATAGCCCATCTGAAATTCTATTCTACTTTCGAACAATCGACCAGTGTGTTAAGTCATTACATTGAAGTTGTTTGCAGGGAGCCCAAGCATGGCATTGACGCATCTTCACAAATACGCACAAATCATTTACTAAATGTCCTTGTTTTTAAAGTTTCAAATTTAAATCATTCAAATAGGCTGTAAGTTCGACCAGAACTCTTACAGATCCCATTTGGGACTGATAGCCACTTTCGTGACAAGGTCATTTCTGCGGTTCGGGACTCATTCGTCTAATTTGAAAGGTCAAGTTCGTTAACCAGCAGAATCGGTCCGCCGGAACCTGGTTTTTAGGGCAAAATTCGCGCGAATTGCGTCCAATGCTTTGGGTTAATAATATGTTTGCAGGTTCTCTTTTTTTTTAGGTCCTCTAACGCAGGAAAACAAAGGTGACTTATTTCCAGGTAATATCTCTAACCGTTTAACGAATAAAAATGGGTTTTCAAACTAATTTTCGGTTTGGGTTGGAAGAATCGTTGGATTTTAAATTCATCAAAACTAATATGTTTAAATTTTGGTTACGTTTGGACTTAACCCATTTGAGACTGATAGCCAATTTTCTTCCATTTCTTCGGTTCGAGACTCAAAGCCACCGGTTTTTGGGATATCTAGCGGTAGGTTTATAAGCTCTTAGTCATTTTTTAATCCCCTAGTGTTAATAAAAAATGCAGTTTGAGCTTATTGAATGAGGGTTTTCCTCTGCTACCTGGTCCCTTTTAGCGCGGTTCCTCACTCACTCCATAGGGAGGAACCCCGCTTATAAGGCTGACCTCATGAAACAATCCGGAAGTGGCGACTAGAAAATTTGACGTTTCAGAACCCCCAGAGAACGAAAATAACGGTGGTTCAAATTTGTGTATATATATATATATATATATATATATATATATATATATATATATATATATATATATATATATTTGTCTTTTCTCTCTTTCCTGGCCCCAATAATGGTCCGATTTTGATGAAATTTGGTACAAAAATCTTTCGTCTAATTTGAAAGGTCAAGTTCGTTAACCAGCAGAATCCGTCCACCGGAACATGGTTTTTGGAGCGGAATTCGCGCGAAAAAAATGCTTACTTCATATGCTTGCAAGAACTCATTTTATAGGTTTATTCGCCTATAATAAAGAAAGAACCCATTTTTAAGGAGGTAGCTTTAACCGTTTTCGAGAAAAGTGGAAAAATATTTGTTGCATCAAGTTTTTGGTTTGGGTACTTAGAATCATGGGATTCATTTAAAATAGTTTCTGCATTTTTGAAATTCATGTAAACAAAGATGTTTTAATTTTGGTTACGTTCGGAGTTAAGGAAGGATTAGAATAAAATATTTTATTTTTGGGCATGAAAAGTTTTGGGAACTTCGTATATTTTCCTTAATATCTAAAACGGTTGGTAATCTTGGTAAGCAGAAGGTAACCATTCAAAAGCTTACTAAATGCTCTACAAAAAAGATTCTGAAGCAATTTTCGAGTAGACGATGTCAATCGGAGAAATAAGTGCTTAAAACTTCAAATGTGTTTGTTTTGTTCTTTTAAACGGGTTTTTGTAGTTGTTTAGCTCACTTTTTAATTGTTTGTTTTTTTTTTTAATTGGAATTATTTGTAGAATTAGTACTATTGTAGAAGAGTACAAGAAAATGTAAACATTTTGATATTTTTCAAATCATTGAACAGTAAGATTAGTATCTCTAGGATGAAGAGTGCTGCCTGACCCTTTTTCTGTCAGGTAGAGGTGAGGGTCTGGGTGGACCTATTTGAGGTCATAAATTATTTCATGACTAACCAAAATTATAAGTGTTTCTATTTCAACCTTTCCAAATGACATTAGGATTAAGAACGGAACCGTGCTAAGATGATGCAGTCCCTGCAAGTCGGACTTTTTCATAGTTAGGGTCCCTTTGAAGAGCCTTATTTGTGTTATACCAGTTGATGAGTACATAGAGATCACGTAACATAGATGCTATACCAACGCCAAGATATTTGATGACTTCATATCATTTTAGCGCGGTTACTATAAATATACATATATATATATATATATATATATATATATATATATATATATATATGTATATATATATATATATATATATATATATATATATATATATGTATATATATATATATATATATATATTTATATGTATGCTTGTCTGTTCGCGCTCTAGCAAGCTCAAAAATGGTCCGTTTTGATGAAGTTTGGTACAAAAATCTGTCGTCTGATTTGAAAGGTCAAGTTCGTTAGCCAGCAGAATCCGCCTACTGGAAAATAGTGTTTATGGCGAAATTCGCGCAAAAAAATTCGTAACGCTTACGTTTTTGAGTTTATATGCTTGCAGGTACTTATTTTATATGTTTCTTAACAAAGGAAAACGAATGAAACCATTTTCAAGGCGATATCTCAAACCGTTCCTGAGAAAAGTGGAATCAATGTTTTTGTAAGTCATTATTTTTTTGTGGGTACTTAGAATCGCGGGATTCAGTTGAAATATTTTCTACATCTTGGAAATTAATTCCACCCGATATATTTAAATGTTGGTTATATTTGGAGTTAAGGAAGTATGCGAAAACATTTTTTTTTATTAATAGACATGAAAAATTTTCGGATCTTTATACATTTTTCGTAAATATCTCGATAACGGTTGGGAAATCGTGGTAAGTGGAAGGTGACCATTCGAATTCTTACTAAATTCTCTACAAAAAATGTTCTGAAGCAATATTCGATGGGGCAACGTCAATCAGAGATATAAGCGCTTACAGCTTAAAAAGTGTTAAAAAAGTCGATTGAAACGGTTTTTCTCTTTGTTTATCTCACTTTTCAGTTGGTTGTTTCTTGTTTTAAATTGCATTTATTAGGAAAATTAGTATAGTAGTATAATAAGCTAATAAGCGGTGAAAGGTTTTGGTAATAATAAGTTTGGAGTGGCTGTGGTAATCAAGATGGCTGTGGTAATCAAGATGGCTGTGGCTAATCATGATGACGTAGTTTGTTTTGAATTCTGTCTATATAACCTTCCTCATAGCCTCCAACTGAAGTTATTGTTATTTCTTATTTTATAGAAAGATTTAACCCACGACAGAATGGAATTTTATTCGCCATGAAGCTTATATTTACAGTTGATTATAACAGTAAAACGAATTTGCTAGTAAAACAAGATACTTAAAATGACAACGAATTTTTGGTTGTCAAGAATAGAGCCTTCTCAGCAGAAGTCAAAGAGTAACTACGTTTTCAGTACATAATTGTATTGACTTATACAGATTAAGAATTATCCATTTCTGTGTAAGTTGGCTACTGTCAGTTTCCTGTGGTTTGTGATGCTCATCTATTCCATTTCTTCGAGATGTACGTAACCGCGCTAAGATGACGCAGTTTCTGCGAGTCGGACTTTTTAACAGTAAAATGAGTATTTGATTAAAGGAAAGAAAATGAGTAACAATGAGTAATAGCGTTTTCCTTGAGCGAATTTTGAGAAGGTGGGGGTAGTCCGCCTATTTCCGCATATGAGACTGCCAGTCACCTGTTGTGGCGCCTTAAATTTTCCTTCACTTCGAGATTTTATTTTGCATTTTTCACGAAATATCAAAATCCACCAATAACTGCTTCTTTCCTTTACTAATGGCACTAGGGATATGGGGGAGAAACGCGCTAATGTGGCAGAGCTCCTGCGAGTTTTAGCGCGGTTCCTCCCTCCCCCATAGGGAGGAACCCCGCTTATAAGGTTGATACAATGAAACAATCCGGAAGTGCCGACTAGAAAATTTCGCGTTTCAGAACCCCTAGAGACCGAAAATAACGGTGGTTCAAATTTGTATATATATGTATGTATATATATATATATATATATATATATATATATATATATATATATATTTGTCTGTTCGCTCTGTAGCTCCCAGACGAATGGTACAAAAATCTTTCGCCTAATTTGAAAGGTCAAGTTTGTTAACCAGGAAAATCCGCCTACTGGAAGATGGCGTTTGGGGCGAAATTCGCGCAAAAAAAATCGTAACGCTTACGTTTTGGAGTTAAGGAAGGGTTAGAATAAAATATTTTATTAACAGACATAAAAAGTTTTAGTAACTTTGTTTACTTTCCTTAATATCTCGAAAAAGGTTGAGAATCTTGGTAAACGGAAGAATACGATTAGAAAGCTTATTAAATGCTCTAAAAAAAAGGTTCTAATGAAAGTTTTGATTAGGCGATGTCAATCGGAGAAATAAGAGCTTAAAACTTTAAAGTTTAACTTTAAATTAGTACTGAATACCCAAACAGAAAATTAGTTTTGAAAAGTATTTCTATCAATTTTTCTGGTATATGGCTACAGAACTCGCTTAAAAAATGGTTTCATTCGTTTTCCTACGTTAAGGAATCTTTCGCACAAATTTCGCTCCAAAAACCATGTTCCAGTGAACGGATTCAACTGGTTAATGAACTTGAGAAGAAAGAATGTCTTTATAATGAGAAAAAAGATTTTTGTACCAAATGTTATCAAAATCGAACCATTTTTGAGCCGATGAGGAACTTCTTAATAATTCATGCCCCCCTAAAAGTACTTAAACATTGGAATATCAAAAAACCCTTTCTTAGCGAGTGTTTACATTCTAAACTGATTGTCCGTGCAAAATTTCAAATTTTTGTGTCAAGTGGTTCGGGATATTATTACCTCGGATGGAGCATCACCGAGGTAAACTCTATCAGTGACAAAATCTCATTTTATTTCTAGTAATTCACGGACTGCTATTATAGTTGAAATTAACCTCAATTTAAAATAATACTATGAAATAGATAATGTACGGCAACAGCTGTTCTGTTATCGTCCTAGCAACGCTTGCTGCCTAGGCTTGCCTGCTCTAACAAACTCAAACTTTAAACCCCTCTAAAAATACTTAAAAATTCGAATATCAAAAAATCCTTTCTTAGTGAGTGCCTACGTTATGTAGGGAGTGCCCATGCAAAATTTCAAAATTTTCTGTTTTCTGTTTAGAGTAAAGGAAGGGTTAGAATAAAATATTTTATTAACAGACAAAAAAAGTTTTGGTAACTTTGTATACTTTCGTTAGTATCTCGAAAACCGTTGACAATCTTGTGAAGCGGAAGATTACGATTCGAAAGCTTACTAAATGCTCTACAAAAAAGGTTCTGAAGAAAGTTTTAATTAGGTGATGTCAATCGGAGAGATAAGTGCTTAAAACTTTAAATTAATTGATTTCGTTTATTCGAATGGTTCTTTTTGTCTGTTTTATTCCTTGTTATTTTTTAATTGCTTATAGTTGGATAATGTATTTGACAATAAAACTGGTTAAGTAAAATAACAAAAACAATTTATTGTTAGAAATATAGATTTCCAGGATTCCAAGACCTTGTCACTAGCGGGTCCGTTTCTAGTGTTACCCGACCCTTCCAGGTATGATTGTAAATCATGACCTTTCAAGACTTTACTACACACAGGAATGACGTTAGTGACCTTAAGGGTTGACACGCCATTATAATAATTAATTTAAAAAAAAAACTGGTGGAACCAAAATAATTGCTTCTATTTTAATCTTTCCAAATTAGACTAGGGATATGAACGAAACCGCGCTAAGATGATGCAGTTCCTGCGAGACGGACTTTTTTTTTATTGTTTCTGCTGCCATGAATAATCTTATCAGTCTAACCATGGCCTGGCCTGCATCAGGTACTTTTAGAATAAGGCTGTACATTCATTGTAGAGTGTTGCTGAAAATGCAACATATACTGAGAAACATGTCGATCGAACTCAATAAATGAATATTAAGGAATAGTGTGCTTTAAATGTATTTTGACCTACTGCCATGTTAAAATGGCTTTTTCTTTTTATTTTAAGAAAAGGAAATAGAAATTATTTCAGAAAACTTGTATTTTAATTTCTGTATTTCTTTAAACAATTTACGTCAAAGCAAATTTTAACAACATTTTCTTTAAATCAATAAATATTATACAACAATATGAAAATAATGCAACCTGTTTTATAATACAATCATAATATAATTACAATACTTTTAAAATCACTGTACTAACATGAAAATAAGTTGAATTTCTACAATGCTTGATCAATGAACAAATAACTGTAACATTTTTTTTTTTTTTAATAAATAACAATGATAACAACCCTAGAAAAGAAGAGGAAATAAAATATACAAAAGAATTTGAATGAACTAGAGGGAACAAATAACAATCAGCACGTTAAAATTATTATAAAATCCTATTTATAAAAATGGATAATTTAATTATTGCTTGCACTAAAACAAAGTCATTTTTCAATTTAAAAAAACAAAAACAAAAAAAATAATAATTCGTAAGTAATACTAATATTTCAAGGGGATTTTATTGATATTTTGGAAATATACATACATATTTTACTTCATTATATGTAAACACTCAAAAGATAGTTAGAAGTGAACAATCGATGATCTCTTCAAGAATTGTCTTGGCTGATGACGATGACTATTCAAGCAGTGACAACGGCAGATCGTTTATCTCTGTTTTTAGCTCGAGATATGCTCCTAGCTTTGAAGTTGGCTGCATTCATTAAATGCTGAAATCATAATAAAAAAGGCATAAGTTATTGGCCAAAAAACTAAAGCTTGTTAAATAAATTCTCTATACGGCAGCTAAAACGTAAGCACAATTTAGAAAATTAACGAATGGTTGGGATTGGGCTAAGAGAAAACATCAGATTTTAAAGGAATCTATATTTCGAAACTTTCACCATGCTCTTTGGCAGCCTGTTTCAGTAAGAAAATAAATATATTGAATGCACCTTTAATTCCAATTAAAAAAAATATATAGACAATTACAAATGAGAAAACTCATTCAGTATACAGAATTTAACATCTTGACAATAGGATATAAATTTTTTTTTCTTTTGGTGCATATTAAGTAAAAATGAAGGTAAAGGTTTCTATGGACAAATTAATCAGTAGTTTTATGCAGAACTTAGTTAAAAGTAAAAAAATAATCAGAGCCCCTAAGTAAAAAAATGGCAAAAAATACACATTTCTTACTCATTCTTAACTAACAAGGGAACATCCCCAAATGACCGGAGCAGATTTTTATGAAACTTTGTATATTTATTAAACACGTGAAAATAATCTATACGTATTTTCTTATATCGGCCCAATCACACGTTTAAGGGGTGAAACCACCCTTCCAAAGTACACCTCAAATATTCTCACTTTTAAACTATTGTAGATAGAAAATAATGTTAAAAGCAAAAATTGTATGGTATTTTACATACAAAACAAATATGTAAATAAATTGTTTAAATAATAATTTATTTATAACCATTGTAAATAAAACCAAACAACGATAAGCAGATTTTATTTACAATTGTATCTGCATTGCATAGGATGGTACCCAGTAATCCTCAAAGAGATAAGAAAGTTAATAAATTACGCTGCTTCATACAAGACGCAATTAAGTTTCATGTATTTGTTTTGTATATAAGTAAAATAACTGCGTTGCTCGTCATGTACTGCACCACGTCGCTGATTGTAAAGTTTGGCCATATATCATACTGATATAAGCCAATTTCTGGGATTGAAATTAAAAATATGATACATCGTTGAATTCAGGAACCTATTCCTACTCTTTTGTTTGTAACAAAACTATTGATAGCAAGTAAAAAAAGTTGAAAAAAAATGTTTTTGTTATAAATAAATTATTATTTCAACAATTTATTTACATATTTGTTTTGTATGTAAAATACCATACATTTTTTCTTTATAACATTTTTTTTCTATCCACGATAGTTTAAAAGTTATAATATTTGAGGTTTGAGGTGTACTTTAGCAGGATGGTTTCACCCCATAAACGTGCGATTGGGCTGATATAAAAAAAATGCGTATCGATTATATTTACATGTTTAATAAACATACAAAGTTTCATTAAAATTGGCTCCGAACACTTGAGGATGTTTCCTTGTAAGTTCTGTATAAAATTACTGATCCACTAGTTCACAAAAAACCTTTGTTATCTAATATGCACTTGAAAAAAATTGTTTTATAACCTATTGGTCATGATGTTAAATTTTATTTAGTGTTATTATTTTTGTTTGTAATTGATGTTTTAGCTGAAGCAGGCTGCAAAAGAGCACGCCAAAACGTTCAAAATATAGATGTTTCTGAAAATCTGACCTTTTCTCTTAGCCGAATCCCAACCATCCCTTGACTTCTTATCACTCCAATGCCTAACTATCTTTAACTTATTAAAATTTAGAAAATTGCCAGTTTATTCGAAGACAAGGTATAGTTGGGATTCGGCTAGGAGAAAAACGTCAGACTTTCAGGAAGAAATCTGTATTTGGACGTATCGGCTGCACATTGGCAGCCTTCTTCAGCTAAAAAAATACAACTTATAAGTAAAAAAATAAATATACAACTTGTAAGTAAAAATTGGTCCTCTATAGAACCGCACAGCCCCCTATCGTTTCAATATTTTGTTGACAGCCTCAAATTATGCGTCAACAGTGGTTTTTTCAAATACAACGGACAATTTTACCAACAAATTGAAGGGTTAGCTATGGGAAATTGCCTTGCTCCCGACTTATCCTCCATCTTTCTTACTGACTTACTTAACAGTTTCGTCCCACTGTTCCCCCAGGACATATCTTTCATTTGCAAATATGTAGATGACCTCCTGTTAATTATAAACCCCGATAGACTAACAGACATACTAAACTGCTTCAACTCTTATCATCCCAGACTACAATTTACGGTAGAGACAGAACAGAACTAACAACTCCCCTACTTGGACGTTCTACTAATCAGGCAGACCGACGGCACTATCATCACAAACTGGTACACAAAACCTACTTATTCTGGACGTTTACTCAACTTCCACTCTTCCCATCCTTACCACATGAAATATTAACACTAAACCAATTCCCCCCCAACCTCATAAACCGGCTTATAAAGCAAATAAAATCCCAATCCTTCAATGCCACCTCCCCCAATACCTCCCTTGACTCCTCCCCCCAGATATTTCGTTCCCTGACAAACACACCAGGACTGACTGAAAAACTCACAAAGACTTTTAAAAAAGCCATCCCGTCACTAAACTTTGGGTTAAAATCCACTAACAAACTAACTACATTGTACACCAAACTCAAAGATCCCATTCCGTATGACTGCACCACCCACTGCGTTTACCAAATACCCTGCCAAACCCCCTCCTGTAATGCAGTATACAAAGGTGAAACCAAAAATTATTTTCACTCCCGCATAACACAACACAAACGGACAATAAAAAACAAAGAAATCCACAAATCCGCCCTCGCAAAACACGCCATAACAAAAAAACACACTTTCAACTTTGACGACACAAAAATTCTTTCCACAGGACGAAACACCAAAAAACGAGATTTCCGAATGCGTCCACATTAACTTAAACCCCAATAACATTAATTACAAAACCGACAAACAAAACATCTCCCCTGCCTACTCCGCCGTCTTCCATAAATTGTCCTGACCTCCTTTTTATCTTTGTTCCCAGGCTCCAGACAATTTTTCTACTTGTGTGACCCAAAACTCTTAAGACCTTTACAACCCGCTTTTACAACCCAGCAATTGCACTCCTTTCATCTTCACCGACTTACCGCTTCCTCACCCCTCCCCCAGTCAAAACTATAAAAACCCCCTGTGTAGTTGCTGTCCCTCATACATTCAACCATGGTTACCTAAGTTGTCCTCGAGGTCTTCCTCCCTCCCCCCTAGGCATTCTCTAGTGGTACGTATCTATATATTAATTTTAATAAATTGTATTCACTTATAGAATAGATTGTATTTTCTCACTATGTGAAAAATGTTCCTTTTTTGTACTGATTAGTTTGTTGTACTGCTTACTTACTACTTTCTACATGCTGTTTACTTTCCAACTACCGTATTTTCATTGTTTTTAAAAATAAGATTGGTTAAAATTTATTGTCTTGATGTATATACTACACTCATTTCTGCCTGTTTTTACTTACAAGTTGTATATTTATTTTTTTACTTTTAAGTTGTATTTTTTTAGCTGAAGAAGGCTGCCAATGTGCAGCCGAAACGTCCAAATACAGATTTCTTCCTGAAAGTCTGACGTTTTTCTCCTAGCCGAATCCCAACTATACCTTGTCTTCGTATCTCTGCAACGGCTAACTATCTCCATCTTTGTCAGTTTATTGTTTTACCTTATTATTTTTATTACACAATTATGCAACTGTATATCAATTAAATGACACATTATGGTTCCATTTTCTTACTTGCAATACTTGAAGATTCCTTATTACACTATCAAAGTTCTTTATTAAATATATTTAATAAAACGTATATAAAAGATCACTAAGTATCCCTAACACACTAAATAAAAGTTCATCGTGATATTGGTTATGAATGAAGTTTTAATTGTTACCAATATGACCAGTGTTGCTTTGGCAGCCGTCACAGAGGCTTTAATAGAGAGAACAATAAAGAAAAACTTTTGTGGGTTAAACTCTCGATTGCTCAGCTTGACTCGTAGGGTGGTAATCAAAATTTACAAGATACTGGTTCGTTCTTTTTTCGTGTTCAAACGTGGACTGATGACCTTTTTGTTGAAAGACAACTGGGATCAAATCTTTGTTTCTGTTTTCATCATCTCGGCCACGAATGTCATCCAAAAAATAATGTTCGAACTGGCTAATGACCAGATTAGTTACTAGCACCTCCGAATCTATGAAACCAAACCACTCCTTTTTTCCAACTTATATAAAATATATCTTTATCAAAGAACCTTGGAAGAGTAATATCAGCCTTAGCATAGAATTATTAATATTTGTTAAGAAATATATGAAAAAATACTTGATGTTCATTGAAGTCAAATGAAAGACATTTTATTTTCCTTACCCTTGCAAGTTTGGTCTGCTTTGCTGATGTCATGTTGAGAGGGGAAATTTTCTCACCTAGTTCAAGAATATCTCTCAAAAGATCGTTTTCTCGAAGATGTAAATTTAATCCAGAGCCTAGCACCTAAAATAAAAACCATGACATTAAACAAATATATTTAAATAAAAATTAATGGAAAGAAATCTTCTAATTTTTTTTTTATTCTATTATTGGACAGAACAGGTCATAAAACCAATTGGAATCTATCTAAGATGACTTTGCCTGTATGGGAAGGGAGTTCATTCACCCCCCTCCCCCCCAAAAAAACTATCTCTTTGCGAGCTCCCCCCCCCCCTCCCCAAATCTCAACTACTTTACCAATAACAATCTCAAATTATTCTCATTTATTATTACAATTATTACTCCCCTTATATGAGGTTTCTGGAAGTAATTATCTTTTAATTCTAATGGCGCTAATGGCCTAGTTATCGAAGCGCCGTAAAAAATAAATAAAATAATTCTAATGAATAAACATTATATCGAACTGAGACAGACTAATACGTAAAGTACGGAATGGGATTAGTGGGAGATTTTACATCTTTTTGCCTTCTCTATCAACTGGAAAATTTTACTTAAGACATACTAAACTTGCAAACTTATTTTTCTTCTTTCATTAATTTATGTTATAAAGAATATACAAACCTGACAAAACGCGTCATACTGCTTCTTCCGACTCCAGGAATCTAATGATAGAGCTTCTTGACCGAATCTCACCTGGATGTTAGGAGGCTCTTCATTCTAAAAAAAATGAATATTAAATAATATCCATTATAATCTAGAAGAAAAATTACAGATCTGTTTTATAATTTAAATTAACCAAGTTTACCTAACACATTTCATAAAATGCCTATAGTCCAAATTAAAGTTAGCTTCGAGTTTTTTTGTCCTACTTATACTTAACCCTTTCAAAACTGTGGCCCAATAGATCAATTCACTGGAAGAGGTGCCCTGGGGACTGATTTAATCTTTAGTGTATGTCTTCTGGCATTATAAAATTTAGTCATTTTCGCTATCATTCTACGTTCTTGCAAAAATGTCTAGAATAGTGTCTACTGATGAAGAATTATTAGAATTACTAGCAAGTCTGCATGTTGTAGCAGCTAAGTTGTATGTTTATTTGTGGTGCCGTGCCTTGACATATATCACACCATGAAACACTTATAATATTTTTATTTTTACTATTTTTACCTCATACTTAATTTATTTTTATATTTATACTTACATTTTTCATAAATAAAAAAAAAGAAACAGAATGACTAGCCAGAAAAGTTTTTAATCCCGCTTATGCCGGTTCAAAGTCCGTAATAAAAACGTATTTATCAGAAATCCCCATTAAAAATAAAATAAGACAGTCAGTATGAAATTGGGTGTTTGTGAAACCACATAATTTTCTGAAAGTAAGTTTTTTTTTAATTCCTCGTACCATTAATTAAATATACAAGTAGAAAGACATATATTTTAAAAACTCTACTTGCAAGGGGAGTGCACGGTGTGCTCCTCTCCGATTCAAACGAGAATTTTTATATGTGTAGTACTTAACTAAAAAAAGGTCCTGTTAAAGCGAGAAAACGCACTTCTCAAGCATTCAGGAGCTCTTAAGCCAATCCAATCAAACTTGTTCCAAGCGCCTCGGTAGTTCAGTTGGTAGAGTTCTATCTTCATAATACAAAGATCGCTGGATCAAATCTCGTCGTTTATCAATATTTTTTTTTAATGTTATTTTTATATAATTTTTTGTTTTGTTCTTAATAACATTTTATAACATTATAAATAAATATAAAAGTTTTTTAATGATTGACATTTAATTTTTAACATTTTATTCCAGATATTAAAAGAAAATTCTAATGTTATAAATCTTTCATATGTCCAAGGGTTGATAGCTGTGAGTCTTGATACACATATAAAAATTCTCGATTAAATCAGAGAAGGGCACGTCGTGTACTCCCCTTGTTAGTAGATTTAGAAAAAAACTTTGAAGGATATTGTAACTGTAAAAACCCTTATGTAAAAGATGAGAAGAAATATAACGTTATATATTATGTTATTAACATAACCCCCTGATTTAAAAAAAAAAACAGTGAAATTAAGTAACCATAAAAAATATAATTAAAATACATAAAGGCATAACAAAAATGGCATACCTCAACAAATCGAAGGATATCTCTGAATGAAGACCGCTGTGTTTTCCTGTCCTTCTTCGCTCTGTATTTGTGGGAGTCTGTTGCCAATTGGCGTAATTTCTCGAGGAGTTCATCATCAACCTGACACAAATCAATACATAAACACTAAGTACTAACAAAATCAAAACAATAGTAGTCCTTATAAACTACCGGTCAAGTAGTATTACCAACCCTGACCCACAATAGGTAAACGGATATCTTCTCAATGATCTACAAAGTAGAGAAAGATCAACAGTTCTCTTTTAAGGTGTTCAATACGGTGCTCAGCAAACCGTCTGGCTGGACTCAGAGCAGAGTTGGGCAAACGTTAGCGCGCGCTAAAAGCTGATACCTCTCCGCTAATTTAGCGAAACTGTAGAAAGCCAGCGCTAATAATTAGCGGTTAGCGGCGGCAGTGCGCTAACCGCTAATCTATTAATGAAATATCGTAATTGCTAATAGCTTAAGCTATAGTTACAACATTTTGTCACCTCAAAGTTCACTTCCGGTCTGCTCTGAGCAACCTCACTCCTGTTCCACTTCCGCTTCAATCTACAGGATTTCCGATCACAACAATGTCAATTTCGGTTACTTCCGGTCGACTCATGCCAATCACTGGTAACTCTTGTTCGATCTGGCTTACTTCCGGTCACTCACAGACAATGGCACACTCTGACACTCCTTAATCTAGGTTACTTCCGGTCCTATATTCATCCCTGGGTCGTTTCCGGAAGTAAACCAGGGCCTTCCAGGCACTCGTGATAGACCGGAGGTGAACCGGCAGTGACCCGGAAGTAATTGTAAGCAACCGGAAGTGGTCCGAAGATGTCCAGATTCATCCGGAAACTGTCCAGGAGTAATTTTGGTGACCCGAAAGCCATTTTGAGAACCCGGAAGTGAAACCGGAAGTGGTCAAAAGTTGTCTAGATTCATCCGGTAACTGTCCAGGAGTAATTTTGGTGACCCGGAAGCCATTTTGAGAATCCGGAAGTAAAACCGGAAGTGGTCAAAAGTGCCCAGATAGTTCAAGAAACAGTCAGAGATAATTTTGATGACCTGCAAGCCATTTTGAGAATCCCCGGGACATTTCCGGGCGAATTTGAGCAGCTTTTGACCACTTCCGGGTTCTCAAAATGAGTTCTGGGTAACCTAAATTACCCATGGGCAGTTTCTGGATAAATCTGGGCAACTTTAGACCACTTCCGGGTTCTCAAAATGGGTTTTGGGTCCCAAAAATTACTTCTGGACAGTTTCCGGATGAATCTGGAAAACTTTTGGTCACTTCCGGGTTCTCAAAATGGCTTCCGGGTCACCTAAATTATCCCTGACTGTTTCTTGAACTATCTGGGCAACTTTTGACCACTTCCGGGTTCTTAAAATGGCTTCCGCGTCACTAAAATTACTCCGGGACAGTTTCCGGATGAATCTGGACAACTTTGGACCACTTCCGGTTTCACTTTCGGGTTCTCGAAATGGCTTCTGGGTCACCAAAATTACTCCTGGACAGTTTCCGGATGAATCTGGACAACTTTTGGCCACTTCCGGTTTCACTTCTGGGTTCTCAAAATGGCTTCCGGGTCACCAAAATTACTCCGGGACAGTTTCCGGATGAATCTGGACAACTTTTGGTCACTTCCGGTTTCACTTCCGGGTTCTCAAAATGGCTTTCGGGTCACCAAAATTACTCCTGGACAGTTTCCAGATGAATCTGGACATCTTCGGACCACTTCCGGTTTCACTTCCGGTTGCTTACAATTACTTCCGGGTCACTGCCGGTTCATCTCCGGTCTATCATGAGTGCCTGGAAGGCCCTGGTTTACTTCCAGAAACGACCCAGGGATGAATATAGGACCGGAAGTAACCTAGATTAAGGAGTGTCAGAGTGTGCCATTGTCTGTGAGTGACCGGAAGTAAGCCAGATCGAACAAGAGTTACCCAGTGATAGGCATGAGTCGACCGGAAGTAACCGAAATTGACATTGATGTGATCGGAAATCCTGTAGATTGAAGCGGAAATGGAACAGGAGTGAGGTTGCTCAGAGCAGACCGGAAGTGAACTTTGAGGTGACAAAATGTTGTAACTATAGCTTAAGCTATTAGCAATTACGATATTTCATAAATAGATTAGCGGTTAGCGCACTGCTGTCGCTAACCGCTAATTATTAGCGCTGGCTTTCTACAGTTTCACTAAATTACCGGAGAGGTATCAGCTTTTAGCGCGCGCTAACGTTTGTCCAACTCTGCCTCAGAGCACCATACAGTGCTTTCCCCACACCTACCCAGAAATGACAAGCACCATACCTGCTTTGAGTTCTCTCTGTCAACCACAGCCATAGCCCAAAGTGAGCCAAGATGGTGGCAGCATTGAACGTGTTAAAAATCAATGGATTTGATCAAATCTAACAAGGTTTTAAAGTTTGAACCAATATTGTTCAAAACTATTTGTATTTTTTAAAACAGAAAATTGATTTTATTATGCTAGAAAAATAAGTTTTTAAATTTTTCTCTTTTTTTTTTTTCCTCATGCCAAGATAACGTTACAATTTTTTTAAGGGACCAACGGATTTAAAAAACTCAAAGGGTCAGGAAAAGGATTTTTACCCGAAACCCCCAGTCCACATATTAATGTGCCCTTAGCTAGTGTAATTCTTATAACCTTGACACAAAACTTGCAGTATAATATCAGGACCTTGGAAGAGTAAGGGCGAATCACAAATTCGGGATGTTGGGAAATCGAAGTCAAAGTTCTAGAAGCGCTTCAGGATAGGAAGGGAAAATGTTTACTCTATGGAATGCTGATTCATAAATCTGAGTGAAAAAGTATCCAATTGAAATTCAATTTTTTAATTATAATTTTTAAGAGTGATCTATGAGTAAGAAAATGCTAGGAGGGACGTTTCAGACTCAGGATTCGCCCCTGAAATAAGACATTGAATTTGTCATGATGCTGCTACTATTCACTTTAACTTGAAACTGTGAGAGAACTAAAGGCAAACCAGAGAAACAAGGCGAAAAGTCTCGTTACCTACATCTTTCTGAATCAGAAAATAAAATATAAAACATTTGATTTTTCTGATTCGCCCTTACTCTTCCAAGGTCTTGATATGCAGTCCTAATCAAAACGTATACAAGAGATCAATAACTTAATAAAATGTTTTACTGAGGAAGAATTAATTAAATTCTTTCCAGAAAAAAATCATAAGGAACAAACTTTTAAAAGTATTTAAAATATAAAGTACTCAATATTACCTCCCATAGCCAATCGTCTGAGACCTGCCTAGCTTGTTCAAATAACAGAGCAATACCTTCACCAGCAGCCATCCTTACATCCAGATGTGTTGAGTCAAGGAGACCACTTAATTGACTAACAGATCTGCATTGGAATAAACGAACAACATAATTAACAAAAAATAAGAGTTAAATAATAAAGTGTTATATTGACACGACATAGCCACTTTTAGAATCAATTTTCCAACTTTAGTGCCACAATTCCTAAGTAGTGTGGTCTTAGTAACTTATTCCTAATTAGTGTGGTCTTAGTAACTTATTAACATAAGCTAATTTAAAAAAAAGTTTTGGTAATGAAGTGGTTAAATGTTTAAAATATTCTTAAAAGTACAAACATCACAAACAAAATAAAATGGATTTCTTTAAAATTACAAATTAGTAAAACGTGTCGAGCTACTAGAAATACTGTGTTAAATTTTATCAACAATAACTAGCTATTCAGATAATTCATATCATCTCAATCAGTGTTGGGCAAAACTAACATTAGTTTACTAAAGTAACGTTAATTTACTCTAACTAAAAATAAACTCACGTCATATTTTTATATGTGTAGATCCTAAGTTGATAACATCAAATTTACAAGCACATAATCTGAAGATTATATCATAAAAAATAATGCAAAATCATACAGGTCAGTTGTTGATACATTAGTATATTCTGAATTTTGTGTTTATTATTTGTTTATATTTTAACTTAATATCCTAACCAGTATAATCAATTGATAGATTACAGATAATTAGATTGAAAATGGCTTATAGCCGAAACGTTTCTACAACAACAAAAATTAAATATAAAATAAATGAAGACTGAATAACCTGTTACCAACGTCATGTTTTAGCACTTTCCTCCGAAGGAAAGTAGCTATTGAGGTTTTTATTGACGGAATTTTTGAAAAATTTCTTCCAATCTTTATCGATCCTACCTAGTAGACACCGAAAATGACCCCCGTTAAAATTTATATATATCTATATATATATATATATATATATATATATATATATATATATATATATATATATATATGTCTGTTAACACGATAGCGGCCAGAGTTTTTGTTTTTCCTTCATGAAACGTGGTATATAGCGTTCAAATAGCAAACGATTGAACGAGTTCGTTAACCACCAAAATCGGTCCACCGGGAGGGGGGGGTTTACCCCGGACCCAAAACACTAATTTGACCATACCAGCCGTAGTTTTTGTTATATTTCAACAAAACTCGGTATTCGTTATTTTGATCTAAAGAGAGAATTCCGTTGTAAAAATAAACTAAATCGGTTCATTAGAAGGGGGGGTTTACACCGGACCCACAATACCAATTTGCCACTGCCAGCCGTAATTTTTGTTACATTTCAACGAAACTTGGTATTCGTGGTGGTAATCAACAGAGAAAAATGGGTTGTAAAAATAAACTAAACCGGGTTATTTGGAGGGGGGTTTACTCCGGACCTAAAGTACTAATATATTCATAACGGTCGTAATTTCTGCTGTATTGTAACGAAATGCGGTATGCGTCGTGGGTATCTCATGAGAAAGAAGTGTTGTAAAAATGAAGTAAATCGGTCTATTGGAAAGGAGGGTTTACTTTAAAGTCTGTTTCATTACAATTAGCCAGCCAGACGTAGGTTCGCAAAGGCGCTACAAGGAGCGCTATCTCCCACTATGGGGACTGTATCCTGTTCCTGCGTCAGATCAAAAGACGGAATGTGAAGTTTTTGTGTATTTATTAAGTAGTAAAGTATCATGTATTAACATAACTCTGGAAGCAAATTATTTACAAAATTAATAATTAAACAGGCCTCATAAGAAATGTAAATGAGCAGAACTATTCACGTTTTTATTTTATTTATATAGGTTATTTACAGCAAATTATTCAGTAATGTAGTCTACACTAAAAAAATTCTGAGGAAAGTGCTTAGTTATGCAGCTCCTGCGTGACGGACTTTTTAGTTTTAGTTTGGTTCTAGATTTGTATATCTTTTAGTTCAAGAACAAGTTTTTGGTATGGTAATTAGTTTAATTTAAGCAAAAGTGACCTAAATTTGTGATTTTAGTTTAGTTTTAGTTTTTTATTCACTAATTAGTTAATTGAAAAAATATACTATGCATTTTCCTCCATTCAGTATACTACTGAATACTTTGATTCAGAACAAGAGTAAACAAGTAGGTATGTACGTATTTTTGTTTAAATAAAGAATGCTTATTTATGAAAAATAATTGAAACAAATAGAAAATGAGGTGACAACTTTAATCTATTTATAACAAAATTTAAAAAAATTAACAAGTTCTATTAGTTTGAATAATTTACTTAATTATCAAAATAACATATGATTTACATAAATTCGCGTTATTTTTGTAAAACTAAACTAAACTAAAGTTTTAATCACACTCCTTTCTGACAACACCACTTACTTACCGACCCCCCATAACAGAAATCCCACCCCCTCCCTCACACAATCCTTTAACAAACACATACGAAAACTACATGACAACAAAAGAGATTGACCAACGGACCCGCTCACACCTCATCTAACATAACTCCCAAGCCTCCAGATGCTATGGCCTCCCGAAAATCCATGAAGAAAATAATCCCTTATGTCCCATCATTTCTAATATAAACTCCCCTCAAAACTAAGCAAATTTCTCCTTACTTCCCTCCAGACCTTAAGTCACAATAACCCCTATGACGTACAAAATGCACAAGACCTCAAAAAACAACTACACTCCCTTCTCATCCCCCCTAATTTCATTTTAGCCTCTCTAGATGCCCAGTCCCTCTTCACAAACATTCCCATAGATAAAACCCTAGAAATTATTGACTAGAATTGGACCACCCTCGAACCACACACCAAGCTATCTCGATCTTCCTATCTTGAATCCCTATCCCTCTGCTGCAAATCCGGATACCTCCTGTTCCAAGATAAATTCTTCAACCAGATCTCTGGCCTCGCCATGGGTAACTGCCTCGCTCCTGACCTTTCCAATATTACCCTTAATGACCTCCTTGACCAAATCCTCCCCATGTTCCCCGACGATATTATTTTCCTTAAAAAATATATTGACGACCTCTTCCTCATAATTAATCCTGATAAGATTCCAGAAATTCTAACAGCCTTTAACTCCTACCACCCCGGTTAATATTCACCATCGAGACCGAAACTAACAACTCCCTTCCTTTCCTTGACATACTCCTCATAAGAAATACAGACGGCTCTATATCCACTGATTGGTATACCAAACCCACTTACTCGGGACGACTTCTCCATTACCTTTCCTCACACCCCAAACACCAAATCCTCAATACTGCCAGCAACCTAATAAATCGAGCCCTCTCCCTATCCGACACCAAATTTCACCCTGCCAACAAATCCCGACTCCTCGATATTCTTACTACCAATGGATTTCCTACCAACATTATCACCCGTCTCATAAATTCTTTTAATAACCCTAAACCCATCCCCACTACCCTAGACAATATTGTCCCTCAATTCTGAGGCCTCCCATATATCCCAAACCTCACAGAAAAAATCCAAAAATCCCTACGCGATACATTCCCCACTCTAAAACTAGGACTATCGACACAGAACAAACTGAAAAACTTACATATGACTCTAAAAGACCCTATCCCACAAAAAGACAGGACCAATGTAGTCTACAGAATCCCCTGCATCACACCCAACTGCAATAGTGCGTACATTGGACAGACTAAAAACCCAGTAAGAAAACGTATCAACAACCACAAAAATGATGTACGGAATAA
Organism: Gonocerus acuteangulatus; assembly: GCA_946811695.1. NCBI lineage: Eukaryota > Metazoa > Arthropoda > Insecta > Hemiptera > Coreidae > Gonocerus > Gonocerus acuteangulatus. The sequence goes on along the minus strand of OX328130.1, from coordinate 40,240,195 downwards.
AGACAGCTTTAACTAGACATGCCATCACAAACGGACATGACTTTGGTTTTGACCAATACTCCATCCTTTCCACTGAATCCAACGAAGACAAACGCCTCCTTTCCGAATCAATTTTTATCCACCTAGAAAATAACCCAGTTAATGACAAAATTGACAAAGAAGTCATCTCCTCTACCTACTCCAACATCTTCCATTTATTAAAAACTCCGTCCTAATCCCCTATACCGCCTGCAATATAGCCCTTTACACCTGCTTCCCATTCCATTAACACAACATTTTATGACCCCTTACTGTACTTCGCCGCTTCTGCTTTCATCTTCTATGTTCTCTGTCCATTGAGTGGTCCAGAACCCCCCCCCCCCTCACCAACTCCTTTCTTCCTATGTTTCCCTGTATTAACTGTCAGAAATGACCCCGCATTTGTGAGGAATAGTTCTCTATCTTCCCATCGGTAAGCCCATATTGTTATTCTTATATCTAATCTAATATGTAATCTGTTATTCTTATATCTGTTTTCCTAATAATCCAAACACTTCTAGAGCACATTGTTCTTCTATATATTATGTTCTAGTATTTTATGTTTTTGTCTTTTTCCATATATGTATGTATGTGTATATGTATGTGTATTTGTGTATGTAGGCATGTATGTATATATATATATATATATATATATATATATATATATATATATACATATATATATATATATGTAGATTTCAGCATTACATCCGTCCTACTTGTTTTTTACAGCCCTGATGAAGGCTTGAAGTTCAAGCCGAAACGTCGGCACAATAAAACCATTTTTATGATAAAATGTAGTTTTATTAAGTAGCAGTGACCGAACCCCGACAATCCCTACCTTGCATCATCTACGGTCAACGATCTCCTCTCAGTAAACTAAAGTTTTAGTTTAGTTTTTAATCAATTCCCAATGATTTAGTTTTAGTTTAAATAATATCCATTAATTAATTTAATTTCAGTTTTAGTTTTTTTTTTTAAGTTGCAATTTTTAGTTTAGATTTAGTTTATTACAAAAACTGAATTTACTTTTAATTTTAGTTTTGCCGAACATTGATCTCAACCAGAAAGAAAAGGCGGATTTAAATATGCACTTACGGTATGGAAGATAGAGAAGATATATCGGTGATGGTGAGGAGAAGGCTCCAAGCGGAGAGAGCTGCGAAATGGAGGGGGGCTAGTTCAGGAGGTACAGTCGGGATGGAGCCATCGCCTTTCCTGTAAGATCCGGAGAATATGCTTTCTAGTGTGGTCATTGTCTCGTCTACATCACCGGTGTTGGCAAGGAAGGACAGCAATCCAAGAGCCCAGCAGCACTGAAACAAATACCAATACCAAATAAGGATTTTGACAAAATGAAGCTGTTGAGAAATTATTTCACAAAGAAAAAATTATAAGCTTATTCGTTCAACAAGCATTTGTCATATTTATTTTTCTATTTAAAAAAAAAACTACACATAAGAAATTCCAGATCAACATTATTACAAGATACAACAGCTTTCTAAAGGAAGCTTCATGACTCAGAAGCTTGTATTGTATGTAGACATGCGCGCCACACCAGGTTTTAGCGGCACCACCGTCGCGGAGCCTATTCAGTCGGCGCGCGGATTGAGGGGAGGAAATCGGCGATTGTACTGCAAGGTGATCGGCCGGCGCCATTTTGAGCTTACCTTCTGATCGAATAACGCTTGTGTGTTGTGATCGTTGATTAGAAAATGACAAAGCTTGTATCGGAAAAGCATAAAATAAAATAATTTTACGTAAACATACTCTTTAACCAGGGCCGTCACATCTCAGAGCCGGGCCCAGAACCAGATTTTGATCACGGGCCCCCAATATTGATTGATCGTGGTTGAAATGTATTCTTATCTACAATGTATTGATTTACAAAAGGTGTAATATGTACTTAAAATAATTAAAAAAAAAAAATCATAATACAAGAAGCGTGTACATATTGGGATTTCAAATCCACAAAACTGAAAATTCAAGTACTTTCTCATTGGGGACATTGGAAAATTATTTTCCAAATTTTTTATCTGTGAAAAGTTTTGTACGAAATGAGAATAAACGCTGTTTGCAAAGAAGTTTCTATTTCATTTTCATCAATCCTCAACAATAGAACAAAACTAGCAAAATTCTAATTGACTGATATTATTATCATGGCTGCAGCCTCCTCAACCCCCCCCCTTATATATGCCCATGGCTCACGGGGGCTCAGAGGACAATTGGTCAGGGGCCCTTGGTCTCAGGGGGGGCATCATTTTTGTACTCGCAATATAATTTGGAATAACAATGTTTACGCACCAACGGCCATAGCCACGTTGATCGCACAGGTTCCCATTGATCACCGAAGTTAAGCAACGTCGGGGGTGGTCATACCTGAATGGGTGACCGACCACGCGCTGTTGGCATTATAAAAGGGTGGCAACCTATAGACAGCCCGGCGTTAATAGCCCAACTGTTGATACACCGTTAAACATTAAAAAAAAAAAAATGTTTACCAGGCGTTAATAGCACTAATGTTGACACGTCGTTAAACACACCCCAAAAAAAAAACAATGTTTACGAACATAAAAAAAATATAGATTCCATTCCAAAAAATATAGGCTGAACCCGCCTATATTTCTAAAATCAATTTGACACCTATAAAATGTTTTCCAATTAGCGAAGCTCCTGCGGTGCCCGGGGATAACTGCCCCCCCCCCCCCCCCCCCGATGTGGCGGCTCTGTCTTTAACTCAACGAATAAATTCATCTTTTGTGAGAGATGTTTTGGAAACCTCGTAATTGAAGAGAAAAACTAAAAAAAAACTTTCGACTCGCAGGAACTGGGTCATCTTAGCGCGGTTTCGTTCATATCTCTAGTGCTAATAGTAAAGGAATAAATACAGTTATTGGTTGGGTTTTATCATTCGTTAAACATTTAAAATAAAATCTCAAACAGAAGGAAGTTTAAGGTGCGACAACAGGAAACAGACAGTATCCTCCCACACCAACACAACGTTCGCCCTGCGAAAACATTACGAGTATATCATTAAGTTTCTCATTTTCTTGCCTTCTTTTACTAATAGACTAATTTTTCTGATAATTACAATTTATCAAACAAGTTAGTTAAACAAACACAAAACCCCGTTCAAAAGAACAAAGCAAACGTTTCGAAGTTTCAAGCCCTCATTTCTCCGATTAACCTCGCCCCATGGAAAATTATTTTATAACAATTTATGTAGAGACATCAGTACGCTTTCGAATGGGAACCTTCCCCTTGCCACGACTTTCCAACCGATTTAAAGATATTTAATAAAAAATACGAAGATCCCAAAATTTTTCATGTCTACTCATAAACTATATTTTTCGAATACTTTCTTCACTGTTTCAAACACATAGAACACATTTAAATGGAATCCCACGATTTCATCTACCCAAACCGCAAAATGAGTTCGTTCCACTTATCTCAATAACCGTTACAGATATCACCTTAAAAATGGTTTCATTTGCTATCGTATGTTAAGGAACATATTACACGAGTATCTGCAAGCATATAAACCCGAAAACGTAACCGTTGCGGGTTTTTTTGCGCAAATTTCGTGCCAAAACCCATGTTCTGGAGGGCGGATTCTGCTGGCTAACGACCTTGACGTTTCAAATTAGACGATTTTCGTACCAAAGTTCATCAAAATCGTTCCATTTTTGAGCCTGTGAAATAGCGGACAAATATATATGTATATATATATATATATATATATATATATATATATATATATATATATATATATATATATAATATATATATATATATATACTGTTATAACAATTTTAACATCTCCCTTGGGGGTTGAAAAAATACCCCACGCCGCGCGCGCCGCCGCCGGCCATTCTAGTCCGGTGCACCGCCGCCTGAAAATTCAGCCTCGGCGCGCATGTCTAATTGTATGGTATCCGATAAATGAATGAACCCTCTCTTAACTATTGTTTATTAATTGGAACTTCTTTAATTTCAATTGTCTAGTTTGATAAAAATGTTTATTAGAAAACAACACATTTGCAGTCAACTAAAAAGTAAGTTCATTTTATGGCACTGATGGAGGAACAAATATTTTTAAAGTGCTACCTCATAGTAAAATTTACAAGTGGAAGATCTGAACTGTTTATTTATTTTTTTTTTTTTGATCAGTAAAACTGTTGCAGTAAATCCATAATTTTAAAATCCTTATTTCTGTTAAATAAAGATTATTTTAGTCTCCAAAATAAAAGGAATAACCTTTGCCCCTTTCGAAACTTTACTGCGCAGGCACTTGTCAATCCCTCACGTGAGCCTGCCTTCACCAAGTCTCTCACACGTTGACAGGACTATTAAGCCTTTCAATGCTCCGATTCTTATTCTACTTTCTGGCCTTATACACTGCTCCTAATTCATTTTTTTAGTTTCTCTCGATCAAATTAAATTTACACTTTTCCCAGTTGCCTTCTTTTAGTGCGGTTTCTCCCTCCCCCCATAGGGAGGAACCCCGGTTATGAGGTTGACCTCGTGAGACAATCTGGAAGTAATGAATAAATGTTGCAATATATATACATTTGTCTTTTCGCACTGTAGCAGCCCCAAAAATATTATCTCAATAGTATTTTTCTATGTCTAAGACAGCTAAGCCTCCAAAACATTTTTTTGTGCTGAGAATTTGTAAAATTGACCCCTTTGGGTATTATATATATTACCAAAAAAAGCAAAAAAAAACAAATTTCTGTAGGCAGGCTCATTTTTAATTAAGTGTTATAGAATGACAACTTATTTCTCCGGAAATTTTGATGGTCCCACTGCAAATTTAAGTTTCTTTGTTTTGGAAAAGGCTCAATGTCTTACTTTGAAACCTAAGCTGTGATATATCTTCTTTCCAGAAGGCTCACCCATGTCACACTCACTATCACCGAGTTGGTGAGCCTGAAATGTTCGGGCCTATATATTGGTGTTTCGTCTGCTGAGACTTTCATGTCCACCACCAATAAAATGGCTTTCATGAAAACTATTAAGCAAACAATCTATGACCCGGAAAGCAAATATCTCACTCTCACAGAATAAGTTACACATACTCTCACCTTAGACCTGGCAACTACCGACATGGAATGATCGAGGAGAATAAGCGTAAGGAGTGGGGAGATCTCCCTGAACACCTCATCAGTATAATCACCAGCACCGAGTTGCACACAGAGGAGCGTAGCTAGTTGGGCTGCTGCAGCTTGCTCAACCCCACGCCCTTTTTTCAGGCATCGTTCTATACCATCTGTCAGGGTCATCTTCCTAAAAATATGTTATAAACTCAAATTAAAACAAAATAAGATATAAATATATTTTTTTTCTGTAATTACAACTGAAACTTTTAAACACAACACACAGAGCTGAGCAGAAGAATTTGAAAACTATTTGCATCATGATAATGAGATATGAAGAGTTGAGACTGTGTCATCCGTTGGTTTACCTTTTTTTTTTTTTTTTTTTTTTTTTCTTAATTCATGTTTATTTAAAATCTGTACAATTTAAAGTACAATAATTAATTGTGCTGGCCTATGTATACATATCAGTGTAAAACAGTGTATGGAAGGAGCCAAACATTATCAACACTTCCTAATATATCTTAACATTTTATTTTTGGTGTTTTTAACCGCTGTTAGGGTAGCTGGTCACAGGGCCAAAGTCTCTTAAGCCTCCTGGGAAGGTTTTTAGGATGAGTCTGAAAGGATTGAGGAAAGGGATTGACCTCTAGGATTTGGGTGGGATGACAACTTGGAATGAAAGGTTAGGAATCAGGATTTGGCGAGATCGTTTACGAAGGGAATATTAAGGTCGTTATGTGGGGTTTTGTTGGAGACATAAAAGGGAGCATTGACTATTCTACAAAGGACTTTGGATTGGAATGCTTGTATTCGTTGTATGTTTGAGTGTTTTGCTGTTCCCCATAATTCAAGGTTTAACATTAAGAATTGGTAATAGAATTCTACTTTATAAAAATAAAAAACACTGATATTACAGTTATAATAGAGAAAAAGTTGTGTAAGTTTGTAATCGCCGAATAAATTAGTATTTAATTTATATTAATACTTAGTCAAAGGCTAAGGTAAAAAAAAATACAAACTTCCAGTAATAATGTTATAACAGAGGGAATATCTCAAAATAGTGTCAAGCTAGATTTAAACATAACATCTCCTGTTGATTTAGAAGAAATCTTAAAGTGTGTTATAAATTAAAATGAAAAACGTAATGCTTTTTTAATTTTTTTTTTTTTTTTTTTTTACGGCGCATCAACAAATCTTGGCCATTAAATTGTTTTTTTAATGTTCTTTCATAAAAATTATTTGTGAAACTGATATATTTAGATCCCTGTGAAATTAAAAACAATTTTTTTAAATAACTCTATTTGCTGGTGTACTTTCACAATGGGATTTATCTCAGCTCCTGTAAATATTTTTCTATTTTTGTTCAAATACACCATTTCAGGGAGTCAATATAAAAACTTAAAATTACTTTTGTCACTTTTCTTAATCCAAAAAAAGTTCAGAGAACTACTGGGCAAATATAAAAAAAGTCAACAATTTGACAGGTGTTAGCAAAATGTGTAGGAAGTGCTTCAAACAAAACAAAAATAAAGTATGGAAATAATTACCGATTGATGACAAATTCAGGAATATACTTCATAGTGAGCGAGCTTCCAACAGACTCGAGACAGCTCGTTCGCCCTTGAGCAGATTTTTGTGTGAGGCCATCGATCGCTTCCATTAACTTTTCCTCAAACACATCATTTTGAGCCTGCTCATCAGGTTCATCATAGCCTAAAATAAGAAATATATATATATATATATATATATATATATATATATATATTTATATATATATATATATATATATATATATATATATATATATATATATATAATTCAATATTTTTATTTCAATTTGTACATCCATATTTATGAGACGTTTCTAGCCAGAATAGGGCTGAATCCTTTTTTTCAGTTTTTATTTTTTTTTAAATAAAAGCAATCAACCCTAGTGGGAATTAAACCTTAGGCGCCGATCTCACATTCATTCGCTATAATTCAATAATGAAAAAGACTAAATAATGAAGGCATCTATGAAAATCATAAAATAATAAAACAAATAAGCTTTACTGAGATCTTTTGCAGGGTAAAAGCCACCTCTTCAATAAGGGATAATGCCTTCTTAGAGTATACAAAATCATAGATAATTTTCTCAAGTTTATACAATAAATTCTAATATTTTCAATTCTGTATTGCAGATAAGCAAGTCTTAAATTACACAATAATTTTTCAAAAGCTGGGCAAAATGGCTGGCAAACTGTATATGGATTTCAAGTTAGAGCAACCAAACAGCGCTTTCATATTTCAACAATCAGCACAAAGATATAACTCTTTCCTTTTAACAAAATTTCCAAGAAAAGTACTTAGGGTTTAAATTGTTTAAAGGGCGCTACAGTTAAAAAGTTAAGCTGATCAGCAGAGGATTGAGGGTACTGGTTATTTAAATTAAGAACGTAGTCTTGATAAATTATCAGACATGGATTTGACATTCTGACTAAACACTGATGGTTTTACTTTCCCTTCAAACCTGAAGGGATGGTTTGACCCTAAAAAAAACCTTTTGGCTATAAGCAATGAAAGTCAAACCAGATCAAGGGTCTTCCGGTGGTCTGGGTTTAGTATCATTTTTGCTGGGTCCTTACAGACTCGTCTCTAAGGGGTATATAAGGGATATGTTGGAAACTGAAAATAACATATATCATTGGCTAATCTATCATAACAGGTGTACTTAGGAGAGTAAATAGGCATCATTTGTAACACTAAATGTCTTTTAACATAACTAGCGAATTTTGCCCCATAAAGGGTTAAGGGGGTTGAACACTGAAGAAAAGATTTTTTTGTAATTAAATTATATAATTTATTTGTCTATTATTGGAATTAAATTAAATGTTGTGTAATAACTTTTTTTAAACACATTTTCTATTTTTATTTTTTGTTTTGTTTTACACAGAACTTGTAGACAATTTTATCTAACTATTTCCTAGCATAAGGATATATTCCATATTTATGATAAAGCCTTGAGAAATCTCGGGTTTATTGGCATTATAAAAGTATATAACAAATCACCCAAAATTATTTTTTCATAGAAGTTAATAGTCAAAACAACTTGTGTTGAAAATTTGCATTCTTTCTTCTATAGAACAACACAAACATTGAAATTAGTATAACAGTTGGGTAAATGTTAGGTGTCAGTAAATATGACACCTTCTCTTGACGTAAGTGATAAACATTGTTTTGTTGTTCATTAAAACCTTCACTATTTAATTGTTTAGGGACAATTTTTTTTTTTAATGAATAATTAATGCATTCTTATCTTTGGAAAAAAGAAAAGGCCCTATCCTTGCCTAGAAAAGGGTGGTCACCCATAGATAACCTGTCCTAAAATTCTGAGTTAATTATAATGGGTGTTAAAATTTGAATAAATAATAAAATAAAAAAGAGGCTACTTTTTATTGGATAAAAACTAATGAAATTCTTAAAATATATTTTTAAAATAGAATAAAACTGCGTGTGGATTTCTTGAAAATGAACTTTAATTTTTCAAGCGCACTTTGGATTTTCAGTGTAAATAATATTAACAACCAATTTATATTTAAGAAAAACATAATGCACCCTCATAACATTGAAGTACATACTTATTGAATTTTCCTTGGTACTTGAAATAAACTTATCATAAATAAACATGATGATACTTAATAAAATATTAATAATTGCATTTCTTTATATTTACAAAACAAATATTCTTCCATTGTCTCATTTCAAGTACTTTACTGGCTCAATCCAACGATTTAAATCAATTGATTTCATTAAAAAACATTGATTTAATTAAAAAAATTATTAATATAATTTTTTTTACCTTTAGACATTTTCTTAAAATTTAAATCCAACTAGTTCTGCCTAGTTTTAGTAATTTGAACATGTTTTCTTTATTTTTGTCCTGAGGGTGTAATAAAGGGGTCGTCGAAGTTGCCCTATATTTCGAGACCGGAATTTCTGTACATTTAAATTTAATGTCTTTAATCGCCAAAAATTAAAGATTTTTGTTTATTAAATATTTTAAATTAAAATTTACTCCAATCTCAAAATACAGTAAAATTTCAATCCATTTTTTTTTTTTTTTTTTTTTTTTTTTTTTTTTTTTTTTTTTTTTTTTTTTTTTTTTTTTTTTACACCCTGCAATGCAAGGAAATAACAGCAAAATGTACTACAATCAAAGGTAAAATAAATAGACGAATCACTTTAGTTGATAGCAAAATTCTTTATTTGCGGATGCACATAAATAAAATTAAAAACACCAGGCATAAAACTACAACTCAAAGTCAAATGAAAAAAATGGCCATAAGTTGATTGTATTTTAAAATGAAAATCAACAAATCCAGTTTCACGTGTTATGATAACAATATAACATGTGACATAACAAGAGTGGTGCAATGAGCCCTAGCTTCCTGGTTGGCAGTGGGAAATCCCTGGACTCAGTAATTTATAGACATTCCCGCAGACCTGACAAGGAAACTAACAGGGATGATTAAGAATTCAGAAACATATTAAATCCAAAATATTTATTTACTTATTTATTTATATATATAAATAAATAAATCCTAATTGTCTTAGGATATTTTTATTCATAGAAGAAATATCTGAGGTCAAGCTTATATATTTTGATCACCACCTTAAACCAAAACTTATTCATTTATTCAATTTACTTATCCATGACGTTTTGACCATTTAGCCATTTTCACAACTCATAAACAGCAGCCTAGCAAACTATAATCTAGGATTTATCATCCTGGAATTCTAAACACCTCATTTAACAGTTATTTTATAGGTAAAAATCCACTCCCAAAAGCACATACTTTCTTCCATTTTTTTATTACTATCCCCCAATTGACATGATAAATATATTATGAAATATTCTTATCAATTTGGAAATTGTGATAAAAAAAATGGAGAAAGTATGTGTGTTTGGAGTGGATTTTTGTCTCGTAAGTTTTTGTGATTTTCTACAATTTGATAACCTCCTCGGTAAAGATAAATTTTGAAGGGGTGAATAAGATGTCTGGTGATACGATACTGTGAGTCACCTGGGTACTTGCTTAAACTCTGGAAGTGCCTAGTTCATGCAGTAGGACTACAAAGCACATTTTGTATAATGCAAAACCGTATTAATATTTTTGGTAATTCATAAAACCAAAAATAAAATTTAGGAAAATAACTGTTTTTGACTGTAAAAGTTCAAAAAGAAACTTTGATATATCTACATACATATAAAAAAATAAATATTGAATTCCCATTGAAGCAGGTTCAACGGAATCCTGTAAAATGTTGATAATTCCTCAAAGGAAACACAAAGGTTCATTTACCCCAGGTAGGGAAACAAAGCATAAATTTTGAAGGCTACAAGTAAAATCCAGGCCCCATCAAGGTTGTTGCTCAAAAGGATTGGAGCTAATTCCTAGTTTATAGGAAGCCTAATTTATTTAGCCGTCAAACAAAGGACGATCTGTTGATGCCCTGCTTGTCTTTTTCGCTTTGCCAGGCGATACGGTTGTAAAAAACTAGAGATTTATCGCGTGATAAAATGAGTGAAGAAACCGAATTCATCATTGAAAATCAAATGTTTTGAGGTTATGTTGGTTTAATTAAAAAATACATGAATTCTATCTTGCTTGTTGAATGTATATTCTTTATTTAAATTAAGAACTATATTGCTCACAAAAATATCACGTCCCATGTGATATCCCCCTTATTGCAGACCGCAGCGCAAACCTTGGATCATTGCCCGCCCCGATACAGATCGCGTTCTGTTTGCCCGAGCCTTAAATTATAACAATGCTCTCAAAAGCTTTTTAAACATTTAATTTTTCCGACTATGTTAACATTTGAAACACATATTCTCCATAATATTATCTAAAATGCAACATAGGAATTTTTTTGTTTAGAACCGACAGCTGTTTGAATAAAAAAAAATTGTTTTAACACAATTTGGAGTATATTAATTTTATTGTACATTTATAACAGAAATTTTTGAGAAGTCATCTGCAGGGTACCATTCCTTGCCTAGTCAGGATAGGGCTGACCCTATCACAAATCCCTGTAGCACACCCTAGGTAAAACTGTTACAAATCGACTATCTTGTAAATTGTCGTTTTACAAAAAAAATTGAGGAACATTCCGTGTGAAATCATCCAGCCAAAATGCATTTCGTAGTAATGGACATAACATCTCCTCGGCCAATTTTGATAACATTTACAACAAATTGTTTAAAATATTATCTAAGACATAACGACGATTTTTTGGTACGGTAGTGTATTCATAATTTAAAAATGTTTTAATTCAAAATTTTATTTATTCATTTAAATTTTAACGTCCACTATTATTAACAAAGAATTTTGGGACGGGTTATCTATATTGAACCTACGACCTTCGGCACGGGCCTTAACACTCATGGCCAACGGACCACCAAATTCAAAATTTTAAATAAACACTTTTTATTCAAACGGCTGCAATTTCTAAAAACAGTAGATTAAACGGTTTAATGATAATGAGTAATCATTGCACTAGACACTTTTCTTGATGATGAACAACAATTTTATGATTAATAAACAAAACAGATAAGGACAAGAACTCATTTGTTTTTAATGCAAAACTCGTGTAAACTAGAATACACAAACATATGTTTAAAAATTATTCATTCATGATCCTAAAAACTGTGTTCAAAATGAGCATTAAAAATTAAATAAATGGATAGAAAAAATGAAAGCTGCTAAACAATGGAATAAAATGCGTAAAATTAATAAATCACAGCAACACTATTAATTTCAATAGAGACAGAATTACCGTCATCTAAGTAAGTTCCATCGGAGTTCAAACTAATGACACTGTTGTTGTCATTTATAGAATCTTCATCTGATGTACCGATGACTTCGCTTCTTCCCTTACCACCACCTGTAGAAACATAAGTAAAAAAATTAATACTTCCAGTTAAAAATAAATTATTACTTTATAAAATTAATTATTAGTTTCCAAATGAGGAAGTAAAATGATGAAATAAGCAGCAAGGCACATTCCCCAGAAAGTGAAAGGTGTGCTATTGCTTCAGGGCATGAAATTCTTAGACTTGGATAAAGTTATCTAATCTCACTTTTATCTGTCTTATCAATGAAAGTATGTGCTTCTGAAAGTCTTTACTCAACAAATAAAATCGAGATAGTATAAAAAAAATACTCATCATTTAAGGATATGTCAATTACAGATAATAGTAATCTTACAAATGTCAAATAATATTAAAGATGCCTACATTTCCCAAATATGGTAATAAATAAAGTAGGTTACACCAAGTTATTATTATCATTCAACAAAATAAATACATTTATTAATTTACTTATGTCACTACAAAAATATGGTATCAACCTTTTATCTGGCTAGCATAAACGAAGCCAAAAAAACAATTATGTATTGTATTAAGTACTAAGATAAAGACAAGGTGTCTACTGAGTCATAGTGGTTAAATTAAGAAATCAGATATCAAAACAGAAACTAATGGGATTTTATTATAAAATGTTGAATACATTAAATATGTGGCATGGGACAGTAATTAGATGCCTAAAAAAGTAAAGAGCAAACAAAAATCTGAACAGCCTTGAAAACATGCTTTCTGAAATATAACCTTGATACATACAGCAAATGTCATTAACACTAAAGAAAAAACTTTTTACATCGTACTATTGCACAACAATAAGAAGTAGTTATAAATGATAACAACAAAATTAGTAAAAATGGGTCAATCCTTACCAAAAGACTTTCCCTTCTTCTTCCCTTTTGGCATATTACACTAAATTTTGTAATAAAATTTCCTAATTTAACACTTAATCAAGAATATAAAATTTGTATTTTACAGTTTCTATGCCATATATTAAAAGATTTGAAGTATAAATGGAATGACTTTGGAAAACTCATAAACATCGTGAAGTACGAAGGTGTGGAGCCAGCAAGCACCAAGCGAGCCAGCTAGGATGAGACTGGACTTTAGAGAGGGAATTCCCCAAGAGTCTCTCGAAGTTTGCATGTCCAAAAACTTCTTCCAGGGAAAAACATAGCATTTCAGAAGCTTCAAAAAAATATTTTTCAATACAATCATGTGTTATTATTTTTTTCTAGGTCCGCGTTTTAACAAAATTTACCTTCCAATAAAATTAGGGACTGAGAAATAGATGGCAGTGATTCATGATGCATATCTGGCTGGAAGGTAAAGTTATCAAGTTCAGTTTTAGTTGACGTTTACTTACATTTTAAGTTTTTTATTAATTAGGTCATGAAATCTTACCTAATTTTCCTAAATCGTGAATAGTTTCATATCAGTCTAGCATTTATCAAAATATCTTTCCCTGACGTTTTGGTTTAATTTCTAGATGCTGAGTTATAATAGTACTAAATGGCCAAGACAGTGTTTTAAACTTGCAAAATCCCTTTACAACAATCATGGACTTTCAAGAGGATATTCCAATTTCAGAGGAACATATAAGATAGTAAATCGACCATCAGACCATTCTGATGGTAAGTACAATTTACTAATAATTTTATTGAAATGCCATTGATTTTAGGGAGTTGTATTTCTTTTGTTCATAACTAGTACTAAGAAAACGTATTTGTTTCAATTGTTACAAAAAAAAGAAATTGCTGGTACATTTGTCTCTATGTAATATAATTCAAACTCGTTTTGCATTACCGGTCTAAAACAAATACATCTCTATTGTTAAAATTATTAGTAGAAACAGAGTAGTGGCAATATGAGGAGAGAATTTTCAAAAGATTATGAAAACACAGACATTTTTTGATTCAATACTTTTCTTTCTGCATTTAAAACACTTTCAAGCAGCTGTTCAGCACCCTTCTGATATGCTTAGGGAATATTTATTCTAAGTTTGCCGATGATTTCGATGGTTGCTAAGACAAGGCAATTCCCAGTAGGGGTGATGGCATTTCTTTAAAAATTAAAGGGCATCAGCCTTGTCCTGGGTGGGAACTAGAATATAACTCGTCCTCGAAATCTGTGTTATTTATAAATGGGTATTAAAATTAAAAAAAAAAAAAAAAATTTAGCGAGGACAGGAAGCTGATTTGAAAGAATGGGTTAGAGCTTAAGAATTGTTGGTTTTATTCTGTTGAAGAAGATTCTATTCTGAACTTACCAAATCATATGTAATATAAGCATTCTTATAGGAAACCCTCGGACGTAAATCCTATGAGTCTCACTTTGAGCGCGTTTCCTTTCTTCCTCCATTGGAGGGAACCTGCTTATCAGGTTGACCTCATGATACAATCTGGAAGTGCTCACTAGAAAATATTACTTTTCAGAACACATAGAGCACGAAAATAACGGTGCCTCAAATTTGTGTGTGGGCAAATATATATTTATTTATTTGTCTGTTTGTTCTCTCAAAAGCTCAAAAATGGACCGATTTAGATGAAATTTGCTACAAAAATACTGATTTGAAAAGTTCATTAACTAGCCATGGAACATGGTTTTGTGGGCGAAATTCACTCAAAGAAAATTGTAATGATTACGTTTTTGTGTTACTAGACTTCCAGGTACACATTTTATAAGTTATTTGACTTGAGAAAACTAATGAATCCATTTGTTAGAAAATTGGGGAAAAAGCTAGATTTTTCTTGGGATTTTCTGATCTATTCTTACCTTCCTCAAAACCGGTTGGGAAATCATAATAAATGTAAAGCATCTATTATTAAATGTCTCACAAATTAGGTTGTTTTGTGATTTTTGATAGAGTGATCTTATTCGGAGATGGAATAGTTTTTTGTTGTTGTGCGTAGGATCTTGCTTCGCTTTCAGATTTTATTTTACATTTTTACATGTGTTTATATTTTTCACAAAACATTAACTTTTTCTATTCTTCGCTTTCCAAATGAGAATAGGGATAAGAACGGAAACGTGTTAGGATGGCACAGTTCCCTCAAGTCAGACTTTTATAATTATCCCCTAATGACAAAAATTTTCAGATTTTTGATGGATTCGTTTGTTCGTAATAATTTGTTTGAGCTAATATATATGATTTTCTTTTGTAGGAGTGGAAATAGATTCAAACTGGGAACTCTTGTCTCCGGAAGGAACAGGAGTGAGATTCTTTCTTCCCGGTGGCGTTGGTCCAGCAGGACATGATGATGTCTCATTATCCTTTATGACCTCTTCGGTAAAATCATTATTGTACTATTAATTTTTATTTTTAGCCTGTTCCCTCATCCATATATTTTATATATATATATATATATATATATATATATATATATATATATATATATATATATATAAAATATATTTTATATTATACATATTTTATATATATATATATATATATATATATATATATATATATATATATAAAATATATATATATAGGGATGAGGAAACTATGTAGGGTTGCCGGAAAGCTTGTGGAAAATATTTGAGTAGATAGGAGAAATGTCTTGTTTGTCAGTTTTGTAATTTATATTGTTGGTATTTAAATTAATGCGTTCCATTCAGAGATCTGACATTTTGTTCTGTAGATAGGATTTTTTTTTGCCATAAAAAATAAATGTGTTTTTTTGAGTAATGACATGAATATAATTCGATGACACAAACATTTTAACTGCAATGAAATTTCACACAAAACATCAGACATCTAAATGCATACACATTAATTTGAATAACAACAATATAAATTACTAAAACAACAAACAAGGCATTTCTCCGGTATTCTCAAATATTTTCCAGAAGCTCTCCAAATTCCCTACATAGTATATTCCCTAAAAAACAAAGGCTGCCAAAGAGTTGCCGAATCCCAGACATTCCTTGACTTATTTCTAAAACAGTTGAGAAATTGTGATAAGTTAAAGGGGAACATTCAATTTAAAAGATAAATATATTCAGTTTGAGATGTTAGATGGATATTATGAAATCACGCTTCTATTTTTGTGCTCCTTTACTGAAATTTATGTTTGTTGCCCTTTTTCCAATCTCTCGATGGGATGTTAATTCTTCCCTCCAGACGTTTGTGTGAATATTTGAGAGTGGTTCAAACATTACAATGTGTAACGTCCTTATTCTATTATACTCTTAGAAGAAGTAAATAATTTTTATAAAATTCAAATGTATTTTGTTGATAATGAAGAGTGGTGACAGTATTATTTATTTTTTCTTAGATTATATTCACAAAAGCTGATAACAGTTATCAGAACATGATGTCACTTTCTCCTTTCCCTGCACATTCTGGTGCAATGTTATGAATCAAACGTACAGAATCAACATTGTTGTTCTTGTTACATTTTTAGCACATCATTTTCTCCCTTTCTTAAGGAAGGAAACGTGACGTATATTTTTAAAAAATTTCAGAAAAGAGGGTTAAAATTCAAGCCTGATGTTTCACTTTTTGTAAAAAAATATAATTTAAAAATTTAAAAAAATAAAGTTAAAACTTAGAAGGCCAAAACAGTAGATTACTGTAACAGTTTATTTTCATTTTTAAAATAATTTATATTTTCACAATAAAAATAGTGTACATTTTATCCAGTTTGTTTTTTTACATGAAAATAAGATTATGTTTATTGTGACCTTAAAATATCACTAAATTAATTTAAATGTGATGGAAAGTCAACAATAAAAACTCTATTAATTCAGCTCCAAATCCTTTATTCAATTCTTTACATGTTTCACGCTATTCTGCTGCCACTTCATAGCTTATAAGTAAAAATATACCTGGTTAAATCAATAAAAATTATAGCCAACCCATTGGGCTAAATCTTCCACCTATCTCGGCTGAGTAAATACTAAAAGATCATTAGAGTGATCAATACTCTACTGAGTTCCCAATGAATCACGTCTTTCAGGAAAGTTTGAAAATCAATCCATAATAATGTAAATAAAATAAAGATTCATTTTTATATAAAAATCTAGCTATATTAACTATTATGGCCAAACCATGACTATCGCTTCCTTGAAAATAGGATGTGATTTTAAATTTTAAAAAAGTCAAGAGTCTAAATCTACCTCACTGCTCTGTTGCAGTGCCTTCCTCCTCCAAAAATTATTTCATTATACTTAAAGGGTCTCCCTGTGGTCTAGTGGCTAACGCCTTAGATTCTCGTGCGGGAGATTGTAGGTTCGAGTCCCACCAGTGGCAGGAATTTTCTCATCCCACAGCTCGGGAAAATTCCTCACTGCACCATTGATGTCGGTGCACTGTAAAAAAATAAAAAATTAAGACTAAAAATTAATTTCAGAGGTATGGCCTTATTTTCACCAGTTTGTTTTTATATTATAATTTTTTGTTTGTTTAATGCCTAGGTTCCTTCCTGCAACCTTCCAGACTTCAGGTTTGAAGCATTGGAATGCCCCTTCTTATTGAGAGCAGGTACCTGAAGTTGCTATGTTTGTTAAATTTAGTGTTCACTTTATCACCAATATTGTTTTTAAATTGGTAGATGTGTACTAATTGATTTTTTTTTATTTAAATAATACCATTAACAATTAAGTATAAGCCGTATTAACTAATTGAAAAAAAAGGCATAAGCTAATATCAGGGTTCCCCAATTCTTTTATTTTTGATAAATTTTCTTCCTGCAATTCAGTAGTAAATGCTTGAGATTTTATCTCATTCCAAAGTAATGTAGCTGAAATAAAATAAAGTAAAAATATAAGTTGCACTTTTATTGAAAAATGTCTTCAAATCTTCATCACTACTTTTCTACTTGGTACCAAAAATAACCCTTGTTGGCCTATATGTACGCACTTATTTATTTTATTTTTTTTTTACGGCGCACCAATATCTGAGCCATTAGCGCCGTAATCCATGGTGCGGCGAGGAATTTTCTCGAGCCTTGAGATAAGAAAATTCCTGCCGCCGGTGGGACTAAAAACCCACCATCTCCCGCATGAGAATCTAAGGTGTTAGCTACTAGACCACAGGGAGACCCCTGTACGCACTTATATATTTATTTATGTTAGTGTACTGTTTTACAATTTTAACTTCTCATTACATCAAAGTTTTGGTGTACCCTAAATGCTCACTGGGCCAAAATTGAATGCCCTCCCCCCTCCCAAGTAACTCACATTCCCCGAGAAGGAGGGGTTTCGTCTTCAACCTCACATCATCAACACTGAAGTGACTGTAGCAGTCCTCTTGACTTTCTTATACTTTCAGTGCTCCTATTGTTAGTGCTCCTATTGCAGTAATGAACAGTTTTACGCTCCTCACTTTGTACTAATCCCAGTGCAGTCTAAATTTCTTCCTAGCTTGAGAGTTAATAATTTACTTTGCTAAAGAGAAGAGAACACCAGAGAACGGTTGTGATCAAAAAGGTTTCCTAGAGAACTCTAGAACTGAAATCAAGATAAAAAAGAAGTCCTGAAGTCGTATTTGGCTTATTTTTTATGCCTACTTTTTTGGGTTTATTTATTTTTATTTGCCGGTTTTACTTATTTTATTTACTTTTTAGGTCTCTCTGATTTATTTTCATCTTCTGAAGTCTTAAGCTCTAATACTATGACAGTCATAAAAATTTCATCAAAGAAATCGTTGCAAAGTGCTTCAGATCAGGACATGGAAAGAATTTCAAAACAGGTCAGTTTATTTTGATGCTTTAATAGTTATAGAAGACATTGTTAAGAGTTTATTAGTTTTAGTTATGGGATTTATTTAATTAATTGACGGGTGTGTAGCATTAAGGAGGCAGATTCATTTTAGGCGGTTTTCCGATAGAAATGGCATTCTTCCACTAAAACATCGCTTTTTCACATGATGCAATACGGAGTGCAGTATTAGCTCCTACAAATGCAGGAATATGAATCCAATTTAAAAACCTTAGTCCGTAAAAATCAATGATGGCCAGCTGAAATATATATAGCAGAGGGATATCACTACAATTTAAAAACATATTGTAGTCTTAATTATCTTCCAAGTATTTTCTTTTCCTTAAAAAACGATTAAAAACTTTCCAGTTTGTCTGTCTAGCTGAGGCAATATGTGAAAGCCTGAAGGGAGCTGGTTATTGGGCGGACTTCATTAATCCGTTTTCCGGTTCTGCTAGATACTCCAACGGAGGGCATCATTTCTACGGAGAAGATGCTATCACATGTCTTAAGTCCACCATGGAAGACAATGGCTTTTGCAAAGTCATTAACACAGGCTTGAAGCAGACACGGACCAAATATGTTGGTGAGCAAATGCTTTATTTAAAAAACATATATGTATGTATATATATACATATACATATATATATATATATATATATATATATATATATATATATATATATATATATATATATTGTTAAGATATTTTATGTACTGTGAGAAAAAATAATTTTTATTTAAAAAACGCGCCATATTGGGGCGCCGTTTAATGTTATGATAATTATATTATAAAGAGAACTTAATCTCAGGGTATGAACAGTTCCGAGAGAATGAAAAGAAAACAATTATGTATTCCCAAACAGTCCTGACATACAAGTATCAATCCAAATGTCTCATCAAATAAATCAATATAAATCTACACGACATAACTCTTACCTTTTATTGAGTAGAGTCTTCAAAAAAGATTAAAATTATTCTTCACTTCAGTAATTTCTCCAATAATTGCTTCTTCAGCAGGACACGTCTTCACTATCAATACTCTTGTTTAAATCAGACTATAAACTCACATATACAAAACATGCCATTAGTCACTGTCCGAAGTATTCGGGAAGACGCCGTATGAGAGAGAGTTCGATGTACTTAGTAAGCTGCTGTGGACTAGAATATGTACTCCGTACACTGTTGTAGAAAGGAATAGACTGAGGGTTTTTTAGCAGGAAGATGCCGATGCTTTCTCTCGCCACTTACTGCATTTTGTCGGTTTATATTTTATTTAGATAATAGTTATTATCCTGTAATTTCAATTTATTAATTTATTGTTTGTTTGAATGTAAATTTAATTTACACCTAGTGTATGTCAGTATGGTCCAGAAATATTATAAATCTATATCGTATACCATGCGATGTTATCATAAATTAGGATTTATAGTTGAATTCAAAAAGGTTTTTGCGAATGTAATATCATTACAATATATATATATATATATATATATATATATATATATATATATATATATATATATATATATATATATATATATATATATATTATCAAATATGATATATTCTTAAAAAAAATGTTGAGATTTTGGCTATGACCATTTCTTTAAATTCCTGACATAGTTTTTTCTCTTTGGTCCTTATTCATAATGATGTCCATTTTTAGAGACACTGTATTCTATTGTTTGGTTGAGTGTTAAGATGTTGAAACTCAGTGTCAAGCATTTTAAAGGTAAATCATCACGTCTATCCTGGCTTGAAAAAGGGTAGTAAGCTTTTGACAACTCTTCTCAAAAATCTGTGTCATTAATAGAGGAACGTCAAAACGAAAATAAAGATTGTGTTCTGACTAATGGTTTCTTTTTGTATGAGAAAATAATATATATTTTGTTTTGTCCTGTTACATATTGGTACATTATATTTTGGGGGAAATACTGTTTGCCAAGATCATTATTATATGTGAGGCATTGGTTCAGTATTCTTTCTCAAGTTATTGATATGTTCTTCTCAAATGCACATGTACATGAATTTTTATTAGATTATTTTATATTTACAGGAAACCTGTATACAACAGCTCCTCGGTCCAATACTGTCATTCAAGACATGCTGAAACCCTGCAAAAGTTGAATAGTGAAGAATATGTTCATTTTATGTTGGTAAAGTCTTTATTCAAAGTGAGATAATTTGAGTTATTGTGATTGTTTTGTGATTAAAAATAAAATCTTTTATGTAAAGTTCTCAAATAGATTTTATTTATTTATTCTTGTATTTTTCCTCCTAATTCCTTTTATTTCTTCATTTTTTTTTATATAAAATTTATTTATATCATCAGAATTGCACCAAACCTTGCCTTAGGTCTAGTATATCGTATTTATCTCTCTAAGCTGGCTTAGTGACAAGAATTTGTTCACGCATAGGTTCTTCAATAAGGTCTGCCCAGTAATTTAGGCTGACAAAGTTGTCACTAAACACTTGTTGGGCTGTTTACACAAAGGACAACAGAATGGTGGGTGCAATAGAATGATGGAGGGAGAGCTTCCTTGTCGCTTAGTAAATAGCACTAATAACAAGTAAATAGCACTAATAAGCTTGCGTAGAGGCATTACAGAGAGCAAGTAATATGTTATTTTTATAGTTCTGCTTGTTTCTTGTTCAAAACCATCGACACGTGTAGCTACTTTCCTTGAATCTCACTGACAGGCATATTTACTAGCTGGTTCTACAAAACTATTTATATACAATTCATAACTAATAAGTAGGAGTATCTTCTAGACTTTTTTTTTTAAGTCAGCTGGTTAAAACAAATGTTAAAGAAGTACACTTTTGATATTTATTTAACGATTACTTTAAACATATTCCTCAGCAAGGTGGAACAACCTTTCTGAGAATTGTGCTAAGGTTATACAGCTCCTTTATGGTAGACATTTCTTTATATCCTACGTCAAAAACCTTGATGAACACCCCACATCATTGGGTAGATTATATGGCGACCAACATGTTAAAAATTAATCTATTTTCATCATCATGATCCTATTTTCATGAATATTCCCTAAACAGAGACACACCCCCTTATATTTTATATTATATAAATAAAATGAAGCTCTCTTTGATTATTTTCATGATAAAAGAGAAGGATATACATAGATAAAAAAACTGATGTTACAAAAAGTATTTTTTTAATCGGCTATATACAGAAGTTCTAAAAACGAACTTATCAAATAAAAATATGGAATGAATAAATTATATCAGTAAACACTCAAAGGAGAAAAAAAAACAACAATAAAACAATATTTCTTGAAAAAACACTTATTAAAAAATTTGTTTGAACGTAGTATTTGTATAACTTCCTAAAACACTTTCTTATTCATGCTTTGTTTTGGTTGGTTCTTCTTTGTAATGTAAGAAAACAAAAGAAAATATGAAGACTCCGAACATCATAGAGAATGCACTTGCATAGTAAGGATATGCACTAGCAATAAATCTCTCATACTGAGTGTGCTCCAAGGGTCTGACAGACACCTGAAAAGTAAACACATTTTTAGTCAAATTTGTAGTAACTAAAAAAAAAAGTAAATATAATAACACTAAATATTTTATTCAATCAAAGTTTTTCTTTAGAAATATATAAAGTCTGATTAGCAGGAATTACTGGTGTGACCTGCAGATGGTGTAGGGAAGAGGATGAAAAGCCTAAGCATGTTAAATTTGAGTGTGTAGCATTGGAAAGTAGACGATTTCTACACTTCGGGAGCATCAACGAAGATGAGATTAGAAGGTCAACGGAGATCAGGCAATACCTGAAGTTCATCAGGATGCTAAGGTAAGGTTACCAAATTAGGACGAATGGCCGATGTGCACCCCGTGAGAAGCGGGAGGTATGAGTCAACAGTTAATCTAATCTACTGGTGTGATATGAAAAGCTTAACCCTTTCTCTACCATTGACTACTCCAGCAGTCAAGAACGGCTGGGCCCAATGTACCGTTGACTGCTCCAGCAGTCAAGAGCGGCTGGACCCTGTGTACAAGTCGGGAGAAAGATGGACGCCATGTACTGTTGACTTGCCAGCTGTTGAGAGCTCCTCATATTTCTTACCATCTTTCTCCTCTACTCATTTTTTCTTCTTCTAGTCTTACTGCTTGTCACTATAGAGTATTTGAATAGAATTTTTTACATCTTGTTACCCTCTCAGCCCATACATCTTCTCAACCCTTATCAAATTACCATAAGTTTATATACCTAACAGCATGTTTATTGAGTTTATATTTCACTTGTTTATTATTCATAACATATGGGACTTATCGTAAACTTTTTTTTTTTTTTACATGTATACAACAACAAATATAACTTCTTTTAGATGAAGTTATTTAACTTAAAAATAAATCAAACTCAATATTAATTAAAAATAAATAGAAATTATTAATGACATTATTAACTTAAATTCTAGAAGTTTTTACTTTTTTTGAAAACAGTTTATGCTACGGTTTACGCTACGGACTGCTTTCATTTGATTCTCACCATGTCAAAATACCTATGAAAGGTGCACACTAACACTGTTTTTTTAGAAAAACAGTGTTCAGGAAGGAAGAATCAGCTGGTTAATGCACTTGACCTATTGTTTCATTCATAAAAATCGGAACATTTTAATCGATAGTATAAAGCATGATATATATCAATATTTATATGTGTGTGTGTGTGTGTGTGTGTATATATATATATATATACATATATATATATATATATATATATATATATATATATATATATATATACAGCGTGTGTCTCACACACACACATGCAATTTTGAAAAATCTGTGGGTTACAAAATGCTGACATTTTTATAAACATTTCCAGGTGGTGTCGGGGTCTTAGAAGTTTAAATATAAGAATAATGTAAATATCTTCTTACCTAAATAATCCGGTTTATACAAATTCTCAGAGATTCCTAATATTAGAATTTTGACACCCTTTATATAGTTTGTTAAAACTCTTACTTCATACTTATTGAATAAAGGAATAAATTAACATTTTCACTCACCTGTGTTGAGCTATAAAGGGCAGTATATCCGATTCGATTGTAGTCCACTTTGAATTGATAAACTCCGTAGACATCAGGGATTTTAAAAACTGCTTCATAATGTCCAGGCTTTTTTCTCACGAGTGTTGTACGAACAAATGGGTCAATGCGGACAAATTCAAGTTGAACATCGTTTGCATCATGAGGGACCCAGCCAGAAGGTGTCTTTCGCTCCAATTCCAAAGAAAATACCTAAAATAAAGGTAGCAAGATCGGTCGGAATGATAATAATAAAGGGAATGTTCAAAATTCAAACAATCATTCTAGGGCATTACGTTTTTTTTTTTAAATTGGCCAAGGATTTCTAACTTTCAGCATAAGGGAAACAAAAGCAAGAGAACAATTTTCATGATGAGTAATCATTAAAAAAAAAAAAAAAAAAAAAAAAAAAAGCAGTTTTTCCATCTTTGCCTTTAACATTGTTCATTAAGAAAAAATCTTTTAGACAACTTTGATAAAAGATATTTGCTATAACTTCAAAATATCTAAATTACACTATGTAAAAGGTTTATAAAAGAAAAGGAAAACATTCTCCATTGATGTATGGAACAATACTGTTTATCATCATAAACAATACTGTTGTGTTTCAAAAAAACAACCACTAAGAATGGGTGTGTCAATTGCCCTCTGACCTTTGATGAAAAATCGATTTTAATTTTTGACTTTTTTTCCCCTTTCAGTGAAATTCCTTATTTTACAGACTGCAAGTCACTGTAACAACAACATTAATCCCGATTTAAAAAAAAAAATTGAATCATAACTCTGGGAAACCATAAATATTTTGTACTCAAGACAATGATTTTTTTTTTTTTACTGAGGTGGGATTCAACTTCCTAGGAAAAATTGTTTGTCCTTACACTTTCTTGAAACAATTTTTATAGATACAAAATTGCATACAAAATCCAGAGACCCGGTGGCCGTGAGTGTTAAGGCGTGAGCACTTAACACTCTGTGCCAAAGGTCGTGGGTTCAATTCCCACTAGGGTTGGTGGTTTTCTTTAGAAAAAAGAAAAGGCATCAGCCCTATTCTGGCTAGAAAAGGGTCGTGACCTATAGATAACCCGTCCGAAAATTCTTAGTTAATTAGGTATAATGGACGTTAAAATTAAATAAATAAAAAATTAGGACAGGTAACCACCTTTTTTTACCGGGGTATGGCTGATGCTTTTTCTATTTTCAAAAGAAAAGCAATCACTCCTAATGGGAATGGAATCCATGACATTAGCTCTCCATGCCTAATTTCATGGGTTTGATTCTCACTATGGTTGGAGGCTTTTCTTTCGAACAAAGTCCTAACATCAGAAGAAAAAGGTGGACATTATCATTTAAATAAATAAATTTTTACAAAATAGTACAATGATTTAAAAATAACTTATTTGTTCTTTAATTATTATTTATGCTCAGTAATGGATAAAAAAAACATTACAGGCAATCATGTGAAAATGCTTTAAGGTACAGTGATATGTAGAACCTTTAGCTCCTTATAAGCAATGTAAGGTAAAAAAAAAAAAAAAAAAAAAAAAAAAAAAGTTTAATTGCATACCACATCATCCATGATGGTATAAGCTGCTGGAGGTTCCTTTTCTCCGACTCTGTGATGAGAAGTAGACTTTACTCTCAACACTCCGCTCTCCTTGAATACCCACCTGCTCAATGCAGTCGCCACCTCTTTATTACCAGAAACATCATATTTCTTTCCTCCCTAAAAGCATAATAGGTTCAATTAGTCTTTATCTGTGGCAGATATCATTTTATAAATTCCTTTGATAATTTTTTTTATAAGACATTCATAACATTTACCTGGGCCTTTTGTACAGGGGATGTAAATGCTTCGTCAGAGAAAAAGTACAATGATCCAGAGAAAACCACTCTAGCATTGTTTCTGGCTTGTAAAGCTGCTAGTAATAGAGTATTTTTACCAACTGCATGGGGATACTGAAATAAAAATAATAGTCGCAATTAGTTGATGCAAAATGTTCTCATAAGTGATTTTTAAGTATAGATCTATTATTTGTCTTTATTGGTTAATTTTTCTATTTATTAATTCTGTATTTTGTACTTTGGTAAGAGTAGCCGAAACATCCTTAATACAGATTTTTATAACAACTTTTTTATTAGGGACAATCATCAGCTTTTTGTTTTGTATTTTTATGAGACAAGATATAAATAATTCTTGATATAATTCATATTTATTAAACCATTATATGCAGCGAGCTGCACTGTATACATCATCAGTGGCTTCATTTTAAAATATTTATTTTTAGAAAACGAACTCTCCAAGATTTGAAACCCAACTCACCCAGATACGTTCCAGTGTTTTGCCAATGGTACATAAAGCTAATATAATAATTTATTAAAAGGAACCAAAGCCTCAGATAGACAGCATAGCGTCATGTCAGCTTGCCAAGTTAATTTTTTCAACAAAGATTTGAAAATGATACTGACAACATATATCATCCTGAATATCACACAGAGATTTAGCCTCCAGTAGGCACGCTCTAATTTGTGACACCATTAGTTGTGAGGCTACAGTTATTGCTTTTTAACTTTTTTAAAGAATAAATGGTCTTACTTCCTTAATGGGCTGGTCTGGGATATAAGAATACGATGTGCTGGCACCAGTCAGGAGCTGGAGAACAAGTGGGTTTTCAGTATCAGCTATGAGGCCTGTTCCTTCATACAGAAGAGGTGCGATCTTCTTAGAACCAACAATCACCGGAGCATCAATTAGGTTTTCAGGATCAGCAACAATCAACGTGTGCTGAAAAAAAAAAAGTTTTAAACTAAGATTGACAAAGACATTTCACATTTCTTTTATATTCCAATAATTTCCATTAAAAACACCCTGTTAGAGAAACGTACAACCAAACCCCCTTCCCCCTTCATCTGAAAACAGTATAAATCAAGCTTTGTGACTCTTGAGTTATCCTTTTCATGCAGGGTTCGCCAAGGTGGGCCCAACCAGGAATAACCCACCAGGGTATTTTAGGGCGGGCCCACTAGAAAAAACCCAAGCGGGTTTTTTTCAAATAGTAATTGACTGTACATTCATAACTTTTACTACAAATTATTATAATAATAATTATTAGTTGAGACAATAATAATGTTATGAATTTTTCAGAGTAGCTAAGTACAAAGCCTTTTGTCGCGTAACTTCTCATCATCAGATTCTATATAACAACAAAAATCATGCATTAGATTGTAGTACTATTGCACGTAATTTGATGTAGTTTAGCAACTGAGCAAGGCATATTAAATGATAAAAACTCTGCATAAATAAACAACATTTTTGGGCAAATCCTTCGATTTGGGCTCATAGGTGATTAATTAATGAAATTCTATGAAGTAGGATCATGATTTAGGGGCAATTAACATTTTTATAATTCTATGAAGTAATTAGAACTTAAAATAGAATAGTTGCATTGAGAACTACCTAATGCCCATTATATCCGAAATAGACTGGTGATATGCTAAGATGAAATAATGATAAATAGAAACTTACAAAATAAACGTAAATAGAACATCTCTCAGGAACTTTACCTTTCCAGCATCCTTAACATCATAATTCAGGTGATCAATTACAGAAGCTCCTTCTTCATCAACTTCAAATCCACATTCAGAAGCAAGTTCCCTCAAAATGTCACCAGACATTGAGCTTCCCGCAACCAAAACATTGCCACCACCATCAACAAATTCTGAAATGGCTTCAACACTTAGAGCTCCTCCAAATTCTTCAACTGAAGGTGCAAAAATAATGAGGTGGTCGTATAAAAATTCTCCATATTTAGATAATACCAGACCTGCATCATCAGCAAGTTTAAACGTTAGAGAATAGCCTCTCTCTAAAACATGAAAAGAATAAAATTAGAATAATGCATAAAGAAAAAAAATACACTTTCAGAATAATGTGAATCAAAATAAAAACCTTTTAAAGATTTGAAGAATATAGAATGGGTTTCTTTAATAGCGAGATTGTCAAGTAAAACTAAAGCTTCATTCTCAGCGAGAGCAGCTGGAATAGCAGAAAACAAAACTGATATATAAAGAATAAATATAGACCGGCTTCTCCACATCTTTAGTGTTTTGAATTCTTATACGTGTACTGCATACATCGATTAATGGTTTTCTGGAGTCTCCAACTAACACTATCGATTACCAGAGCAATGAGAAAAGAATATTGTAAATTATTATTTATTTCCAGCCTAAGGAGGCATTTTTATACGTCACATTCATTTCATTTTTTAATTTATATTTCAGCAATAAATATTTGCTTCATTAAACAACCGTTTAGTTCTAGAAGTAACTAGCAGGAGTTGTTACCTAAAATTGTTTAATCAATTAAGTTATTATTTCGACGTTTCGAACACGTTTAGGTTCATGTTCAGGCATTTTAAATTAAGTCATGATAAGATCTACTATAAGGCATCATGAGCCTGTTTAGGTTTATTTAAGGTGCCTAAATATGAACCTAAACAGGCTCGAAACGTCGCAAATATAACTTAATTTTTTTAAACAATTTTGGGAAGCAACTCCTGCTAGTTACTTCATGAATCCTTTGATCCTTCCCCACCCTCACCTTCAACTTACACAACCGAATAATATTCAGGACGAAATACATCAGTGGTGAATGAACATTTTAAATATTAATTTAAAGGCTGGGAATAATCAAGTTATTCCGATAAATGCTTGGATACCTTAACCAAAAAAAAAAAAATTGAGTTATAAAGAACGTTAACTATGTTGTAGAGAGAGTTCTTAATTTAGAAATTAATTTAGATTAGACTTTGCTTGCGTATTGCGACATAGCGTCAACTGAACAATTAGAGCGGTAATCCAAAAGAAGATGCCAAGTTACTTGTGTCTCCGAGTAGAATCTAATTTTTTTTTTCGTGATATTAAAACAGAATCCAAAATTCTGAACTATTTCCTTGGATAGTTCTTTAACTATGCTATCTCTGACTAAAAATGATAATTTATATCTCATCACACAAAGATAATTGTTAAACGTTTATAAATTATACTTAATAACGGAAAACAATAATGATATGATTCATAACAAATTGAAAACAATAAATATGTGTCCGTTGAAAGTACAGAGTATTCATACTATAATGGACTAGTTAATAAAAATATCGTTTTTTTTTTTTTTTTAGCAGTCACTCACGAACTATAATATCATTTTTATCCATCATTTTCATATTTTGATTTACTATATTTTTTTCTACTCTTTTTTATTTATGTTTAAATACGCCTGCATGTCTACATGAATGAGTTGTATACATGTGTGTGTGTGTGTGTGTGTGTGTGTGTGTGTGTGTGTGTGTGTGTGTGTGTGTGTGTGTGTGTGTGTGTGTGTGTGTGTGTGTGTGCGTGCGTGCGTGCGTGTGTGTGTGTGCGCGTGCGTGCGTGCGTGTGCGTGTGCGTGAGTGTGTGTGCGTGCATGCGTACGTGCGTGCGTGCGTGCGTGCGTGTGTGTGTGTGTGCACAGAATGTATTTAAGCATATTTAAGCAACAGGAAATCACTCAAATAGTCAGTTTATTTAATGTTGTCTCTGTTTTGTTTTTGCTTTTTGTTTTTTCTCTCTTGACTGGACTGTGGACACGTTATTAAGTTTATCATGAGCTAATCACTAAAGTTGCGAAGCTCTCAATAAAATAAATAAAATTATAAAAATACAAATAAAAGTCCTCCAAAAATAACCATAAAAAGATGTATCCAAAATAATTATTAAAAAAGCGGCAAAGAGGGATGGGGCACCTCTAATTACGAATACAATGAATAGCTAATTTTTGTCCCCTGTTCTTATTTTTGGAAATTTTATATATTTTGTTTATTTTTTCTTTTTTTTTTATCGAGCACGAATGATCTTTAAATAACGTTTTAATTATATTAATAGTTAATACATACAACACTGACTGACTGAGGTTTTGTACAGTCACTGTTTATAACCAGGGTTGTAAACAGCTCAGCCACAATGACCTATACAAATTTTGAGGTAAATTTGTTAAATAATTGTTTAACATGTGTTCGAATAAATATTACCTCCCCAAATAAATGACAATTGACACTACAACACACCTGATTTGTACACATTGAGGGTGTTTTAATGTACACCTTCATGGAAGAGAATTTTTCTTGAATAAACCTTACAAATTTGCATGCAAAGATAGTTATTAGATAGTATTTTATAAGATTTTCAACATGGAGTCTATAATTAGGAAAAGTTTTGGAGCCTTTTTGCACAAAAGTACGCCTGAGGCAGTGCCTAGCACATCACGCCCAATTGCCCAAAATGTTCATGAGGTGGTATATGAAGCTCTAGTTTTCTTAGAGATTTCATTGTAATGTTATAAATGTAAACTGATGTTTATTTATTTTCTTTTTAAGCAAATGGAAGTGGACGAAAAGAAAGGGGAAGGTTTTCGTCCATATTATATTACAAAAATTGAAGA
Organism: Gonocerus acuteangulatus; assembly: GCA_946811695.1. Taxonomy (NCBI): domain Eukaryota; kingdom Metazoa; phylum Arthropoda; class Insecta; order Hemiptera; family Coreidae; genus Gonocerus; species Gonocerus acuteangulatus. The sequence continues at coordinate 40,209,937 of OX328130.1, read as the reverse complement.
ACTGCAATTAATTGTGGCCGAGAAGAGTCAGAATCTTCGCAGATTACAGGCTCAACGTAATGAACTAAATGCTAAAGGTATTTCTAATTGTTTGAATTATACTGGTAAACAAAATTTCTCTGTTTCAGTTTGTATTTTGATAATAGCTCTTTGAAGGCTTATTAAATATGTATTTATTTTAATAATAATTTTGCTTTAAAATTTATTTTATTCAACAATTCTGTGGCTGGAGTTGTTAATTAAACATTGACAAGTTTAAAATGTTTACCTACGGTTGCTAACATTTATTGATAATTATGGAATTACGTAAGTTATGGAGCCATTTCATTTATCCTGTATTGAGTTTATTAGGTTTCAAGAAAGGCATCACCCATATCCTAGCTAGAAAAGCCTCTGATTGTTATTATACGTTCTCTGCAATCAAGAATTTATGTTCATTTGCATTTTTTTTTTTTTTTTTAGTTCGTATGCTGAGAGAAGAACTACAGCTTTTACAAGAGCAGGGTTCCTATGTTGGCGAGGTTGTGAAGCCCATGGACAAGAAGAAAGTTCTTGTAAAAGTTCATCCTGAAGGCAAATTTGTTGTTGACATTGACAAAAACATTGATATCAACGATGTTACACCAAATTCAAGAGTTGCTCTTCGAAATGAGAGCTATACTTTACATAAAATTTTGCCTAATAAAGTAAGTACTCAGTATTCATTTCTAGTATTACTGTTACCCTATACCCTGATTGTGATTTCCAATCTACATCGCACAAAACAAAACATTACTTTCATATATGTCTGCCTGCTAACACAAGAGCTGCCACAATTTTGATTCTTTTGCTACAAAATTCGCTATGCAGCACTTTCATTACAAACAATTGGATGAGGCAAATGACCATAGCCATGTTGAATATACTCGTTCTGATAGATCAAGGAAGTTAAGCAGGGTCATTCTGCCCCAAACACTTTTAACACATTTGCTGCGGCAGCTGTAGAAGTGAATCCCCTTCCATTTACGAGCCTTTTGAATCTAATGGGAAAAGTAATGGAGGAGTGTCCTTCCAAAGGGACACTCGTAAGCAGATAGGATTCCTAGTGTCCTTCTGGAAGGACACCCACAGCGAAAGTGTTAAGACATTTTTTCTCTCACCATCTCAGATTTTGATGAAATTTGGCATATGGGTTACCTTCATAATGTATATTTTGAGTACAATATCATTTATTTTTAGAAAATTTTTCAAAATTCTTCTTCACTTAAAAGTGCTGTTTTTTTTTTTTTTTTTGAGTATGTTAATTCTTTTAGGTTGATCCCTTAGTGTCTTTAATGATGGTAGAAAAAGTTCCTGATTCTACTTACGAGATGGTCGGAGGACTTGATAAGCAAATAAAAGAAATCAAGGAAGTAATTGAGCTCCCCGTTAAGCACCCGGAATTGTTTGATGCCTTGGGTATTGCACAGCCCAAGGGTGTGCTGCTTTATGGTCCTCCTGGAACAGGTAAATATAAGGTTATATTTATTTGAAATTTTCTGCTTAAGGTATCTTTGAAATTGAGCATTTTGACATTGATATGTCTTATAGCTGAGGGTCTGCAAAAATTCACAAAAATGTAATGGTAGTAACGTCACTGGTCACGTGGCCAGAAATTATTTTGGGCAGGAAAATCACATTCATCTTGTTGCAGGAACTCATTAATTAAAATTTTACGTGTCATACTTTTCACATCATAAATCTGTTATGAGTATTACTGATGCAATTGATTCAAGTAAATGCAATAGATTTACACATTAATACAATAATTAATGTTTTTTTTTTTTTTTTTTTTTTATCTTCCCATAAGAAATTCTTGGTCTTAATTATTTCCTATTAAGGAAAATTAGGATTTGCCATAGAGGATGAGTTTACAACACCTCTTGCTCATTAGTTGTTTATATATATATATATATATATATATATATATATATATATATACTAGCTGTTACCCGGCGTGCTATGCTACACCTACTTTCTGCATATAGAACAGCCTAAATAAATTAGAAACCAAATAAGTATTATTAAAATCAAATAACACGAATCTGTAACTGTTTCGAACCCGTGACCTCCCAACTGGGAGTCCTAGACGACTTTGACCTAACCTATAACCAGGGTGTAAAAAAAATCATGATTTTTTTAACAAAATCAAAAAAAATCGGATTTATTTGATTTGAATCAGATTTTTTTAATTTAAATTGGATTTTTTTGATTTAAATTGGATTATTTTACTAAAACCGGATTTATAAAAGAAATCAGACTTTTCAAATGTATCTAGTCTATATAGGGAGCTGTTTATTATCTAGTTGTTCATTATATAAACCTGTAACTAACATATTTCTTTATTTACAATGGAAATAATGAAATAACTATTCTAAAATGTTTTGTCTTAAGTGGATAATTTTGGGAGCATAGTTGAATTGTCGGATCATATATAAAGAGCTTGAAGTTGTCCTATATTTGGAGACTGGAATTTCTGTATATTTAAAGACTTAAATCGACGAAAATCATTAATTTTCGGCGATTAAAGACATTAAATTTAAATGTACAGAAACTCTGGTCTCAAAATATAGGACAATTTCGACCCCTGTATATATAATGACTTAATTTTCAAATTTTAAAACAAAGATTTGAGAAATGAAGCTTTACAGATATATTAATCACTAGGGAACGGGTGTTATTGTATTTACATATTTTTTTCTGATTTGTACATCGTAAGTATTGATGTAATTCTGCACGTTTTAAGTGATTTTAAAGTATTTAAACAGTTTTTTATTTTACATTTATCGTTAATTCAAAAAATTTGCGAATAAAATTTTATTTGTATTTTTATATTTAATATACGTGAATAAAAATAAATTCATATTCACCCTTATAAATAGGAATTTATTTATATTAGAATTTACAAATATATGAAGTACGAATAAATTCGTATTTTTATTTATTAATAAAAGTATGCCCATCTCTGCTGCATATGTACCATGTCAATACTAGGTACAAAAGGCATGTTGTTAGGGAATAGCATGTTGTTAGAATCATACGAGAGTAATAGAGAAAATCCAAGTTTTAGAAGGAGATACTGGGAATAAATTAAAAATAAAGTGAAAAGACAGTCTAGTATAAACCCCAGGGTGGAAAAATATCCACATTATTGGGGATATCCATAGTGGGAAAACGATTAACAGTTTAGTTGAATCCCACTCTTCAGACCAGTTGATTGTAGCCTCCAAATACACACCAGTGACTTTAGTTGATGTTGAAAGATAATCATTTCACGTATGAAAATTTCAAAATTTATGTTGCAGCAAACAATCTTCTAAAATAATGTTCATCTGTAGAAATGAAGATGGAGATAGTTAGACGTTGCAGAGATACGAAGACAAGGTATAGTTGGGATTCGGCTAGGAGAAAAAGTCAGACTTTCAGGAAGAAATCCAAACGAAAATCCAAATACAGATTTCTTCCTGAAAGTCTGACGTTTTTCTCCTAGCCGAATCCCAATTATACCTTGTCTTCGCATCTGTAGAAATTTTCAACTTTCCCCCCTTTTATAATGAGTTCCTAATTTTTATTTATGCTATATTTTTCAATATGTTAAACAGTTTTAGTCATTTTGTTCTATACTTTTTGTTAGTTCTTTCCATTAATAACAGAGTTCCTACTTATTATTTATGCTTTTCTTTTCAATATTTTAGTGTTTAAGGTATTTGTTTACTAAAGATTTTCAATTTTTTATTACATATTTTATTATAAATAGTTAAATATATATGTACATATTTTGAATTTTATATTACATGCACATCCATTCCCTATTAATCACATATAATAATAGTAATATTATTTATTTAAAGCTTTGAACAAAAACGCCAGTCTGTCAGCCTTTTCACATCTAATTAGGTAGTTTCTCATTTGACTGTGAACAAAACCAAGGGTTGAAAACATTCTTTCAACCCCTGCAGAAGTTGCCTTTCCTGACGTAAGCTGCTCTATTATAACCTCTTTTCCGGAAATACAGTATTTTAAGGCCGAAGAAGACTTCCACCAATTTAAAGCATTAACTTCGCCCACTACCTGCCAATCTCTTTTATCTTCAACTTAAAAGATTTATTTGCAGAGTTAAAAACAAAGAAAGGGTCATAAAAGAAACAGACTTTGAATAGATAAGAACGGTCAAGTGAGGGTAGGCCCTAGGGACAAAAATAAAGACAAAATGTTGAAATGGCTGAAAAAAAGGCAGAACTAGTTAAAGTTAAAAAAATAATAAAATATAAATAAATAAAATATATAATAATAATTTTTTTAATAAAATCAATTGGTTTAAATCAAAGGATTTTTTTAATGAAATCAATTGATTTAAATCAATGATTTTTTTAAAAAAATCAAATGATTTTAATCATGATTTAAATCAATGATTTTAATCATGATTTAAATCAATGATTTAAATCATTTGATTTAAATCGTTGACACCCTGCCTATAACGCCCCCCCCCCCCATATCAAGACATACATGTATGCCAAGTTTGGTAAAAATCGGTCTAACAGTGTGGATTTTTATTTAAAAAAAAAAAAAAAAAAAAAAAAAAAACATACAGACAGCAGCTGGTAGATGTTTTTGACCTGGCATATGACACTCCCCTGATCAAGACCAACCTGTGTGCCCAGTTTGATCAAAATCTGTCAAACGGTGTGGGTTTGTATTAAGAACAAACATACAGACAGACAGATGGTAGCCGTTTTGACCTAGCCTATGGCAATCGCCGTATCAAGACCTACCATTATTCCAAGTTTGGTCAAAATCGGACAAACGGTGTGGATTTGTATAAGGGACAAACATACAGACAGACAGCTGGTAGATGTTTTTGACTTAGCCTACGACACTCCTCAGATTAAGAACCACATATGTACCGAGTTTGGTCAAAATCGGTCAAACGGTGTGGATTTGTATAAGGGACAAACATTCAGACAGACAGCTGTTAGACGTTTTTGACTTAACCTACGACACTCCTCAGACTAAGATCCACAAGTGTACCGAGTTTAGTCAAAATCGGACGAACGGTGTGGATTTGTATAAGGGACGAACATACAGACAGACAGCTGGTAGATTTTTTTGACCTAGCCTAGGAGATTTCTCGTACCAAGACCTACCATTATTCCAAGTTTGGTCAAAATCGGTCAAACGGTGTGGATTTGTATAAGGGACAAACATACAGACAGACAGCTGGTAGACGTTTTTGACTTAGCCTACGACACTCCTCAGATTAAGATCCACATGTGTACCGAGTTTAGTCAAAATCGGACGAATGGTGTGGATTTGTATAAGGGACAAACATACAGACAGACAGCTGGTAGATTTTTTTGACCTAGCCTAGATTTCTCCTACCATTACCTACCATTATTCCAAGTTTGGTCAAAATCGGTCAAACGGTGTGGATTTGTATAAGAAACAAACAAACAAACAAACAAACAGACAGACACGTGATTTTGATATATATATTATATATATATATATATATATATATATATATATATATATATATATATAATGTTATTTTATATTTATGTATATATAAAAACTGGTAGCAGCACCTGTGATTAAAATATGGACGAGAACGACTGCCTAACTGCTTTGGTAGATCCACAATAAAACATTGACACACATTTAACTACAAAGATGTTGATATACTAGATAAAGAAAAGAATCTCATTAAAATTAAAGTAAAAGATAAACATTATAATTTTTATTAATAATTATTAAAGATAAGGAAAAAAACAGTAAATAAAAAACAGAAATTAAATATTTAAATAATATATTTTTCAATATAATTGACAAAATAGGTCAAAAGGTATGTTGGTATCAAGTGTTTTTATTTTAAGATAATTTCGCTTTCTATGATAAAACCTTGTTCTGGAATCGATCTTAGCCACAAAAAAATCGAATATAAATAGCTGACGGATTGCTGCCATATTAGCTTTATTGTATTGGTATGGACTTGGCTTTGGAAGGTCTTCCTTAGGTAAGGCTAAATTTATGTATATAATTAAGTTGCTCCTAAAGAAGCGCCTATAGACGTGAATCATGCAGAGCACTTAAATGAAGGACATTATGCGAGGTTAACAAGTTTCATATAAACATGACTGTCCGCCAATTGAAAATAAGAAATAGTTTATTTCACACTACAAAGTGATTTAAAGAAAAGGTTTCATCTTGAGCAGCATTCAGATGCGAGAGCTACACGACTCCACTGACACAGTTTTTAGGCACAGAAGAGAAGACCTTGTCTTGAAAGCGCTTTTACAGCTTGAAATAAAACATTTCAAGCAGTGAAGGTTGGCCTCTTCATTTCCCTGCCCTTCAACCCATACCTTCATTTAGTTTTGTGTCTTTTTTGCACAGAATGGTAGCATGCCGTGGATATAGGGCATTGTGCAGAAAATATTCTACTGTTTCTGTTAATTATGTATATTTTGGTTATTTTTGTGTTGTAGATTGCACATGCAATATTTCATCATTTTATGAGCCATCAGTTTAAATGACTTTTATATTTTCCTATCTTTTCTAATGTCGTTAGTTTTATCATCCTCTCCTGCATTTGTTTTTCCAGGAGAGGAAGATAAAAACAATTACATTCCTGATTAAAATATGGACATCTTTTGTAGTATTTTTTTTATTAAAGCAGTCATTAAAATGAATTTTAATTAATTAATTTCAAACTTGGTTTGTAATTATTTTTTGCTTAAAGTAAAGTGAAATAATTAATTGTCAAAATTGTAAAGCTGATGAAGGTAAATCTACGGAAAGGGGGAATATTCCGCAGACTATTAAAAAATTGCATTTTGCTTGAAGGTTCATTCTTAGTAATTTAGTATATTAGGATAGGATGTAGATTTATTTTGACGGGTAACTGCTATGTTATTACACCCATTTAGTATAGTAAATTAAGTTTAAACAGCTGTATATTTTCTTTATTTCAGGAAAAACTCTCCTGGCTCGAGCTGTAGCTCACCATACTGAATGCACATTTATTCGAGTATCAGGATCTGAATTAGTCCAAAAGTTTATAGGGGAAGGCTCAAGAATGGTGCGAGAACTGTTCGTTATGGCCCGGTATGTTAAATCATTTTTAGTTACGTGTTATATCCTGACTTTTTATATACCAAAAAATTAATTTAATTATTGAATTTAGGTCTAATTGTAATAAATTAACTGAATCATCTCTTAATGACTGAAAATATACATGCCAAATTAATTTGTTGGTAGTTCTTTCATTAGTGTTTACATTAATGGGCAAAATGTGGTAAAATTATAGCCAAAAATAGGATTACAGTAGATTTTTGTATGACAAGGGTCAAACTTATATTATATAGTAATTAGGGTAATATGAGCAAAATTCTCAAGCAACACAAATTCCTGTAATGAGACTTTTTTTTTCGGATATTTTAAGTTATGTTACAAGGCTTCTATATGGGAAACTAATCTAACATTTTCCTGAAGCTATTGAAACATTCAATAGCTTTAGGAAAATGTTTGATCTGATAAATCAAATGAAAACTGTTTCTCGTAGAAATCTTTATCTGCTGTCATAATATCAATTGAAAATTAATCAATCATAAACAGTGAATTACAAATTTGGATTTATTATTTTATAGCCTGAGTACTATTAATTGTTGACACTGTATAAAGACAATTGATGGGCTCAGTGCCAAAGACGACTAACCCACAATTAGAACAAACTGAGAAAATTAAAGTTAAAGTTTAGAAGACTTTGGAAAAAATTGGTGTTGGTGACAGAAACGATTTTAATTAGTCTTTATTCATTAGATACACAAAATTCTTATGAAAATAGCATAATAATAAAAAGTTTATAGTTAGACAGGATAATGAAAAACAAAAAGTATAGTCATGTTTGGCTCTTACATGAATAAAAAATAACATACACTTAAACAATAGCAGTCACATATCCGGCGATTAATCAGTCCATTTCCGGGGTATGGAATTCTAAAACTTTAGAGCTTGGAATAGTTTTAGGCAACTAAAACACTATTACACGTAAAATAAAATATTTTTCATGAACTACGTGATCTTATTTAATTTATTTTTAACCATGTAACGGGCACATTTCACTAGCTATGTTGGAATTTTTTTAATTTATATTTGGGAGTCTGGGAGGCATCTATTTACTAAATATCAACCCAGGATGTTAAAAAAAAAATTGTCGGATGTTAAAAAAATACGGGGTCGGCCGCTTGAGCGGCCCTTGCCCATTCCAGGCATCGGGAATCCCCGATAAGCAATGCCCGCGATACGTCGTAAAGCCGTTTCCAAGTCGCAAAGATCCGGAAAATGAAAATGGTTTATTCAATGGCGTTACCCTAAGATTGGCAGGCTTTAAAAAAAATAAATAAAATTATAATAATAGTACAATGCTAGCCCACAATATCATTTAAGACAGAATTGAGAAAAACATTTCATTAGCAATTCCAAAAAAAGTATTTTTTCCTTCCAGTCTCACGAGAGTAAGGTTCTTATGAGACAAATCAATGAATAACATGTAAGCGAAATACTCATTTCAATTAAAATCTATTAATTCCTAATCTAGAATGTATAAAAGAATTATTACATACTTTGAAACGATTTCTGGATAAGATGAGTGATCTAGAGAGCCAATAATGCACGGTCAACACTGACACAAGACGAGTGCGGGAATGGGCAAGGACCGCTTTAGCGGTCAACTTCGTCATATATTGGCTCCTCGGGCCCAAGACCTCCAAATTCTATTTTTTGGCATACCCCGGCATCTAGCAGGAAGCATTGGAACCAATCCCGCCTCACTCGCGTCATTTTTTAATTTCAGTGAGCAGTGGCCGCTCAAGCGGCCCTTACCCATTAAGGGGTTAAGAGTTTTACGACAAGTTTTTACCATCAAATCAAAATTTGGGGGGCTGCAGGCTCCTCAGCACCCCCTTATATACGCCCATGTAGACAGGAACTTCCACAGAGCCATCAGAAGCTTCAACTATACCACTCATGTTGCTCCTTACCATTAACAAAGCCATACCTAGTGTGGGTTGGTCAAGTCTGCCTCTCACATGATTTAGCTTTGCAGTAAGTTCCAAAACAAACTAACAGATGCCAGTACTAATCAATGAGGTGTAAAGGCTGGTCATTTCTATCGATTATAAAACTTAAAATTCACTATCAGGAAAAATGAATAACTCAAATTTGTTAAAAATGTGGGTTAGTCACCTTTGGCACTGAGCCCTTCAATTAGATTATCTATTTTTGACATGGAAACATCATATGGCTTGGCGTCAGGCAAAACATTTGTACTCTCCACTGTTATGCTAACATGCAGCTGACTAACAACGGTTTTATTCCGATTCTTCTCAATATAACAAAGAATTTTTTTCTGATTCCCACAAGCCACAGCTATTATAAAACTGCTCTAACGTGTTTTGTGCACCTGGGATTTTTTGCAAAGTGAAACTTGGGGTAAATGAGAAGACAAGGGTCCTAGGCACCGATTATTTTGAAATTTTGCACCATATCGTATTTTGATGCACTGAACTCGAATCCGTTAAAAAAAAAACTCGCTCTCAACTAGGAATGAAGTTATGAAGCACTAAAGTTCACTGTTATCAAGATCATAAAAGTTGGCATAAACAGCGTATTAATAAACATACATATTAAGAAGAATGTCTAGGACGACTTTTGAGCAGATTTGCTATGCATTTCCGCTCGCTCAAGAAGATATCAAAACTCTAGTCAATCCAACTCGATGTTATGGATAGAATTCTGATTTTATGGAGGTTATAAATAGTTTATCAACATTTCAAATGGGAGTTCTTTGTTTCCCAATGGTGCATGCCTGCACATGCGCATGTTTTCAAATGCGCTGTTTATGCCAACTTCTTTCCTAGTTGAGAGTGAGTTTTTTTTTTTTTTTTTTTTTTTTTTTTTTTTTTTTTTTTTTTTTTTTTTTTTTTTTTAATAGATTCGTGTTTAGTGCAAAATTTCAAAATAATCGGTGCCTAGAACCCTCATCTTCACATTTACCAAACTTGGATTAAATTTATTCTCTGGTCAACATCAAAATGATTAATTGGTTGGTAGAGCAGGGTGGTACAGGATTCGGAGTAGATAAGTGTATTACCAGGTATCTGCAAATACATATGTTGGTCTTTTTTAATTACTCAAGCCATCATAAGTTTGGTTCTAATGAATATGTTGTTTTCATTTTTAACCATTTAATAGCAAAAGCTGACAAAGTACCAATATATTGGTCCCGTGTAAGCTAAGTAACAATGTATTAGTATCAATGTATAGTGCTGGGCATGCGAGTCTCAGCGGACAAAACACTAATGTAAGTACTTGCATTTTAGGCACTCAGGACTAAATGCTGTTTTATTAGATTCATTTAGTTGGCAAGGGCGTATATGAAGGGGCTGCCCCTCCTCAAATTTTCAAAATTGTGTTTTTTTTCCCCTTACCATAGTATCCATATGGCAAGCGAGTTTAATCTTCAGCTCAATGCATGCAATTTTTGGCACATCTTGTGCGTATAAAATAGAGAATAAAATATTTTACATATACAGTAGTCTCTCCTTTATACAGCGGTCTCCAAGAGGAATGAGTGACAGATCGCGGAACTCACTGGAGCTAGACCAGCTGGAGGGTTTCTAGATAACCTTCCCTTCCTAGACAGATAAATATTTGTTTCGAGGTATTTCATTGAATGGAACTCAATGAAGACATATATGTTTCCTTTTAGAGGAAGGAACTTGAGTTTCTACTAGAAAATAAATGTTTCTCCTAAGGCAGCTGTGATTGGATCGCCTGATCATAGCCAGTCAAGTTCAAATATTCATCACAAGTGGAGTCATAGGCGTATGTATGGGAGGCTGCAGCCCCTCTCCTCAAAATTTAGTCGATAAAAATATGTCATAAAAAACACACTAATAATCACACTTAATTTTATTCGTATGGATTACAAAGTTAGAATTATAACGTGTTAGTTTTTGTTTAAATGGTTCAGAAATTGGCTAATATAAGAAAATATGGAAAGCTTATGTATTTCCTATAAAACATTTACCAGAAAATTGCCCTTTTGTCAATGGAAAATTTTCATTTCCGAAAATGTCGGACTTCTTTTACCAGTAAAATGAGTTTGTCCATATTACTCGGCAACAAAAATGAGAAACATTTTGGCCGAGGGGGCTGCAGCCAGCCCCCTCCTCAAAATCAGTAAAAACGTGTCATAAAAACCTTAAAAATAAATTAATAAGATCATTTAGTTCAGAAAAAATATTTGTTTTGGGTGTAATAGCGTTTTAGTTGGCTGAATATTCGAACTTCTAGATTGTAAGTATTCCATACCCCCTGAAATGCTCCCAGCCCCCCTCCCTGAAATGTTCCCAGCCCCTATAATTTTCTTTATACGCCCCTGTTAGTCGGTACAATTTAAACCCATAGTAATCAAGCATTATAGTATTTATTTATATATAAACATTTTGTTTCCATTAAAGAGCTGCAAATACCTTAACTATTAGGTTTATTGGTGCTATTGTTACTATATTAAACCCACTAACTCTAGGATACTAACATATTATATAGTAAACCCCTCATGCTAAAAGATTCAAATCTTGTAAGCATTAAATAAATAAATTCAGATTCATTTATTTCTGCCTGTAGGGGTAGTATTGAGGGTTAGATTCCTGCTAGGGGAAGTGGCTTTTTTACTTATTTCGAGAAAAAACAGGTCACTACCTTTATTCTGGCTAGATAAGTGAGGTAACCTGTAGAAAACCCCTGTATTATTTATAAGGGGTATTTAAAATTAAATTGAAGAAAAGGCATCACCCCTATCCTGGCTAGAAAAGGGTGGTAACCTATAGATAACCCGTCCTAAAATTCGTAGTTGATAATAAATGGACGTTAAAATTTAAATAAATAAATCAAGACCAACTCAATCTATAAATTTTCAAGGTTTTCCTTAAAGTTTTGTTTTTATTTGTGATGATCAGTATCATTCAGTGCATGTTTCTTACTACAGCCGTATTGATTTATTAACTTCATCTTACTTTGAAGGGAACATGCTCCTTCTATTATTTTCATGGATGAAATAGACTCTATTGGTTCATCACGTATTGAATCTGGGAGTGGAGGAGATTCCGAAGTCCAGCGAACTATGCTTGAACTCCTTAACCAACTGGATGGATTTGAAGCCACAAAGAACATTAAGGTATCGATATTCATTCACAATGAACACATTGAATAGTAACAACCAATTCTTATAGACTGACCAAATAACTTAAAATATATTTATACCTATCATTACTAGCTAATAGAATGGATTGCTAGCTTCCTGAAAATTAATTTTCAGATTAATTAATTAATAATTTGATATGAAAGATTAATATTTGGGAACTGTTTTTTTGTTACGATTATCAACTTTTTCATGAAGGCCACAGTGTTAAAGGGGACTAACCAAAATTAGAACTGACTGAGAATATTTAAATTAAGGTTAAGAATAATCTGAAGTTTGTGACAAAAATGGTTTTAATTGAAAAAATAAAATTATTTTTCTCACCAGCTCTAATATTATCAGATTCTTCTAAACTTTAACTCCAATTTTCTCAGTTTGTTCTAATTGTGTTAGCATTGGCACTGAACCCTTCGTATCGCATAGATCATTAGTTTTATAGAGTTTAATAATCAGTTGATATTTATTTACAATACCGTCTCTTGTTTTTGGACTTCCCTGATTCATTATTTATTTATAACTAATATAAATTAAATGTTTAACTTTTTAAATATTTTTTTTTTTTTTTTTGTTTTCCTGGCTACTAAATATTGTTTTATTTGTTAAGAAGAAACATTTAAGCTAACACCAGCAGACCTTATTAATTTTGTCTAGACCTCCAACTAAACTTTTCTAAACAGTTACCATATTATCATATTTCTTAACATGTTGACTACCAGGTCTGATGCCTAGTCAGAGTAAGGGTGTCTCATCGTGTGCCAGGCCTGACTATGCGTCTGAATCGACTATCCCTTGCCATTCACTTTACCCACTTCGGTAACGTAGGGGAAAAGCTTACTAAATTCAACTGGGAATCAGTTAGGCTTGTCATATTTCATGCTGGTTCGATTTCCTTCATTTTTTTTTATTTTTGGTTAGTTGTTTCAATTTTATTCATTTTAATTTCGAAATGCAGCTCATTAAAAAACCGCACTTAAAAAATTTGGGTGGCAGTGAAAGAGTTAATAAAAAAGGCAAGTTGTAAAACTATCCACACCAAGATTATTACTCTTAAGTGTAATCTCTATTGAAATATTGTTTTTATTATTTGAATTAGGATGATTGTTTTGCTTCATGTATTTTTGTTAGCCTACCTAATTTGTTATCCAACAAATAGGAGTTATTGATTTAGGATTATGGTCTTCATCCTGACATCTATGGAATATTACTTCAATTCTTCCACGGGGATAAAATAGTTCTCTGGATGGTGCATGTATGTAGCTGAGAGTGAAAATCACCAAAGGAGGTAGAAAACCATTTAGCTAAGCATCCTTGAGGCAATTTTGTCTACACACATGTATTCAGATGTGGCATTGAAAGATTGTTGTGCGATGAGCATTTTCAAGTGTATCATACGATTGTAAGGGTTAACTGGTCCTGGAACCTCCATCATAATCAAATTTTTTATTGTATTAGATTTCTTAAATAAGTATCATTTAGGAAATATTACTAGTTAGGCTAGTATTCTTATCTATATCTATAACTAACCTTATGTAGGAGCAAGACAAGTTAACCCTTTAAGTGAAACAAGAACTTTTTTCAACTTATTTTTAGGACCTTTCCTACTTGTTATGGTTAAAATTTATCACCAATTCTTATCAATTTATTTTTGATCTTTTTATTACTCTTTTAATAGGTTATCATGGCTACAAACAGAATAGACATTCTTGATCCGGCACTCCTCAGGCCTGGAAGAATTGATCGTAAGATTGAATTTCCTCCACCAAATGAGGAGGCTAGACTTGACATTCTTCGTATACACTCTAGGAAAATGAACTTGACTCGTGGTATAAATTTAAGAAAGATTGCGGAACTTATGCCTGGTGCTTCTGGAGCCGAAGTCAAGGTAAAGTTTTTGATCATTTTATTTAATGGTTCATTTCTCTGCTAATCAAGGTCTTCCATATAAATTTAATTGACTATACTAATAAGCTTGATGCAATTAAAACATTAAATGTTTTTAAAATAGTTGAAAATTTTATTCAGAAGACCTTATTAGCACTTGAAAGAATTTTTGTACTCATATATGCTTCATTTTTTTTTTTCTGTTCTTAAATTTGTTTATGAATTAATTACAGGGTGTATGCACTGAAGCCGGAATGTATGCACTCCGAGAAAGGAGAATCCATGTCACCCAAGAAGATTTTGAAATGGCAGTAGCTAAGGTTATGCAGAAGGACTCGGAGAAGAATATGTCCATCAAGAAATTATGGAAATAAACTACTCATACTCTTTTTTACATATCTCTGTTCATAAAAGCTTTAAGATAAATGTTTATGTGAGGTTTTGTTAAAATAAATATATACTATAATCATAAACGTGTATATACAACTTGTGTCAACCTTAAAAAAATAAAATAAATAGGTGAAAAAAACTGAGGCTGAAGTATTATTACAAAACAATTCTTAAAAATAATTTTACACCTTATATATTTAAAACAAAAAAAAAGAAGTTTTAACTCTGGGAGATCTTAGGGAGGCTCAAACAACGTAAATTCCTAAGTACAACAAGAGCTGTTTAGAAATAACGAAAAAAGGGAAAATTTTTATAATAAATATATCCGGGTTCGTTGTCATACACAGTTTGAGAAACTGTGTACACGAATGTTGCTCGGGCCTCCCTAAGTTAATTCTTTTTTTTTTTAATTTTTTTTTCCACAGCAGACTTATACATAACATTGTTTGGAGTGTTAAACATAAATTGATAAGGACTTAAATACTTTATACTTTAACTATATATAACAAAGAAAATTATTTTGGGGTCAACAAAACCACTGAAAATACATTCAGTGAACCACTCAGCCACGATTTTGAGTTTTACTATCGTGTACTAACGTCAGGGGTCATAAAACAGTTACAATTTATTAAAGTGTAATATAATAATAACTTCTATAATCCATGAAAGCATTATTAGGACAATTAATATACAAGATACACAGCTCTTAAAAACGGCTTGTGGCACTACATTGACAACTACAATTATATGCAAGAGAGAAAAACCTTAAAATTCAAGGTAAAAATAATTGAAGAAAAAAAAGTTGTATAAAAACTTTAGGATTCATAATAACTTAAATCTGGGTAAAAAATAATTTATACAGTCACTCAAGCGCAATATATTTGAATGATTTCAAAAACATTCATTATATATATAAAATATAATTAAAAGGGAGACATTTTTAGGACACGGAATGTAATGTCTATACTTTTCTTATTATCCAAGTTAACTTTGATATCCATGGGATAAAGAAATTGAAGACAGACATAAGGAAAACCTTGCGCGCACTATTCACTCCTGCACAAATTTAATTTTCCATTTATAATAACTTTTTTATTAATCAATAGTAATTATGATAATATAATAATAATAAACATTTGGTAATAATTTTTTCCATTTTGCAGCAGTGTTGTAAATTGTTGTCACCGATATTTCCCCCAAAAAATAAAAATTGTGTTGTGTACAAGAGATAAACGAGGTTTGGGTCTCTGCTGGTCCCCGCAGTGGACGAGGTCCTTGACCCGAGACACGCACGCAACGGGGTAACGGTAGCAGGCTAGCGGTTCGCGTTCTTCAGCTGATTCGACAGCCAGTCGAGCCCTTCATAAAGTCCGTCTCCTGACGTCGCACATGTTGCTTGGATATACCAATTGCGATTGCGGAGGGAATGGAGACCGAGTTTGTCTGTAATTTCTGCAGCATTCATTGCATTAGGTAGATCCTAGAAAACAATAAAAAACATATGATTAAGAAATATAGAAATAAGATTAATTATTTAAAACAAAAAACATATCCAACAAAGCATATATGTAAGTCAACAAAATATATAGGAAACCTCTTACATTTATGAGTACTGTTTTTCTTTTTTTAAACTTATAAGTATGCTTTTTCAACTACAGAATAAAGACAAGTCTTTATTTTAATTATTAAATTAAGAAAAGGAACTATCCATTCAAACTCATATATCATTTAATTAAAATCAAAATTCCGATTAATGGCTTAACAAATAGACTGTCAGGGCCTTGGAGTATCTTACAATCTCCAAAATATGGGGACCTGTTATTTCATTATTCCACACAAAATCAGAGGCATAATCACTCCTTTATTTTTAGGGTAAGGGGGGAGGGCTTAAAGTAGGTGGGGTGGGGATAGTACATATAGTTTTAACAATTTCTATATATGCCTTATAAAAGACTGCCTTTTCATAACTGTTTTTTTTTTTTTTTTTTTTTTGTTTACGAAACCCTGTATAATATAACTGTACAAATTTGAACTGCGGGTATTATCATGATATTTCTCATTAGCACCTCCAAAATGCATCATTGGGTCGACATCATAATATTCATAAGGTTTCCACCTACACTGGTTTCCAGCTAAACTGGTTAATAGAGGAATACATACGAAACATAATGGCTAATTAGTTTCATTATCATTTTCGTATAAATAGGAAATAAGATAAAGCATAGTTTTCCCGATTTTTTTCTAAAAGGTTCAAGGATAAATAGGCTTTACTGATAGGACTGGATTGAAAAGAAAAACTGACATTATGAAATTAATACCTTTAGCATATAATTGCAAGATAACTATGAAAAATTGTTATCACAGAGGGAAAGGTCGTATGTGAAGCAAGAGTAATGCACGTTAGATTATCTTTAGATAATGATTAACCAAGAAAATGTTAAGGATTAATTGCACTGAGCAACGAATGATAAAAAGTAACAGTGTACTAGAGTTTATTGCAATATCAGTTATAAATTTTAGTTGCCAGCCACAACTAAACTACGTTTTCATCAATTAAATTAAAAACGTTAATAAAAATTTGAAATAGCAATTAATGGATAATAAATCTTATATCACCAAGAAATAAAATGTTATATTTTATTATGTGTTATATCGTTTGTTTTCACACTAAAACTTTTAAAGTCAAAAAATTAATAGAACACCATGTCTTTTGATCAGCAATCTTGCAGCTTCTGCTTCCATGTTTGTTTTTTTTTTTTTTTTTTTTTTTTTTTTAACATGTTTTGGCTCAAGCCATTACTGCTAGAAGAAAAATCAAGTCTGCAATACCACATAAAAAACTCAACAAACTTACTTTTCTTTAGATTTTTGCACCAAAGCTCATAATAAAATTTGCATTTAAATTGCGCTATCCTATTTACTATTTTACAGAATAGATTTTAGACAATGTCTATACAATAAAATAGTTAATAGGAAAGCATGATTTTTAGATACATTTTATCATACGAAGACAGGGTATGGTTGGGATTCGGCTAGGAGAAAAAAATGTCAGACCTTCAGGAAGAAATCTGTATTGGGCGTTTCGGTTGCACTTTAGCATTCTCTAGAGCTGAAGAAGGCTGCCAAAGTGCAGCCGAAACTTCCAATACAGATTTCTTCCTGAAGGTCTGACTTTTTTCTCCTAGCCGAATCCCAACTATACCTTGTCTTTGTATCACTGCAACGGCTAACTATCTCCATCTCTACTATAAATTTTATCATGTTACAGGCTTCTTTTTTTTTAAAAAATAAAGTAAATAAAAGTAAGGACTTTTTTAGATATTTTGATTTTTCTCCTAGTGATAATGGCTCGAGCCGAAAAGTAATTTAAAGAATAAGTGCAAAAATAAAATTTAGTTGAGTTTGCTGATCAAAATAAGTGGTGTTTTAAAAATGTTTGCGATTATTGACAAGTTTTTTTGAACAAATTTTAAAATGAGAATTAGACTCTTTTTTTTCTTTTTTGTTTATTTACAACAGAAGACAAGTATAAAAGCACTCAACACGACAGAAACATTAAACAAAATTCAAACTGTGTGTAAGGAAAAGAGGAAATTTCCTGGAAATATAATAATAAGATAAGAAACTTTCAGTCAAATTAAAAATAAATTAATGGATACAAAAACCGAATATAGTTTATACACAGTAAAAAGTAGTTTATGAAATAAAAAATACATTGGAGTCAACGCAATTGCTTAAGGAGAGAATAAAACAACTTTGGCATATCATGCAAGTAAATATGAGCACAAATTAGATTTTGACAAGGTTAAATTATAGAAAAAATAATACACTTTAATTATTATTATTATTATAGATAAAATAAAATAATTTAATTTTCCGTTGAGGCACTAAATATGCGAAACAATTTGAGCTGGGATTATAGAATCATTTTCATTAATTCATGAATTTTATTTTGTTGACCTTCCACCTGGTAAGTGCATTGAATAGAGTAACTTATTAATAATAATAAATATGTACTTCTGATTAGGAAAATTAGATTGGGTGTAAGCCAAGAAATAATTAATACGTACAAAAAAAAAATAAATAAACAATTTTTTTTAAAAAAAAGGAGAAGAGAAATGAATGCAATGAGCAATGGGTCAACAAGAGAGATAAAGACAGCCCATAATCACAAGATTAAGGGTCAAGAAGGAGTTCAAAGTAAATTTCAACAATTATCAAACTAAACAAACCGATATTTCTCATTCCATTCCTAACACTTAAGATATATTCATTTTGTCTGTTTTTGAGAGAGGAAAATGGCTGTTGCTCATATTCTGTCGTTGCGTTGTTGTGTGGTTCATGAAATTAAATACTCATTTTTTTATAATGAGAAAAGTTTTATTCAAGGGTTTTAAGGGATGTTGGAAATTGCTGAATTGTTTTCACTGTAAAAATGGTTCTTACTGCTTAACTTAAAGTAGCCTTAAAGATTTACTGTAATACATTTTATATTGGCGATTCATCGGAGTTGCTTAACGTGTTATCGGCGTATCACAAACAACTTTGTCATACTGGAACTACTACTGCAATGACCATGACATTTTTTCGTCATAGAAATTTGCCATAATATTTTGAACAAACTAAGTTTTATGTAGTTCCTATCTGTTTTCTACGATTCTAATTCTAGTGTGGTTATATACAAGCATATTGTTTACGTTTAGGCTATCAGTTGTGTATCTTTCCCAGTTAACAGGTTCAAAAGAAAATTAAATAACACACGAAAATATGCGGATGAACAAGATAATAATTCAGTTTTTGTTGACTGTCTTATAAAGAATAAACTTATATTAAACTTCGCACAAATGTAAACTTCATAGATAAACAAATGCAGTGAAACGTAAAATAAAAGTACGAATTGGTCAAAGCTATTATTACGTCCAATGTTGGCTTTATTAATTCCTTTTTTTGTGAATGCCCTAAGATTTAATGATAGCAATTTATAATTTACAAAGAAAATACAGGACGATGGTAACCATTGACGTTCTTCGTCCTTAAACCCCATTCATACATACATACACACAAAGAAAATAATGAAAACAACTACAATCTGATAGTATGTTGGGAAGTTTTTATATTCCAATATACAGTGCTATAAAAAGCTTTAACTTTGATTAGAACTTGACATTATCTGAAACCAATATTACAATTTTGATTCAGTGGTTCTTGAGCATAATCTCATAGGGGACGACTGTAGCCATCAAGTCTTATAGCACAAATATTTCACCTTAGTGGCTCTCCTATGCTCATAAGTTAAGTACTTCATGACGAGTCAAAACTGTATTTTTTTAAAAGAATATCTCATGACAAAATAATAAAATTTAAAAAAATAAATAAATGAAATTGAGCTCCATCACCAGGAACCTTCCAGGAGGATGTTGTTGCTCAGATGTCTATAGGGCCTAAGGAAAACCACAGAGTTTGCACAGGTAATTCCTAATCTAGTCACATAGGTGTAAGAACCAAGAAGAAACGTTCTCTTAAATAAGCAAGAAAAACTAGTAACTCAAATAAAATTGTCTCACTCTTAATTAAAAAACAATCCTTTTTGAAAAAATAAAATAAAACTAGTCAGTTCTGTAACAAGTTGACATGACCTCAAGGAGTATCTTCCTTGTCAGAATTTTTTTTTTTTTTTAACGGCACTCGCACATCTAGGCCTTTAGCGGAGCCATGTCTTTTTAACTGCACAATGTTATAATTTTAAGACATTATGCCAACAAAACTATAAACCCTTTCCTTACTAAAGACTTCTATAGAAGTCGAGGCGCACCGTGCCCCTAGTCGATAGCCACCGGGCCCTCAGCACGAAGGACTTGTACAGCAGTCCGACCCTCCTCTCTCGTTTAACAGCTCCCTACAGCTGACTTTTAGGAGTTAGACCTTGGTGCTATTAAGCAAGGAATGAGGGAAGCTTTAGCTATTTCTTTCACCACTAGTTGTCGGGGGAATTAACTCTTTGTGACGAGGGAGCTGGGATTAGGGATATCTGGGTCCAGCTCGAAAAAATTAAAATCGCCAGTGTTAGGTCCTGCTTGATCCAAATCGAAGAGAATGGATTTTTTTGTTTTAATTAAAAAGAGTTTAATTGCTTCTTTAGCTTCATTGATTAGTACCTATATCATAAAAAAACAGATTTTTCAAATTAAAAAAGATGGACTATAAAAAATATATTGGATCATATAATTACATAATTCAACCTAAATATTTAGAGCTAAAAAGAAAACGTAAATAAATGATATAGCTTTGTAACTGGGCCCGGCCAGGTAGAGACATCGCCGTACTGCAGGGTCAGCTAGCCCACACTACCTGCCATAAGCTAAGGGTTAATACTGAACTACAGAGATCCATTTATACTTTCTTAATAGTTACTAAGAGACTCCCTTTTCCTACCATATAGTGCCTTATGAATAAAAAAATGAAGCTCGCCAACAAGGGAAATCATATATTTTTCATATGTTGCAACTCAAAATAGTCTTGTTTTTTGGAAACTAGGATAAAGGTAAAAGCATGTTCCAAGCTGAAACGAGTGTTTTTAGTGATTCAATGAATTTAACTAATTTAAAAAATCAAAAAGTATAGAAAAAATTACTACCCACAATAAATGTCTTTAAAATAATGGGGTTATTTAAACAACCAACCAATGATAAATAAATATATTGTGGACAAAATTTGTTGTTTAAAACAAAGGCTGCAGCAATAGGTTGAAATTTATTTCAATGGTAAGAACGCCAAGTTCTGTCCCATTAATAAAGCCAAGGACCACGCAGTGAATCACAGAACTCTACTATTTTTATTTGACTACTATCATTTTCATAGCATCTGAAGTTTCAAAATTGTATATTTAAACAGGCATTTCAAAGGTAAGAACACTAATTACTAAATTGGACAGAATAAGTGTTCTAGTTAATTACAGAAGTTAAGCATCGTTGGGCGTGGTCAGTACCTGAATGGGTGACTGACCATGAGCAGTTGGAATTATAAAAGTTTGTTGATTAGCCGATAAACAAAAAAAAAAACAACAAGAGTTATAGGGTCTCCCCGTGGTCTAGTCACTAACACTTTGAATTCTTATGCAGGATAGAGGGGTTCGAGTCTCGCCTGCAGCAGAGATGTAATAATAACTTACAACAGTGCTAATGGCCCAGACGTCAGTGCGCCTTAAACAAAAACAAAAAAAAAAAAAAAAAAAAACTACAAATATAAATGATAGGTATCATGGTATTATTTGTTGAGTAACAGCAAGTGAAAATGCTGAATGTAAATTAATAAAATATGAGCATGGAATGAATGAAGTGAAACATATTCACTTGCTGTAATTTCATATTAATTTTTACACTGTTAGAAGTTATTATTACTTATTTTATATTTATTATAACAGTTTAATTTAAACGTATTCACTTGCTGTAATTTCATATTAATTTTTACGCTGTTAGAAGTTATTATTACGTATTTTATATTTATTACATTCATTTACTACAAAGATATTCTCGAGCGGTAATTTCTTATTTACTGGTATTTTGATAATGAGTTATTGTTACTTGTTTTGTACTTATTCTGTTCCAACGTGTTTTAAAAAGCCTGGTTGAAGGCCTGACAATCAAGCTGAAATGTTGGCAAAAATACAGACCCATTTGATATTACAAATTGTAGTTTCATTCAACTATTATAACTGAACGCAGACTATCTTCATCTTGGTGATCTACCCGTCAACGATCTCTTCCGAGAGAGATCTAATTTAATAATCACATGAACGGCACATCGAATGACACTATTACCAATCTCCTGTATAAAACTGTTCATGTATCATAATAATTCAGGTGGACAGAAAAAAAAAAATAATCAGAAGATAACAATGTGTTTGAGAACCAATCAGTTCAATCAAAGGATTGAAAATGTATGCGAAAACTCAGAAGTGTCAAACAATAAGGCTATCACAGAACACCCATTTCCAACTCATTACCGAAAGGCAATCGACTCACAAAAAAGAGAAAGTGAATAATTATATGTGTCCATCTGTCCAGGCAACGAACAGTTATAGATGGAAATTTCAAAAACAAAATTTTTGACTTCGTACTTTGATTGGGCTGGATTGGAGTTGAACATATCAAAAGTCCTCGTCCGTAGCCTCGTGCCGGGGGGAGGAGGAGTTTAGAAGGTCACATTTTTCGGGTTTTCACTTATATTTCGGAAACCCTGTGTCTTAGCGACATGCCTATTCTATAACAAATGAAAGCTGATTAAATTTCCTACAAGTTCTATTCAATAAAGTTTTTCGAGATATCTTTAGTTTTCGAAATATCCGCTCTTCAAAGTCTGTCATCTTGGGGGAAAAGACTTTTGCCACATATTTTTTTCCCGTTTGGTCCGGATAACTCTTCAACGATGAACCCTTATGTGTTCATCATGATATCTGGTGACAAATGTCGACCAATGAACCTTTCAATTTCTCACCATTTTCAGTCAATGTATAGTCCAAAATATATTCCATGATGTAAACATAGTGAGCACTGGACGTATAAATAGCACAACGTATATAATTTTGGGCCTACTGACCAGTTATTCACAATCAATTAGATAAGATCTTGTCCATTATATTGGCAATGGTTTGCTAAGACCAGGTGAGTGCATATATAACGGTTGAAAGAAAATACATAAAATAGTAAAGTAATGTATATTTTTGAAGCAAATGAAATGCTCTACAACCCTATGACCGACATTTATTTTTTGGGTTCATCGTTGAAGAGATATTTGGTCGAGAATAGAAAAAAGTGTGTCTTTTTCCCCAAAATGACAGACATTCAAGAGCGGATATTTTGAAAACTAAAGATATCTCGAAAAACTTTATTGAGTTGAACTTGTAGCATATTTAATCACCTTTCATTTGATATAGAATAGTCATGTTGGTAGGACGCAAGGTTTCCGAGATATAAGTGAAATCCCGAAAAATGGGACCTTCTAAACCCCCCTACCCCCCGGCACAAAGGCTATGGGCGAGGACTTTTGATATGTTCACCTCCTACCCAACCCAAACAAAGTTACGAAGTCCAAAATTGTGTTCCAACAATTTCCAACTATAGCTGTTTTTAAGCATTCGTTGCCTGGACTGGTATAAAACCTGAGTTTCATTTTTCAATGTTTTAATGACACTATCACCATTTCATATAACATTTAATAAAATAAAAAAATGATAAAGAGAAACTACTAATTCAATTCAAAACAAACAAGGAAAACATAACTAAATTTTAAAATAGTATCACATAATGTGATAAATATATATTATATATCATGTTCATATCACAGAATAACTACTTTATAAACACTAATGAGAAAAGAGGCTGTCAATAACATTAATGATAAAAGTCAACTCTTAATTTATATTTTCTAATGACTTGTTTAAATTGCTACAATATTTCTTTTATTTTATCTAAACTATGATCATTCTGTAACAATTCACAATTTCATTCTGTAAATGTATCATTTGGAGAAACCTAACCTTACTCTGATGCTTTAATGCAAAAAGACATAAAAGGAACTCAAAGCAAAATTTGTACATCAACTTGAAACTGACAGGCCAATAAATCCAAAATCTGTCATTGAAATAGATTTTAAGCAATTAAAATTTCAGTATAAATTATCTTAG
The DNA here is from genome assembly GCA_946811695.1 of Gonocerus acuteangulatus. NCBI lineage: Eukaryota > Metazoa > Arthropoda > Insecta > Hemiptera > Coreidae > Gonocerus > Gonocerus acuteangulatus. Next base: position 40,185,704 of record OX328130.1, on the reverse strand, counting down.
AACCAAAAAACCTAAATATAATACAAAAGCAGAAAATTCAAGAAGGCAAAATTCCCAAATTAAACTTTCATTTATCAGTTATCACGGATTGTAAATATTTTAATCATTGACCAAATGCAATACAAATTAACATCATCAGAAGTTCATATCCTTCCTTCCACCTTTAAATAAATATAGTTTAACTAATGCTCAAACCATAATTTAATGTTATTAAATTAAAAAAAACAAAAGAAATACAAGCATACTGAAGTTAAATGTGCAAGTTTTCTCAAGAAACAAGGAATTAGTTAACCAAATGAACTTGAGAACAGGAATTTTGGAATTGTAACTTATAAATCCTATGACAGAAACCCAGTTTTGAGGATAATAGTATGAAGACTTGCACTGTTATAGCCTGTATGGAAAAATAAGTACAAATCCAGTTATGTGATGTTTAAAGAACCTATGTACCAAAATCCATATTAATTACTTTCAACATTTTGTATAAAATGTAGGCCAGCTGAGCTCTAGATATCTATATTGAAGGACAAAGATTAACATTAGCAAGAAGGATTCATAGAAAAACCACTCCCACCAAGCAATATGTCCAAGTATTTTCAAAAAAAACTAATTAATATTATTATAAGATCATTGGAACCACCCTTAAATCAACCATCAACCATATGGCAAACAATTAAAAATAAAACAGAAAAAGATATGTTTAAGGGCATTATATTATATAAATTTAAAATACAACCTGAACTCATGCTAACACTAACCTGTTTGTTCGCAAAAATAAGTAAAACTGCATCTCGCAACTCGTCTTCTGCAAGCATTCTCATTAGTTCTTCTCGGGCTTCACCAATACGTTCTCTATCGTTGCTATCCACTACAAATATAAGTCCCTGAAACATCAGAATATATTATGAGTGCTTTAAATTAACTAAGAAATAAATATGAACTTAGACTTTTCTAAAAGCTTACCTGTGTATTTTGAAAGTAATGTCGCCAGAGGGGACGAATCTTGTCTTGACCACCCACGTCCCAAACTGTGAAGCTGATGTTTTTGTATTCCACAGTTTCGACATTGAATCCTAAAATAAAAATGTGTTAGAGATAACTTACAAAACAGCAACATTAAGTGCCAGAAGAGATCATGAAATATTTCATCGTACTTACCTATGGTTGGGATTGTTGTGACAATTTCTCCTAATTTTAATTTATATAAAATAGTAGTTTTACCAGCTGCATCCAACCCCACCATAAGTATTCTCATTTCCTTCTTGCCAAAAAGGCCTTTGAACATATTTGCAAACATATTCCCCATCGTGGATGGATTTTTGTGACACTAAAATGATGTAAAATGTAAGAAAAATAGCCAATGTATATCAAGAATATGGTTTAAAAGAGCTTTTCAACTTCTAACTGCTCCTTGAAAAAATTAAAAAATCGGACATTAAAACTTATTAGGCCTAACTAAATTAATAAAAAATAAAGTACAGTCAAACGTCGATTGCACAATTTAGCAAGTTAAACGTAAAATTACTAAAATTCAACAATAAAAGCCAAATAGAATATTCATCAATATAAAACGGAGGAGTCGAAGATGACAAACATGCTATTATCATGGACTCCTCCCTGAGAAAGCCGAACGAGAACAGTCGTCAAATGACTAAAACACTTGTTATTAAAACTAATATGATTTTAGAGTAAAGCATAACTTATTTAACCGATTCTAACTCACCTTTAAATAACAAAAATACACTTATACACTAAATAAACTATTAACTTGCACACGTCCGATATATGTGAAGACTAAGATGGCGGACGGTGTGGGGTAAAAGGTTCGTGGTTCTTGCCACGTAAAGAGATGTTTTAAATGACGCCATTGGATGAATCAGTGGTCACGTGATCTAATGTCAACATGATTAAAATATAAAACCAGATTTAATTTTCTTTATTTAAATTAAATTACCAGAAATGCCTATGTAAGTTATATATTTTTGCTTGAGTCTATATTAGTTATATGTATAGCCATGAGCCATCACATTACCTAAGTACTAGGTTATAAATAACGTAAAAAATGTTGCCTTTAACGACGTAGCAAATTCATTATTTTCCCAAGCATGTGTTTTGGCATGATAGTAATAAAAATTGACGAAAACGAGGCCTACTTGTGATGATATACACTAAATGCATATTAATAGAATCATTTATAATTTGCAAGGTTCGTTAGTAAATTACTGAAGCAAACTTTCATGCTTAATTATGTACTGTCACGATTTAAACACAAAAAAACAAACATCCTATTCCTCTCAAATAGGGCCTTGGCGATGTTTTCATTTACTCTGTTATTTCTTCCTGTATCACGAGTATTATTTGTATTTATTCTTCAGAAAATTAGAAATTTTGTGAGGGAGGGGGGGGCTTGGCAGTATACTAGAAAGAAGAAAAATTACACAGGTCTACAACCAAAAATTTGATTTGATGATTTTGGCTAATCTCCGTGTTTCTCGGTGTGCTGAGGCCGATAATGAAGTCCGTTTTTCTCTATCACGTACAGATTTTTTTCAAATCCATAGAACATAATATACCTGCTATACACATAAATTTGGTAAGAAGTAGATGTTGTAGGCCTGAGGGTGTCTAGGCACGACCTGTTCAGACAGGAACTTACTTGTTTGGTCTCAGATGTCACCGTCTGAAGCTAAACGAGATTGAACCTGTTGTATCAGGAACTTGGAGCTAAATTTCTGTTCATTCTCTCAGTTCAGTAGTATCAACTGAAGTGAACACATTCACTGAGGTCTCTTAGTTGTGTCAAAGTGATTAAGAACGTATTTTAAGGTTTGAAAGTGCATTTAGACAAAATGTCTCATCGTCGTTGTGTTACCAGTCCAGACTACTTCTGTTTTATCTGTGGTGAGTACACAGTTAAGAAATAATTACGAAATATAACAGGTTTTGTCAAAAATGTATATTATGCATATTTTGGCTTGAGAATAGGAGATCAAGATAAAGTGTGGGCTCCTCACAAAGTATGCCATAGCTGCGTAGAAAAACTTCGCTTATGGTACAAAGGAGAGTTAAAATCTTTCGGATTTGCTATCCCAATGATGTGGAGGGAGCAAAAAAACCACGTTAATGACTGTTACTTTTGTAATTGTCATGTTCAAGGCTATAATTCCAAAAATCATAAGCTCATTAACTACCCTAATGTGGAATCTGCTAGTCGTCCGGTACCACACGGTCCTGGATTGACAGTTCCTCAGCCCCCTCGTGACTTGGGCAGTATAGATAGGGAAGCTAATAGAGAAGACTGTATGTCGGAGAGCGATGAAGTACACAGTGAGTTCAAAGCAAGCAGTTCAGAAGACGAACCTCAGCTTATTTCTCAACAGGAGTTGAACGACTTAGTGAGAGATCTTGGACTTCCAAAAGATGCAGCTCAGTTACTTGGCTCCCGTCTTAAAAACAAAAATTTATTACAGCCAGGCACTTCTTTTTCATGGTATCGACACCGTTAAGCAGTTTTTGTTCCTTACTTTGCTCTGGATGAGAATCTTATTTATTGCAAAGACATTCTTGGTCTGATGGGTCAATTTGGTATACAATATGACCCGATTCATTGGCGTCTATTCATAGACTCATCAAAGCGAAGTCTAAAGGCTGTTTTGTTGCACAATGGCAATACTTATGCTTCAGTTCCAGTTGGCCATTCGGTACATTTAAAAGAAACATACGAAAATTTGTCATTAGTTCTCGAACGAATTCATTATAATGAGCATAACTGGTTGATATGTGGAGACTTGAAAGTACTTACTATTCTCTTAGGTCAGCAATCAGGGTACACCAAGTTCCCTTGTTTTTTATGTTTATGGGATAGCCGAGACAGAAATTCCCATTGGAACAACAAAGACTGGCCATCACGAGGAGCTCTGTCGCCAGGCCAAAAAAATGTAATTAGGAGAAGTTTGGTTCCTTCTGACAAAATCCTGCTACCTCCTCTACACATAAAGCTAGGGCTGATAAAACAATTACGTAAAGTCTCTCGATAAAGAAGGTGAATGTTTTAAGTACTTATGCTCCAAGTTCCCACGATTAAGTGATGCAAAGCTAAAAGAGGGAATCTTTGTAGGCCCAGATATTCGGAAACTTTTCACAGATCCACATTTCACTCAGACCATGAATGAGAAGGAGAAGGAAGCTTGGAATTCTTTTAAAGATGTTGTTGAGAAGTTCCTTGGTAACGTGAAGGATCCCAACTACAGAAGTATCGTGGAACGCATGTTGAAGGCATTTCAATTACAAGGTTGCAACATGAGTTTGAAGGTTCACTTCTTACATTCGCATGTGGACTATTTTCCGGAAAACGTAGGGGAAGTAAGTGAAGAACAAGGGGAAAGGTTCCATCAGGACATCCAGGAAATGGAACGTAGGTATCAGAGCAAATGGAACGTAAACATGATGGCTGACTATTGTTGGATGCTGCAGCGTGAATCATCTGAAGAGTCCTACAGCCCGAAACGAACACGGAGAAATTTTCAAGAGAAAAAAATACGTTTTCATAAAAATAATAACTAAATATGCCACTGTTAATTCTGAAGCTGTTATTTCTACACATTTATGTATTTTGTACAGTAAACAACATTGAAATAACTAAAAGATCATGGAAATAAATGAAAACTCTTATTCGCCAATTCTGTTTTCTTTTAATGGTAGTACCTCTGCCCTTACTTGAGATTGAACAATTTCCTTACGTGATAGAGAGGGACTGACCTCATGTTCGGCTTCAGCACGCCAAGGAGCATTGAGATTGGCCAAAATCATCAAATCAAATTTCAGAAAGATTATTTTTGTAGACCTGTGTTATTAAAAGTATATGTATGTTTTATCCCATACCCCTCTAACCAATCCCCCCAAAAACAAATAAACTTCAAGATCGAAAAAATAAACACAGGCTATGTAAAGCTGCAAGCTCAACATAATTTATATAACACAAAACCAAAAAAAAACTTAATACATTTCTAATTCTTAAAACATTTTAAATTTAACACTGGACTGCATACATAATTATAAAATAACAATTTCTTCTTCTAATAAACAATTTACACACAAGGTTACAAGGTTTGGCCCCTTCCAGCAATATAGGCATCCCATTCCATATTGCCAGACTAGACGGCATTTATGCATTGCTCTGCTGTAATCTGTCCACACGGCCATCTGATCTGACAGAGGAGGTGCTCTCTTGAGCCAATTCTCTGTAGAACAAATGCTTACTGTGTCCCCATGCGAAGAAATCCAAGGGCGTGAGGTCTGGAGAGGCACCGGCCCACCACGTACCCAACGCTCTAGATCGTTAGTGCCCATCCAATTTCAGACGGCCCTCCCTCAGTGGGATGGACAACCGTATAGTTGAATCCAGCTTCCCAATCTCTATGCCAAAAGAATGCGCTAACTGTCGCTAGTCGTTTAGCCCATGTGGGGGAAGGCCTAGCTTCCCTCCGGCCGCACCCCTTCTGGTTCTTTCGTTTACGGGCGGACTATACGAGCCCACTTATATTTCGATCGGAACTAGGGTTTCGATCGGGGTTGAGGTAAATCCCCATTCTTAATGACTGGATTTTCTTCTTTCAGTGTACATTCCTCCCATGGGTTTTGGATGTTTCATAGCAAACAAAGAGGGGCCCAACTTGCAGAAACTCCGTGATCTTAGCATATTTCCTTATATTGCTTATCGATGGGATTATATGGAAAGCTTAGAGAGGCAGTCCTTATTATTTCACCTTGAATGGAAAGAAACCAATACTTGCGAAAATTAAAGAGCTGTTTTCTCTGACATAGTTAGCCTTATCGAAATTTACACGTTTTTGCAGAAACATTAATAAGCTTTCAAATTCTCACCTTAAATTTACCAGGATGTCCAAATAGTTTTTATAAAAATACACGATAAGTCCAAAACGGCTAGTTTTTTTTTTTTTTCGAGGTTTTTGAAAATAGTGAATCGATAATCGATAATCGATAATTAGTGATATAACCACCACTGCGGGGGGGGGGGGGTATTTGATAGCTATAAGACGCTGAACCTTAAGCTCACGATTTCACCGCAAAAATAATGTTTGGTGGTAAAATGATCTCCTGTTCAACATACTTTTCATTTCAGATATAATATTTGGGTACTTACGTATTAGCGTCAAAGCAGGTTAAAGAGGCGGGTCTCGTTCAGAGATCTGGATCATGGATAACGCATTTCTATTGGTCAATCACTATCAGAGATATCATCTATTGTGTTTATAGTAGCCATCTTGTTCCCTTTGTCTTTTTAACGCAATTCATTTATGCTTTATTTACCCACGCAATTGTTGTTGTTTTTTTAGTTACGCGATTTCAGTTTTTGTGCGAGCTAGCGACAACAGAATAGCTAGGATGAAAGCTACTGTTTCGAAGCGATGCGAAATCGTTTATCAGTCCATTATCCAGCGAAAAACCATCCTTGATCTATATTATCAACGAGTTGGATTGACTAGAGTTTTGATATAACCTTGAGCGAGCGTAGCGAGCGGAAACGCATAGCAATTATGCTATTAAAATAAGTGCTACGCGTTTTCGCTAGCTAAAGGTTATATCATAACTCTAGTTAACCCAAATCGTTGATAATCCCGTCGCCATATTGGCAAAAACTGATTTGACTCCTTGATCCAGCTCTCTGAGACCCGACTCTTTAACCTGCTTTGACGCTAATACGTAAGTACCAATATTTGTATGCCAAATTTCATCGAACACAGATTATTTTCGTTAACAGTAGAGCACTAAAGGGACCCTCACACTGGCAAAATGTTTTCTCAACATTTTGAGCATAAATATTGAGCTTATTTTTGCACAAAATATTGAATGGACGTGGACCCCTCACACTGCACAAAAGTATTGCACAAATTTGTATAATTGTATAACGGCCCTTATTTTTTTTAAGGCAGTTCAACTTCTTGGGTCATTGTTGCCTATGTATATATATGCAATTGAAAATGCACTGACATATAAATGCAGAAGCATGTATTATTTGAATCAAAATATTTAATCAAATCAATATATTTTGAATAGACAGGATAAAATAAAGATGAAAAAAGGATATAAAATACATTACTTTAACATGTATTGTAAACGCATACACGCTGAATGACAAATAAACAATTGCGAAATATTTTGTCAGCCCCCTAACACTGCAGTCTCATGTTACAAAATATTGACAGCTCTGCAAACATTTTCTAAACTTTCAGAAAAATTTTGAACGCCCCACAAAATATTGAATACCCCTTTTTTTGCAGAATATTTCTCCTCCCACTCACAATATTTATGCACAAAACCGACTTCATCAAAATTTTGAGCCTCATATTTGCCAGTGTGAGGGCCCCTTAACAGACATTTTTGTGACTATGGGCTATGAAACATCCACATTTCTGTTAGCTATTCCAGTTCACCACATGTGTGGAGGACTCATAAGCAGGTCTTCCTGTCTATAAGGAAAGGGAAAAAGTTTTTTTATGAAGATATGATTGGTAGTAGCCTCGATATTAAATAATAAATTTATTTAAAAAAAACATCTCATCAATATTAAGAATTGATCACATATACATGAACCATAGTTATATCTTGTTAGTTGAGGCTGTTTTATTCCTCTGAATTGGCCCCAGAAGGTTGCGAAGCATGTAGGGACATGAAATAAATATTGTGAAAGTATATTATTGACCTTCCACCTATTTCAATAATTCAGAAATTATTTAGTAATTGAAGAAAACTGGTAATCAGTTTTTCGGTCATGGCTCCTATATACATATTTATTGGTAAATGAGTGACGAAAAAGGAGGAGAAAAGATTAGGTGGATTTCAGCTTGGAAAAAGTGAGTTGGCAAGTCAAAGGGGGTTGTGGGCTAGAAACAGAGGAAGTATAAGCAAAAGGTCATTCCTCCTCAGCCTGAAACACTCTTTGTATATTTTTGTATATACTTTATGAATTATTTTACTTTTATTTATTTAACAGGGCTGCTGCCTTTTCTTTTTTCTAAAGAAAAGCTAACACCCCATGGTGGGAATCACCCCCCGACTGGGGAACCCAC